>CAUJNA010003463.1:38391-68391 GCA_963377175.1 Effrenium voratum | reverse complement strand
ATCCCTGCGGTTGGGGCTCGGCTTCAGAGGTTGGTTGGGTGCGATGAAAATGGGTGGCTTGAGCCTCATCCAGATCTCGTGTGCGTGTGTGTCCAAGCGCTCGGTGTTCAGATTCCCTCGGAAAACGAGTGGGTTGGAGCCGAATCAGTGGTTTGGGGCATAGGAACCTTGAACCAGCTTCGCGGAAATAGAAGGACCTGATAACACCTTGAGTCAGCTTTCCTGGTTTGGTGGTGGTCAGGCATGGTTGCCCATGTCAATTCCAAATCCAAACCGCCAATCCAGACCACCAATCAAAAATACCCCCTCCCCCGTGTGTGGGGGTCAAAAGGTGTTCCGCTTAAAACAAGAAGAAGAAAAAGGAGAAACAAAAAGGAATGGCGGAAGGGAGCGCAGCGTGGGCCAGGGTGCTGCAGGGACATGTCAGCAGGGGCATTTCGGTCGAAATTTCGCAAATGTTGAGGGCAAATGGCACCAAACTTCTCAAGAGAACCGGCAAATGACCATGGGCGAATCTCGCGATCGAAGCGATCGAACTGAAAAAAAAAAAAAAAACGGATTCGGCTGTTCAAGAAGATGAAAACAACGGATTCGGCTGTTCAAGAAGATGAAAACACAGGATCGGTAACGGCCTTCCTAATGCCTCCGACCACGAACAAGCTTTGGAAGACGTTTCTTTGACAAAGCTTTCAGCACCCTATTGTTGGAAAGAGGGCTAAGGTTAGCCAAAGAAAAACAGAAACGTGGGAAATTCGGGAACCCCACAAAAGGACCTTCATCATCGGTGAGCTCGTTACAATTTGCCGCTAGTCAAGCACGCTTTTCTTTTTCGGGGGGGACGGGTCCTCCATTTTGTTCAAGACACACACTTACTACAGCTGTGAGAATGGGGGCTCCCAGAAGGTATCTTTGAGAATCCAAAACGCAGAGGGACCCAGATCTTCGACCAAAGCCAAATCCAATCTACTTGGATACCAAGATGTCCATTTCCCTTGGACCAAAAAAAAAACAACTCCCAGTCCACTTGAAAGAACCTTACATGCACCGCACCGCACAGTCCAACGGAGCCCTCCCGAGAACCGAAATGAAGATCCCCGCCCTTGGTACCAAAATAATTGGCAAGAAAAGCCCAAAAGGTCTTGCGGATTCAAGGGAAGCTAAAGCAGAAATTCATCCAACTCCTTTTGGTCCTGTTTGAACATAGGCTCCCTTATTTTTCCACCGAAATGGCCATTTTCAATACCTTCCTGTTTCGATCGGCCAGAGAATGACCCCTTTGAATCATCAACCGGCGGCTTCCTTGGGAATCACATCATTCCCAAAACCTCACTGAGACCAAGGAACCAGCTGGCTGCATGTAGCATCGTTGGCTAAAACCCCAGTTGTCACCCAACAAAAGGCTTAGCAAGTCGACCTTCCACACAAACATCGCCTTTCGGAGAAAATGGAAATCGCCGGCAAAAAGGTCATGTCGGTCCTTTGGGTCACAAGGGAAACAAACCACACACCTGCGCGTTGACCGGCAAAAAGCGTCGCAAAATAGGGGATCCCCAAAAGTGGCAGGGGTGTCAATAGCCAACCAAAAGTGGGTACCCTCAAAACCCATGGCCACTTTGAAAAAACGGATGGAGTTTGAGGGGAATCCCCCACGAAAAAGAACAGACAAGTCGGACACGGGTCGGCCAAGTCCCCCCCGCGGGACGAAAAAAGTTGAACAAGTCCGACCATCCCGCCCCCCTCCTCCCCGCCCCCCCCCCCAAAAAAAAAAAAAAAACGATTAACCAATAAACTACTAATAGATAAATATACTAGGAAAACAATAGGCAAACAAGCAAATAAATAAACAAATAAATGAAACAATGAATCAAAGAGATAAATACATAGACAAACTAAGTAATCAAATAAGTCAATAAATACGGTTTCTTCAAAAAAAATACGGGGCCCCGGATGTGACCGGTCGAGGTGCTCCTCTGCCACCTTCACCGCCTCCGCGGTGCGGCGCATGGAGCTGCGGATGGCCTGCGGGGCGCGGGGCGCGGTGGCTGGGGGAGTTGGGGGGTGGGGTGGTCGGTGGAGGTGGGTCAAAAATAGGTACCCAGAATGGATTGACAGGGGGGGTGGGGACCGGGGGGGAGGGGGAAATTTGGGGGGTTGGAAGTGGGTTGAGGTGGGGTGAGGTGGAGTTTGGGTGCGGGCGAGGGGGCGGGAGCGGAGGGGGAGTTGGAGGTGGGGTGAGGGGTGGTGTGGCTGAAATTTGTGCAGCGGGGGGGAGGGAGGTGGAGAGAGGGGGAGGGAGGGGGCCTGGAGGCTGGGGAGGTTTTTGGCGCCCAAAGGCATTCTTAAGGCTTAAGTCCTTGTTTGGGCTCCCGCTCCCCCCAAGCCCCCCATGAGGAAATAAAGGGGAGTGTCTTCTCTTTATTGGTAAAAGGTGTATCACCTTTGGTTGACCTGGAATCAGCTTCCCCCCAGTTGGTAAAAGCTGAACACCTTTTGGATCAGCTTCCCCCCAATTGGAAGTAGAAGGACCTGTTGGAAGCTTGAATCAGCTTCCCCCGAATTGGTGGGTGGGATTGGTGGTTTGGTTTGGACAAGCGAGCCTAAGGATGGTTAGGCAAAAAAAACAAAATAAAACAAATAAAACAATAAAACAAATAAATAAATAGACAAACAAACAAACAAACAAACAAACAAACAAACAAACGAGCAAACAAAAAATAACAGTAGTAGTCGTAGTAGCAGCAGCAGCAGCAGCAGCAGTAGTAGTAGTAGTAGTAGTAGTAGTAGTAGTAGTAGTAGTAGCAGCAGCAGCAGCAGCAGCACCAGCACCAGCAGTAGTAGTAGTAGTAGTAGTAGTAGTAGTAGTAGTCGTAATTACAATAAGAATAATAATAATTAATTATACTGATGACAACAACAATAATAGTAATAATGATGATAACATTAATAGTATTAACAAAAATAATAATAACCATAATACTAATGACAATGCTACTAATATCAATATTCATAATAATAGCAATAGTACCGCTAATAATACTAATAATAATAATAATAACAAATAAATTAAAAGCAAAAAAAAGTAGATAACAAAATAAATAATAATAAACAAATAAATAATAGCATAGATAATCGTAATAAATAATAAATAATGATGATAATAATACATATATATATATATGCACATAAGTAAAATAAGACCCAAAAAATGAAAGTCGACGCCACTCTCCAACCCGCAAGAGCGTGAAGGCCCAAGATTGGCACGTGTCACCCATCCCGGCCCACTCTGCTGTGTGTAGGAAATGCGGAAAAGCCTGGAAATATCACCACATCTGTCTGCAGAATCTCAAAGTCGTATCCCAATCCAAGCAATGCCCTTAGAATCAAAAATATGGATGGGCGCCATTAAAGGATCCAATTCATGGTCCTCCGCATGTGGGAAGTGAACCAGCGAGTTTCTTGTGGGCAGGAAGGATACCGGCACTTCCCAAAACAAGAACCAACGACGGTATACCTTCGAACACGGAAGCGGTGCCCGTGCACGCTCCGGCATTGGACGTGACAACGAGACATCACGGCGTGTTCAACTAGCAAGGTCTATGTGGTATATATAATATATATCATATATATATATATATCATATATATATATATTATATAGATATATACGAGCATGTTCTCAGGGTTAGAGGAAACCGAAAGGAAACACCTGGGTGCGGTCTCAATTTTGAGGGTACCTTTTTGGAGAGTTAAAAGGGAAACCACCCGTTTCAAGGACTCTGGAACCCCATTTTGAGACACAGCCTACCCATATCCACACAACCAACCATGGTGGAACATGGGTGGCATGCCTTCTTCTTTAGACTGTGAACCAAAATGACATGTTGGGTTGTCCCTTTACCAAGCATAAGAATGGTACCCGTACCCTCATAAGAATCAGACCAACAAGAACTACAAACAAAGAGGCCTAGAAGCATTTCTTTCGCTCCCCTGAGCTTCAATTGGGGACCAATTGAGGACATCAGAATGACATGGGTATCTCGTCTTTTCTTTGGTACACTTGTTTGATGGGTTTAAAGGGAAACTAAAAGGAAGACCACCATCTTTCGGGGTTCACCTAAAAAGCACACACCCACATGAAAACTTACCCTCCCTCCACCTGGAAAATGAATTTCCTCTAGAAACATCCTTGCCAAGTTAGTGGAAGGGAGGGTATATCACTAAGCTTCTTTGAGGGTTCCCCGACCATCCGAATTATTCTAGCAAGAGATCCAAGACCGGTATCGAACGAACCGGCTCATCTCCCCAAATGACTTTGCACGGAAAAGAGCCGCTCGCAACCCACTTGGAATCTTCTTTGGAGGACCCCTTTGAGGTATGCTAGCTTTCCGGATTCATTATTCTATGATTCTGCTTTTGTGAAAGCAGCTTCTTGTTTCATCATCGAACTCATGGTCTATCTTTCTCTAGGGGAACCATCTGCCCAAAAATGTGATGTGTCAAAAAAGGGGCGACCATATGCTGGGTGTCTTTGTTTATTTTTCCCCCCATAGCTGGAAGCTATGGGGTTGATAGACCCTAAATAGGCTATAGGGTGGTTCGGGGCAGCCAGGGAGGGTTCCGGAGGGTTCCGGAGTTCTTTCCAAAACCAACCAAATCTTCAAAACCAAGCCAAACAGGGTACCCGGGCACCTGAAAAAGAACTCACACTCTTATGTCCAGGCTTTGCACCCTCAAACTTTGCGCGTGTTGCCGTTTCGGGGCCCCGCCTTGCTGATCTTCGCAGGCACCAGCTTCATCTCCTGCGATCGATCAGGTCGCCCGAAACGGGAACGAAAGGGAAACAAGAGATCTGGGTGTGGTGTTGCTTTGCCTTTGAGGATACCTGGCTGTGGCTCAAAAAACACGTACAAAAATGGCACCTTACACAACAAATCTTCTTCTAGGCGCCCAAAAAGAAGGACGCAAAAGGACGCATGACACTGGACCCCTTGCCTTTCTGAGGAGACCTGGCTCACCTTGGCATATGGAGAAGACGAAAACCTGCAAATAAATTCATTGCTTTTGAGGCAACCAGCATGGAATCCTCAAAAGCCATTCGACCCAAACGACCCAAACGACCCCGGGCCAGGTCAAATGACCACTCCACCATGGCAGCCACGGCTTTGTCTCCAAATGGGAGAGAGAAAACAGTGCACCTGCCCTGTTGTTCTCCTTGCATTTACCTTACCCCCTACTCCAAATGCCCGCGGTTTTGAGGTTATCATGTCCACCCTCTGAAACAGGAGGTATCCAAACCCTGGACAACCCGGTTCTCCCAAAAGAATCACATGTCAAAAACAAAAAGGGAAAAAAAAAGATTCCCAGTTCTCCCAAAGGAATCACATGTTTAGCAAAAACTAGATTAGGGGGGGGGCCTTTCGGTTGCAACCGGTGCACAACTCGATCCTCGTCCACCTCTACCTCCACCAGAGAGCTCAGCTCCTCACGCACTGCCTGCGAGTCGGGAGTCCCGAGTGAGTCGGCCTTGCCACTTTGAAAGGTCCAAAGGTCCCAGCGCCTGGGGACCTCCCCCCAAAAAACCCACGCCCCGTGCCCCACCGGTCTTGCGTCAAAGACCAGCCAAGTAAGGCTTCGATAAGAAAAAGAAAAAAGAAAGGCGCATCGATCCACGTTGCAAGGAGGACCACTTTCTCTTGCAGTTTCTGTTGTTGACTGAGTTGACAACGCAACGCCCGTTGAAATAAGCGCCTCAGCGAAAAATGCCAGCACATGGCTGCAAACGCCCGCAAAAAATACGCACAACAGCGCACATCCCAACAAACAATACGTACATTGCAGGAAGAACGCCTTTGGAAAACTTCGCAAGGAACTTTCTTAGTGGATCGGTGAGCTCCCAAAAAGGCAGATTGATGCAAGGCCCAGAAGTGGCGTTCCCTAAGCTGGTGCACTGCCCAGCTGGTTGTCTTCCCTTGGAGATTGAAACATGGCACCCTTGTGCACTTTATCGCCACCCGGAGGTTGAGAGGAACGCATGCTTGAAGGAAAGACTACATTGAGTGTCGTTTCTTGAGGGTTGGTTTGGGGAACGCGGAAACCATGGCCCATTCCAGGGGCTGCATTCCTCTGTGCCCTCCACAAAAGCCAGGGGTTCAACTCCCCAGTTCCCACCAACCCAAACCGGCAACCAAGGCTTACCTGACTGTACCCCCTTGACAAACCCATCCCAGCCCCCAAAAAAACCAAGAACCAGCCAAGTGGCAACTGCCGCAACAGCGAGGACACCTGCTCCGATCCGACTTTCTTTCTCAACCCGCGGATTGGCGGAGACGAGACTTTGTGAGCTGCGGCTCAGGGGGGAGTTGTCACACGAGCTGTGGCTCCTTGTGCAACCCAAGGGCCTTTTGAAGGGATTCCCAAAGAGGCCCCTAATTTTTTGACCCATTGGAGTGGTCCACCCGCCTTCCGCCCCTTCTAATTGGTTGTCCACTTGCACCAGAAAATAGGCTGGCGTGGGTCAGCGCCAGCTGAGAGCAGCGCTTTACTTGTCCCGAACGCTGGTTTTCCCTTTGTCCAAATTACCCGGAAGGGCTGGCACTGCCAGCCCCAGGCTTCAACAGAAGGGCCGAACAAGGTTTTATGACATGGCTGTGGGTCAAAAATAGGACCCGAAATGGAACCCTGGCAGATGGAAACATAGACTAAAACCTGTGGTCCCCTGTTGGCTTACTTTTGACCCATACCCACATTCTGCTTTCACACTTGGGTCCGCAGGAGCATTTCCGCCTCGGGTCGCTAACGAATGGATTGAGCAGTTTGGAGCGAAGACGACATTGATCTTAATTTCGACGCGCCAAAACCCGCCCGGCGAGATTCTACTGATTTCTTTGTCATGATTTTATGCTCGCGTTGGATAGAGGTGCATTGTTCGGATCAGGGTACACTTTATTGGCAACATGTATGGCATAGCCGAAAGTGCACGTTTAGTCTTGGAGCCTATCAACTGGTCCCAAAGAGGAAGAAAGTTGTCTGTTTCCGGGGGGTTCCTCTGCCGGATGAATTGGTTGGACCCCGGATTCAGCGGAACGTCTGGTTGATAAATGGGGCGGGTCCCCTTTTCGAGGGGGTTCATCACCTTCGGAGGGCCTCCATTCACAGGACAACACTGTCAACACTGCTTGCGAACCATGCTTGTCCTCAGATCCCCTGCTAAAAGTGACTAACTTTTAGTGGGTTAAATGCAAAAACCCAACCACTACACCAACCACCAACTAAAAGGCGCTAAGGGACGGGAGCCACCAAGCATGTTCATCAGCATCCCCTCCCACTCGCTGGGCTTTCCCGCTGAGGATACGAATCATCTTGGCAAAAAGGGAATGACCTGCGCTCGCGGTGCACGCTTTCGCCTTACGGCGAGCAAATCTGGAACCAAAGGGGTCTACCCGCAATCATGTAAAGATTCGAGAAGGCGGCAGCGCCTATCTTCATTGCTGAGACTGTCCCCTTTTGAACCTTCAGCTACTTGTTTTTTGTTTTGTTTATTGCGACTCACATGGTGTCTGCGGCTGGAGATAACCGAGTGGACACAGAGAGATGAGGCATTGTGGGACAAAGGAGCCCAAACCGGCGAAACAAAACCAACACATGTCTCAGGGGCAGGGAAAGAAAGAGGCATGATACTATCGTGAAAGCTTCACTTGATCGATCTCAGTTCAGGGAGAAAAAAAAAAAAAACAGTTCTAATTCTAGGGGAAAACCCAAAATGGCTGGGCTTTCCTTTTGGTTTCCCTTGAAAGCAAACAGGGCACCAAGCCTCAAACAAATGATGCCGAGCCAGCCGAGCTCGCACTGATGAGGGTCCGACGTCCTTTTCCCCTTTAAACCAATCTGGGTTGATCGTGATTGTTCGTGCATCATCAGCGTCACCCTTCAAGTCGAAGGTTCAAGAGAAACACCCCCCCCTTTCCGACTGGACGGCAATAAGAAACATCAGTTCAATCAAGCACCTCAGAGTCGGGTCATCCACAGTTGCAGTTCAGCTCCTCCGCGTCGGCCCTTGCTGCTTTGAACAGGTTGAGTCTTATCGGCGCTTCGCAGGTTCTGAGAAGCCACATCTCAAGATGCGGAATCACGTTGGATGGTTTGGCAAGAAATCCAAAAGGAAACCGATCTGGATTTCGAGAACACTCACATAAGGGGCGCAAAAAAAAAATCACCTAATCGTTTAGATTTGGCTTTACAATACCCTAAAACCCCTTTCTGATTGTTTAGGCCCTTACAGTGTCTCAACGAGTCTTTACCATGCCTTTTACTTTTCGGGCAGAAGCCGCGCCCCAAAAGGGCGAAAGCCTCCTCATGACCTGTACAGTAAAACCCCCAAGGGCAGCATTTTAAAAGAACGCAGTTGGCCAAACGTCATTCTGAACTAGCTGATCCGAAGAAAGTGGGTCCCAAAACATTCATAAATTTATGCGCCTGCGCCTCTTTTCGCAGTTGGCGCCCCGTAAACTGGGGTTCATAGTGAGGGAAACTACTGGAAAGCCCGGATCTTGAGTTCGTAGAGCCCATCTTCCTTCAAGCAGGCAACACCATGTCTGCCGGGTTCTTGGTGAGCAACTCCACGGGAGCCACGCAGGGACCCAGCCATGGGGTGGTGAGAATTGCCAGTGCCAGTGTCTGGGTGTTTCTCGAAATAAGGGGTACCGTTCTTTGGAAAAAATCGGATGGTTTTATAAGAGGAAACCAAAACAAAACCACCCACCTTCTTTGGGGTCCCCAATTTTCAGAGACACGCGTCTCGAATCTCGGAGAGGCAAATCGTCCGCGGTATCCTTCTGAATCTGGCAACCTCCGAATTGAAGCTCTGCTTGGCACGGACGGACTCGCTGAATCTCAGGCTTCCAGAAAGAATATCCCGCCACGATAGCAATGCCTCAAGCAGCTAATCCGGAAATCTTCTGCTCTACGACTCCGAAAGAAAACCAAGGAATTCCCTAAAAGGAAGCCGAATGTGATAAACCCCCCCCACACATGAAGCATTGATTCTCCCAGGCATTGTGGGTTCGAAATTGGAATCGGTCCATTTTCCCTTGGTGTCCCTTTGGCTTACCCGTAAATACCAACCAAAACGAGCCCCGAAATCCATCTTGAGAAGTTTCCCTGCTGTCTTTCCTGTCTCAACTGGCTCCCTCTCAAAACTCTTTGTCCAAAAAGAAAGTCGTCTTGCAGAAGTCCGCAAACTTCATGGTTGGCCCCTATCCAAAGTACAAAGAAAAGCATACCGATTCAAAACCCTAGAGCATAATTTACTTGGGAGGCGGCTTCAAATCAACCCTGAAGCTTATGTAACTTGGGAGGCAGCTCCAGATTCTCTATAATCAACCCTGAAGCATATTTAACTTGGGAGGCGGCTCCAGATTCTGTCTAATCAACCCTGAAGCATATTTAACTTGGGAGGCGGCTCCAAATTCTGTCTAATCAACCCTGAAGCATATTTAACTTGGGAGGCGGCTCCAGATTCTGTCCAATCATCCCTGAAACATATTTGAGTTGGGAGGCGACTCCAGATTCTGTCTAATCAACGCTGAAGCATATGTAACTTGAGACGTCTCCAGATTTTTGTCTAATGAACCCTGAAGCATATTTAACTTGGGAGGCGGCTCCAGATTCTGTCCAATCAACCCTGAAACATATTTAACTTGGGAGGCGACTCCAGATTCTGTCTAATCAACGCTGAAGCATGTGTAACTTGAGACGGCTCCAGATTCTGTCTAATCAACCCAGAAGCATATTTAAATTGAAAGGCGGCTCCAGATTCTGTTGAATCAACCCAGAAGCATATTTAACTTGTGAGGCGGCTCCAGATTCTCTATAATCAACCCTGAAGCATATTTAACTTGGGAGGCGGCTCCAGGTTTGTTGGATGGTAGCAAAGCGAGCCAACCTTTCTTCACTCCCCCCGCTTCTTGCGGGAATCGCCGCGCCTGCGCCAAGAAAAGTTGAACCTCGGCGGGCAGAAAAGTTGCCAGCCCCGGGAGATTTCAGAACTTCGGTTTGTCCAACCCCGAACCTGCCTTTCTTTGCACCGCAACCCCCCCCACCATTTTCCGTTCAGGTTTTTCTGGGCCCAAACAACATGCTTGAACCACAAATCGTTGAACACCCTCCTCTTGGTCCCTTTCAACCGGCCAAGGGGTATTGCAACCAGCCCGTAACCCTTGCATTCCAAATCACCCTGAACCGCAGGCAGCCTGCGATTCAAGACCTCGCCGATGCAGAAAAAAAAAAAGACAACAAGAGGGTCCGTTACCCGGAAGCCCCTGGAACTTGTGAAGACTTGAATGGGTTCTCATGGCTCCCTACCTGGACTGGTGCCATTTCAGTCGAGGCCAAAATCGCCACACGTGACGCATTGTCTTCGAGGGCTGAGTTCGAAAAGTCAAAAGTTCGAAGATTAATTTCTCAAATCGTCCTGCGGAATCGGTGGGTTGAGTCATGCTGACCCCATATGTTCATCAACCCCGGCTAATTAATAGGAGGGTGTGCCTGGCTGAAATGATGGGGAACGAATTCATCACTTTTGGAGGGGGCTCCACCCCCTTATTAACAAACAGGGGTTTATTGATGCGGGGTTCCAATTATGAACTAAACTTCCTGGCTGTCCTCGACAATTTCTTTCGTCGAGCCTAAAAGGGGAGATCCCTGTGCGGGGCGCAAATCAAAACCGCAGCACCAAAACAAACACGAGACCAAGAAGATCCTAAAAGCCCTGCTAAAAGTCTGCTCAACTTTTTGTGCGTTAAATACAGAAGAAAAAAACCAACCACCTTTCACCAAATTCAAAAAAAAAAAAACGGCGACGCTCAAAAGAATATGTCCGTCAAATCAATTGAAAGAACGCGAAAGGAGCTCCCACAAGAAGAGCTGCCCTCTTTCCATCAATCATGTTGCTGCGGGAAAGGTCACTCCGCACCCCACTGGACTGGGGCGAAGGCTGACCACAACTTGGATCTCTCAATGAGAGTGTCGGAGCTTGAGCCGCGTGAGAGCAAGTCGGGCAGTCGACCGAAGCCAGAGTTCCTTGCTTGTGCCCCAATGAAACCCGAGGCGGGCGGGTTAAAGAACAACCAAAACGCGTGAATTGCGACCAGGACCTTGGCGAGCAACCGTGCAAATGCTGTGGTTTTGGATGACTTCACGGTCCAGTATTAGAGATTGCGCGGTTCGCTCTTTACCTTGTAAAAAAGAAGAAATAACAACAAAATCCTCAGTTGCCATGTGCGAGGAGGAGTTGGCGGAGAGTACTTCACATCCTAATTTTACACTGAAAGGTGGTGATTTGCAAGCTGGAGCTGCGCTGGGGCACACTGCGAGCTCTACCGTTGCAACTAGCAGCTGGCCGCGATTTCCAAAGTCGATACTTGAGCGCAAAAACTTAAACCCAGGCGGTTTGTGCAACTAAACCACTGGGGTTAAGTCTTCCTTGGCGTAATCAACAAACGGAACCCTGCTTAGATGTCTTGACTTGCTGGTTCAATGGGCAGGGAATGAGGGAATGACTCCCCATAGACTGTAACTTCCTTTCAAGGGATCCCAAACGGTTCATCCCACAAAACAGGGGTCCCACAAAAACGCAACTACGTCTTGTCCGGAGTCGTTGGGCCTGGGGATCTCAATACAAACCGGGGCAGGCGGGCCATCCCTTGAAATTTGGTGGGGGGTTTAACAGACCTGATGTGAGTGACAAAGAAAACCAGAGTCATAATCAAAACCAGGTATTAAAATGGTCGTAATCCCAAAACCATGTAAAGAACTAAAAAGGCAGCCGCAGCTATGTCTGGTTGGATTTGTCCCTTACTAACCGTCATCTACCCGGGTTTTGATTATGGCTTAAATTAAAATGGTCTACCCAGAACCATGTGCAGAGTTTAAAAGGAGCACTATCCTTACCCATCTTCATCTACCCGGGTTTTGATTGTGGCTAATGTAAAGAACAACCTTTACGAAGACGCGTCCCTTTGGTTGAAAATACATGGATCCTGCATTCGCCATCTATTTTCGAGCAAAACAATCACCTGTGGTCACACCCCAAATTCTGTCGTTTTGGAACGGTGGGTTCCGCTGGGAACAGGAACCAGAACAAAAGGACTTTCAAACAAACCTGGGCTTGGACACCTATCGTTTTGGGGAACCCTCAAAAATGGGTGGCTTACTGTTGGCTTCTCTTTAAACCAACCCTCCAAAAGGCGGCTGCCAGAAAACGGCCCATCCAAGCTTTCGGATCGGTTCGGAATTTGGCCGAGGGAGTCCGTCTGCATCTCCGAAACTGAATCATGCTGATGGAACTCCTGAAAAGTGTCCGACTCAGAATAATTCACTATTAGAAGCCCGGAAACTCATCAAGGAACTCCTGCAAAGTGTTTAAATCAGAACAATTCTCCGTTTCAGCCTTCAAACTCAGAACCATTCCCTAGTTCAGTTTCAGCCCGAACGATCAAAACCCCCTTTTTCAACCAGACGGTGTAAGTCTCTGAAGGACTTCAAACGGGAAAACCCTAGCGGAAAACTGTTTGCCCCATTGTCGGGGCTCCCCTGTTAGAGCCCATTCCTGTGGATCCCCCCAAACAAAAAGGGGGAAAACCCGCGGAGGAACGCGCACCCCGCATCGGACTATCGGACCGCCGGCTCGCTGCGAACCGCGGTTTTTTCGTCTTCGTCTCTTCGCTGGGCTCCGGAAAGCGCAACCTGGCAGACGAGGGGTGCTATGGGTCATCCCCAAAATCAACCAGCTCCGGTTTATGATGACCCCAGGCCAAAATCAAGGGTGTCTGCTTCAACTGGGTTCCATTCCAGTTGAGGTTGAAGGTCCTAGTCTCGTTGGCTTACATGCAAGCCTGAGTGACCCGACCGTAGAGACAAGGAAACCATTTCTGTTGGCTCACCCCAGCCCACCAAACACTGAACAACTTCCGCTACTTTTGCCTGCAGCGAAAAGTGCGCCTCAATTAGACCCAGGCTACTGGAGCCAACCCTAGCAAAGGTCAACAAGGACAAGGCCTTTGTGGCGCTTTCGGTGAGAAGAAATCCCTCTGTGCTAATAGAATCTTGGCCTGCTAGAACAAAGCGCTCTGCGAACGCTGCCCTTTTTTCCTAGGAGGTCCGTGCTGATTGACTCGTAAAATGCAAAAGTTCAAAAGAGATCCAAAAGCCTCCTGAAACCCAGCATAGATACCGAAAAAGAACTGAAGAGATTGGAGAGCCCTTGTAGGAACGGCTAGTTCGTACTTGCTGGTAGGTTTCCTGTGGAGAAACCAAAAGAAAATCCCATTTGGGGGAGATCCCCCCCCCCCGCCATTTTGAGGCAAAACCCAGTGGGAAGCCAAAAGAGGCTGCTGATCTGTTATTTGAGAGATAGGGTTACGCAGGTGTTAGTCAACCTTTATCTGAGCCACAGCCAGGAAAGCCACAAGGATTTGGGAACGATCCTCATCAAAATGGACCACTCGAGTACGACGACTCTCACCTGCGCCCCGGTGAGCCGTCAGCTCCATCCGGACTGCGCCTCGGAGAGCCGTGAGAGACAAGCTCAACGGTTTCGGCCGTGGCTCAAACATCGACTTGTCTGGGGGTTGCTTCCAACCATTCTTTTCAACCATACTTTTCGAAAACCAGCTGTTTCCCCTGGTGTTTTGTGGTTTTCCAGAGAGAAGGATCCCTGGAAACCATGCGCAAGCTACCCTTAGACTATTACCGAAACAAACGGTTCGAACACGCAGGAAGAGGAGTAGGAAGAATGCTTCAAAAAAGTAGTTGAGAGTCGAGAGCTTCAAAACCTCTTGGAGCCTAATTTTGCTTAAGCACCGAGGAATCAGAAGAATCCTGCACCCCCGCCCCTCCACTCCAAGCTGAACCAGATGTTGGGAAAAACAAACGGTTTTAGAACACGCCTACCTTAAGATGCTTGACAACAATTGTCATAAATGCCTACGCCCACTGCCTGCCTGCAGAATGGACACGCATGATCCAGCGTGTTGATGACGATGCCTTCTGACCCTAGGCAATGAACTGCTGTGTCCAGCATCGCCCACGGAAACCAAAACAATTCAAGCAGACTCCTTTTCGGTGAGGGTAGCTGCATCCCTTTCCTCCCGCTTCCATCGCGCCTCTTTTCGCGTGGAAAACTGCGTCTGAGCCGTACATTTGCTGCGCCCAAAACCTGCGACGTAAACCACAACCTGCAAGTATCTTCAACGAACCACGCAGCCATGCACCCGTGTCTCGCCGATTTTGGGCGGGTGTCGGGACCCGCACGTCGGAAGCCTTCTGCTTACTCTACTGAGGACGCGCGCGCGCAGAGCAATCCCTTTGCAAGAAGTCGAAGCGTACACGAGCTGTTTGACCAATCATCCGATGCAGGCGGGTGTGTAAATTAAGTCTTCAACAGTCGAAGCTCTGCCCATTTGAGGTCTAATCCCCGAAACAAAACACAAGGATGGCAGTCCAGCCGCCATCCCTGACGCCCGTCTGGGGTGTGGGGCCCGAAATCGGGGTTGAAACACGACCTCAGCTTTCGGCCGAGTGCCTGAGATTTTCAGGCTTATAAGGCCGGACCTCCTGCGGATTCCCGAGGGAAGGGCGCCCTTCGTTGCTGCTGAAAAGGCCCACCCTCCAAAATCACGATTGGGATGTCTCCACCGGAGGTCTCGGCTTGTTCGGCCAGGGCCGTTAAGGCGAACGCCGCCATGTCGGCCTCACTTCTTGTTCCTGGAGTAGCGGTAATGGGGTTGTTCCTCCTCCGAGGAAGTGGCGTTGGCGGCCGCCATTTCTTTCGCCTTCTCCTCCGCCTTTGCGTAAATCTCCGCAAACTCCTGGGCATGCGAAAAGCGAAACAAGAACAAATACAAAACCAACGGAAGGAACCCAACTAAGAGACCACACGGGTTTACTTGGTCGGCGTTCAACCGTAAAGAATGCCTCAGCAACCCCATCAAATATTCGGAGCCTGGCCTTTTTTCCACTTGTGCTTCCTTCCCTCCGCTAAACCCAGTCAGTCGATCTCTCCTTGTTGTTGTCATTGTACTTGGCCCCGTACGGGTTCGCCATATCCTCGCTGGGCGCCGGGTGTGATGGCCCCTTTGATACTGAGGCTCTCGACCCCCGTGACCATCTGATGGGTATAGAGGAACACGCCCCAAAAAAAAAGAACGGGTGGCATGTGATCTATAGTGAGCGCGGCATGTGATGCCACACGTATTCTTGTTTGCGCGCACGACATGTTCACGCATGCCGCATATCAAGGCATCTGTGTGTTCATGCGTACGTTCTATGCCGTAGACGTGTTCGTGTGTGTGTGTGTGTGTGTCCTTCTGTGGGAATGCTTCAATGTTGTGAATTTCCGAGTCGTAGCTGCAAACATATCTCAGTTTCTCGGCGCAAGATCTCTGTGCAAGTTTCTCTACGCAAGTTATGCGAGCAAGTTCTGTGTGCGAGTGGCGGCTGTGCAAATTTGCCGTGCAATTTTCTCTGCACAAGAACTCCATTCGAACTTCTTTGCGCAAGTTCCCTGCGCAAGATCTCCCGCGTAACTTCACGACGCAAGCTTCTCTGCACAAGCTATCTCCGCAAGTCTCTCTTTGCAAGCTTTTCCGCGCAAGTTATCGTTGCAAGTTTCTCCGGGCGGGCTCTCGGCGCATGTTTCTCTGCGGAAGTGCTCCGTGCAGGTTGCTATGTGCAAGTTCTCTGCGCGGCTCTCTCTCTCTCTCTCTATATATATATATATATATATATCTCTCTCTCTCTGTGCAAGTTGATCTGTGCAAGCAAGGGGTTGTTCTCCATTCTTATATGCCACAAAAAGTTGCACGTCGACCACGCTGCGACGCAAAGAAGAAAGTCTGGAAGTCCTCAGCTTTGCTCGTCGACCACACCGATCCCCTGAGAGGGTCGTGCAAGCATGTTAAAAAGTACCACGCCAATCCCCGCAGAGGGTCATCTTCGCAGAGTGGGGTTGGTCCCACCCTTCAGTTTCGGGCCCACATTTCTCGTGCAAGAAGGTCTCGCGCGATCTGGCAAGATGTCTCACGCAAGCTTTTTCGTGCAAGTTCACGCGACCGCGCAATGCGTTGCGCAGGTTCTATCGCGCAATTTGCTGCTCGCTTGCCTCAAGCTTCTTGCTCTGCATGCGCTCTCGCGCTACTTGCAAGGCCTGGCTCTGCGTGTCCCCTTGCGCATTTTGACCTGCGCGTGCTCTTGAGCTACTTGCTCGCGCTACTTGCTCTGCTTTTGCTCTCGTGCTAGTTGACTTGCGCGTTCACTTGCGCACGTTGCTCTGCGCGTGCTCTCGTGCTACTTCCTCGTGATACTTGCTGTGCAGGCGATTCTTGCGCTACTTGCTCTGCACGCTCTCGTGCATCTTGCGCTGCGTGCTGTGTGGCTGCTGGCGATTTCATCGAAAGAACCCTGCCGAAAGAACCCTGCGCAATGCTTTCGCGAAAAAAAGGGTGGTTTCATGCTGTCCAAGAGAGTGATATAAGGGCCTCAATGAATTTTTAGCGTGGGGTTGTGGTCTACAAGCCATAATAAGAGTGGACTGTTAGTAGTTGTGTGAACAGGTGGCGGAGACTGGGCGGCGCCCGGTGGCCTTGCGGGTCCGCTGGCCCGCGAAGCTAGGGGCCCGCGAGGAGCTGAAGGCCAGACGACCACAACGACAACAACGACGCCGACGATGACGAAAAGGACAACGACAGCGACAGCGGCAACGGCAACCATAGCCACACAACCACACAGCAGCCCAAGCAAACAACTGCCGCAACCACGCCGCGCGTACGTTTGGCCGGCGTGCGCGCGGGGCTTGGGTGCACTTGAGCGGGCGCGCTTTCCGGTTTGGTAGGCTTGTGTGCAGCGCTGAGCAGGCGCACTTGGATTTGAGCAGGCTACCAATTGGCAGGCGCGATTGCAGTGCTGAGAGCGTGCGCTTGAGCGGGCGCTTACCATGTCGCAGGCGCAGGCGCAGTGCTGAGCGAGTGCACTGGAGCCAGCGCAAAACGTTAGACCCCCAATTGGAAAAGCACCCTCTATTGTAGCCTGTGTCTCGCAATTCAGGATCTTGTGACTGTTTTGGGGTCCTCAAATGTGGCATTGTTTGCTGCAAAAAAATCCGGGTAAAAAACGACTGGCCAAAACAAGTACAAACACAGGCAAATTAATCCGGGCAAACATTAGGAATACTTAATTGGCGCGCGTACCATGTAACAGGTTTGTGGAGCGGCCCGCTCGACCAACGTCAGTGGTAGGATCCGGACCAGCAGCCGGCCGGCTGCCCGGTGCCAAAAAGTGATCCAGTTTTTGGTTCTGGACTCACATTCAAAACTGGGCCGGTGCATGGAAATTTCATCTTGTCCTGCCTCGTCGTTGGTTGTCAAACCGAAGACCCCCTCTCAATGTAGCAACCCAAACAAAAACCCAATCAAGAACCTCCAATTTTTTCAGAGGCCGTCCTCGGCGTGGCAGATGAGCAGCGTGTCGCTGGTCATGTCGAAGATGGCCATGAAGGACCAGGCCACGATGAAGGCCAGGATGCAGCACACCGCGATCCTCGAAAGAGAACACCCGAGGAAAAATTTGGCCGGCTCCGATGGGTTCAATGGGGGCTTGCCCGGATCGTCAAACGCGAGTAGGGGTTGGTCCCCTCAAAAAAGGTTGGCTGTGGGCTTGTGGTGGAAACAGAGCAGATGCTCTGTTTAGTCCTGAGTTGTGGGTAAAACTTGGGGGTGAAAATAAAGGCTTGGAGGGGCTCAAGCGTACCACAAGAAACCCAATCCCACCAAAACCTGCCCCAGACGTCTCTGACCCTGATTGACGGAAGGAACCCCAAATTTTCTGAAGCGGGGAACCCTTCACTGGGAGGCCCAAAACCGCGCGGCGCATCCGCGAGTCTCGTGACGCTTTGAACAAATCAACAGCCATCCCATTCTCCCTGTGGCCCCTTGGGTCTCTGAGGTAGCGTGGAAGTGAATTGTGCATGAAGTCAGTGCGCCTGGATAGATGAACCCTACGTGTGTATATACTAAGTCCAGTAGAGAACTTAGAAGAAGGGTACCTTTTTTTCAGTAGTCTATTTTAGTAGGGGAACCTTCCCCAAAAAAAGGGTAAAAGGGCACTACTGGGGGACCTCGTATATAGACATATATGTACATTTGTATTTATATATAAATGCCCCATCATCTACCTCTGTAGCAAAGTGTGTAGCCAGAATGCTAAAGCATGTGTGGAGACTTGTCGAATTCCATTCACTGCGATTAAGTCCTGCTTGGAATGGAGTTCGCACTTAAATTCTCAATCGAAATCGACATTCGAATTCCATTTGCATTGCAATTAACTTTGAGTTGGCCTCCTGAAATTCAAAATTAGAATAGACATTCATATGCATATCTTCCCTTCTTCGATTCTATCACAATTGCAATTCAATGGCAAGCTAAATCTTACTACAATTGCATTCTACTTGACATGGCAATCATTGTTGAACTATTCCTTGTTAAGTTGTATTCATGGAATGGATATATGATTCAAAGTCAACAAGAAGACAGTTCGAACAGAAGTATTTCTATATTCAACTAGTTCATGTTAATTTCGCATCATATGTGGAAAGGAACTCCCCCTGAAATTATCATTCAAAATAGAACTTCTAGTTGAATCTTACCTATTAAGTTCTTTCTTGAATTGTGGTTATCCCAGTTTGGTATAAGGAGTTTGTCCGGGAGCTTTAACAGGAGCTTTGAAAGCAGGTCAAAAGCAGCTGCTCAAGTAGCCTTGCCTTCAAAGGAGCTCCAAGAGCATTTTACAAAAAGCAATTTAAAGGAATGGTACAAGAAGCCTGTCGAAGAGCCTTGCAAGGAGACAAACAAAACGATTATATACACCCAAAAACGGCAAACGGTCTTTTGGCGTCCCTTTAAAACCACTCTAAAGGGGTACCCTCCAAAAAGGATGACACACACACACACAGGCACAAAATCAAGCTTCCCTGCTGGTGCTCAGCAGGGAATGACCTCTTTGTTGCGGAGCTGTCTAGGGTGACTTTTAAAGAGCTTTGTGTGAAGCTCTGCAAGAAGTCTTACAAGCTAATTGCGCAAGTGAGCTTCAGAAGGAGCTTTGCAAGAAGCTTTATAAGGAGTTGACGTGTGCTGAATGGAGCACCCTGATGACAAAGGCCGTGAAATCCTGACTTTCTCAAAGCGTGCTTGAAAGAAGAGGTTGTCAGGAAACACACCCAAGTTGGTGCATGACATCGGCTCACTCTAAAAAAATGTGCAGGAAGGTCACACCCCTTCACTGTGGATCCAAAATGGCAATCATGGCAGTACCAACTGCCCGAAACAGGGATTAACAAAAACAATGCTTGGTTTTCTCGAGTTGTGTTCTGTTCTGCTGGTTTTCCCACAGTTTGTTTGGATCTTGTAGCTTTGTCCATTCAAACACCTTTATTTTGTTTTCGCCTTCTGGCATTCTCGAAAGAACAACAACAAAAGCACGAGTTTGTTTGTTGTATTGCAGGGATAAAGCAGCAAAAACGAGAAAACGAGCTGAGGGAAAACCAAAAACAAACAAGACCTCGATAAAACCGAAGAAATCAGCACTTTTGGCAAAGCAAGAACTTGTCCTCTGAGAAACCATACCAACTGGTGCCGATCGGTGTGGACATGGCCCATCCACGTTGGATTCGTACGAGTCTCGCCGCGCCCGGGTTGGGCAGGTAAGAGCTGCTGTAGATGTTCTGGTACTGATCCGTGTTCAGCATAACGGAAGCCAAGAGACCCACCGAGGCCTCGATCGAACCAGAGTGCAAGAGGGGGCGTGCCCTTTTTGGCATTGGTTTAACAGGAAATCAAAAGACAAATCACCTGCACGTGTTAAGCTCTGAACCCGCTTGCGCTCGGCCACGTGGGCCAAGCGTAAACCACCTTCTGCAAAGCAGAATCGGCAACGCCTTACCCATTAGGCAACTGGGTCAGGTGTTAGAACCTTGCAACCCACATCACTTCTTCGGTGACACCAACATCTCGGCCAGCCATCCGATGTTTTGAAAAAACGGAACAACACGTCCGCGGGGCCGTGATGGCAGCCAGGCCGACGATCTGAAAGATGGCCGTGGCGCCGTTCAAGATGGCCATGGCCGCGCCGTGCTCCTCGCGTCGACTCGTCTTCTCGACGGAAACTCCCGAGAGAGGCGCGAGGTGGACGGACAGCGCGGAGGGTGCGGACGGTGCAAAGGAGTTGCCCAAAACTGGTTGGGTCATTCTTTTCACTGCCCATCCAAGTCAGAAACTGGTTCGTAAGAGTTGCCCGCAAAACTGGTTGGGTCGAAAAACGTTTCCTGAGGACACTGATTTAATGCAAACCGCCAATCCAATGGAACGAAAGACACAGAAACAGGAACAGAAAAAGAAAAAGACAAATACAAACAAAAACAACAAGAAAAAGCAATGAAGAAAGAAATGAGAAAGAAAGAAAGAAAGAAAGACAGAAAGAAAGAAAGAAAGAAAGAAAGAAAGAAAGAAAGAAAGAAAGAAAGAACCAAAGAAAGAAAGAAAGAAAGAAAGAAAGAAAGCAAAAAGAGAAACCAACAAACAAGACGCCACAAAGCTAAAGGGAACCAAAAAAAAATACAGGAAACCACCAGGCAAACCAAAAAACACACAACTGTTTTGGGTGGCTCAAAGGGAAATCAATGGAAAACCGCTGCGAAACCACTTTGGAGGTCCAAGTCCCGCAACAGGGGCACGAGTCACTTGGCTTGCCCCCGAACCCGGGACCCGGGGCTCGGGAAAACGAGAAATCTTTGTGGAGCCGACGGTTTTTTGGTACTTTTTTTTGTGGAGGGTGGAACACTTTTTTTGGGGGAGTGGAAGCCAGAAGTCCTTCTTGGAGTTGATTTCGGATCTAAGCACCGCTTCTTTTCATAGGGGAGTGGGGGGTGCCACATCTCTGAACGTCAAACAGAAGGGGTGATTAATCCGGGGTCAACATTAACCTGTGCAACAACCCCGGACGAAGCTGCTCAGGATCCAAATCCGAATTTGCAGGTCGCTTTTTGATGCATCCTCTAAAACACCCTGCTTTTCTGGGGACGTCACCTTTTTCCAACAATCCTGGGAATGAAGTTCAGCGGGGAGTCCATTCGCAAACATTCAAACACAAGTGACTCATTTCATCTTATAACATGCCAGCCTTCAGTTGGTTCATGTGGGTGCATTCATAGCAACAGGTGAGACAAATTTAAAATCAGTCTACATGTGTGTGTGTGTGCTTTTCTTTTCATCTGTGTTCATCAACATGTGTTGGTTTCGGCAGAATTACTGTGTTTTCCCCAGAATACTCCAAAAAACAGAATAGCAAACCACCCAACCAACCCACCAATTAAGTGCCACCCTGATGAACCTTGGCTTAGCTTTGGGGGCACACGAAGAAATAACGCGGATTCTGCCGCCAGATTTTGTCAAGCTTCAACTGTCCAACCTTCAACCCGTTGTTTGACCATTTCCCCTTCCACTGTCAAACAACGTTCCCATGATCGATTGGTCAAAAAGTGCTTCTGGGCGCTTTCCCAAAAGTTGGTTTTTCGTGCCTGTGAAAAGGGCACCCGCAAAACACCCCACACTGCATGGGGGCACCAAAAACCAAAAAGGTGGCACCATGTCCTTAATCAGAACTCCGATCGCAAAGGCTCCTGAACCGCTCCCTACGTAAAAGCAAACATGGATACCTCTGGCTCCTTGGATCCCTTCCAACCACCAGCTAGGTGGTGTCCAGCCAGGTTGTTGAAACCGTTTCCACCAGAGAATTCCCAGCCCCTTCAGTGACTTCTTCTTACCCGTTCGTTTGCCTCCCAAAAAAAACGAAAGACTCGAAACTGTGCCCCGCAAAAGAAGGGTGCACCGAAAATCAAAGGTTCACCTGTTTCAAAAAAGGGGCTGCCTCAAAATCGGTGCGCCCCACAATGATGGGTTTCTTTTGGGCTTCCCTGTCAAACCAAAAGGGATGCCCTCCAAAAAAGGCAGACCCGGGCCTATCCTAAGAGAACACCTCCTTCCTGCTTGCAGACCCCAGCGACCTTTTTGGTTCCGAGAAGAAAAGCCAGAAACCAGGCCGTTGATTCGGCTTTTATCGGCCAGGGCGCGATCACGATGTGCGCGATGCTCTTCAGGGCAGCACAGAAAGTCTTGGAGGTCAGTGCGATGTCGATGTACACGTTCTTGTTCCTCGGCCGAATGGGGGGGGTCCCTTTTTTAGAGTTGGAACCCCCTTTGAGGAAAAACCAGGAACACCCACACATTGTTGTGGTCCCAGCTAAAAGATACTTGGACCAAAACAGGGATTGAGGAATGGAGGGAAACAAAGCAGAACGAAGACTGATTCTTCAGCTCACGCCAAATACAGTGGAGATGACGAAGTTCTGGCCCGAAAAATGCGGACAGAGCACAGTTTCCTTCAACCCCCCCCCCAGAGGAAAAAAAAGAAAAATATGGCCGGATTCGCTGGGAAAACTGAGTGCGTAGCCCGAAAAAATTGGAAAAAACATCCCAAAATCGACGAAAGAACCTGTTGTTCCTATAAGCTCACCAAAGAACGCGGCGCCTCGACATCTGTGCTTCTGGACAAATTGACGGCTCTAGTAAATGATTGAAACGAAAATGGAACCAGTGGAACCCATCGATTTGCAAGCAACCGAACCCAAGGACACCTACGGGCAAGGCGAACAACAAATCTCGGAAACCCCAATGTCTGACCACAGAAGTGCCAAACAGATGACCCCAGTATCTGCATAGCCCCGAATGGAACCGAATCGCCAGGATCCAAAGCAGCTCAAAAGGAACCACCCCAGAGCTTGGGGCATAAATCGACGACCCAGCCAACTGAACCTGGGGCAAGAAAGAGCAAGTTACCAGTGAAAGCCAAGCTAAACCAAGTGAACCAGCGAAAGCCAGATTGAAACCATGTTTCTAAAGGTCGATGTTCAAACTGACCTCCTAAACCCTCCAGGCTCGCAAGTTTCGAAAGCCCATCGGTTCGGGTAAAAGGTTAAGGACAGTCCCCTTGCCAGAGATCAAGGGCCGCCCTTCTGTTCTGAATCCGCGGCTTTAGCCACTTCAAGTTTTGATGTTGTAACTCAGATATATTATAATGATTGAAACCACTTTCCTGTTTGCGGAAGGTGGCATTCATGTTTCTGCTTGCTGGGAAATCGTGAGTTACCTTCCCCAACCCTGACCCAGCTACTGTAGGCCAGAAAAACAGCCCCCCAAGCTCTGACTAACCCGCCAAAAGCAGTCCAACTACAACCTGGCAAGCCTGGCCTTGAAACAAACTGAGGAGCCCTCAGCCAGGATTCATCTGCCAACCCAGCCTTCAAAACTGAAACCATCCCTTGGCCCCAAAACCCGGGGCCGGGTCTTTAACCAGCCCTCGGCCCCTCCGCCAGGATTCACAAATGCAATAATACCTTCCACGCACTTGCAGCAGCAGAGCAACGTCTTCACGATGCAGGCTGTGACCTGCAAGTCCGGAGATGGCTTGGGGCTGAGGAATCTGATTCCAACCCACGTTTGACTCCTGAAAAACCCCCGTTGCAGGCGAGTGTTTTTATTGCGCAAACAACTGTTGGATGAAAATCCGGCAGCCGAGAGGAGACGACATCAACCAGAACTCAAATCGAGTTTCATCCATTCCAAATGGTGCCGATCGGCATGGATGTCACCCATCCACAGTCCTTGAGGGTAAAATCACCTCCAAAATCGCTTCCCGCGAAAACATGTTCCGAAACTCACCCAAAGTCTAGCATGAACAAAACACGCAAATTGGCGGGGCCTTGATCAAACAAGCTCCAAACTGGTGGGACAAGTTGCAGCTTGTATCCCCACGGTCAGGAGAACTTGTTTCTGGAGAGGGACGTGAAACATGTAGGTGGGGCAGGGTCACCCGTGTCATGATGGCCCTTGTTGACAGTGTCCTTCAGGTGTTCATCTTGGCATGGGCTCTTGATCAAGTAACCCGAATCCCCTCAACAGGACAAACATGTGTGTGTGTGATCATGTAGCCGCGCAGCAAAACATCTTGCAGGTCTCAAACTGCCATGGGTCAAAATCCAGTACCCCCAGTGAACGTCCCAATCCCACCCCAAAATGGGATCCCAAAACGGTCTTGACCCACCCCGCCAAACACGCCCTGGACGGCTGGCGGCCTGGTTGATCTCGCCCTCCATCATGCCTAAGGACCAAGCAGTTGCGCCCCAAAAACTGCGCTGGGCGCCAAAAAAGGACGCAAAAGGACGCATGACCATAGGTGTCCTTTTTGGGAAAATAGATGGCCCTGGTAAATGGAATAAAACCCATCTAAACCAGTGCCTTCTATTTTCAAAAAAAAAAAAAAACTAACCTAAAAAGCACACCTATGCGCATGACACTGGCAGTGGACCCCATGGAATTTCTCAAACAAACTGACCTAAGGACTATAGCCGAACCTGATCAAGGAGACATCGAAGACCCAAATGGCTTTGAGCTGAGAAGGGGACTAAGACTTCCACAGAATCAGCTCACAATTTGTTCAAATGGACGCACGTAAGCTCAAGAATCAGGGTGTTTCTTGCAGGATAAGCTTCAGATACAGACATATTAGTCAATTTAGCGAACATTTCGTCGCCACGGAGAGATTCAACTTCTACACCATCCGCCGGTAAAGGGCAAATATCATGGGATGCTCGCTTGCTTGTCACCCAGATTGGTGCAGAGATGGATGGGGGCCCCTTGGGAAATCCCAAACAGCACCATACGGCTGCGCCCCAGCGTTTGTACCCTCGTCGAACTCGCATCTTCCCCATTCGTCGAGCTTCGCGCCACGCGCCATTCGCAGCTTCCGAGGGGCTCTTCTTCTCGGCCCACTCCAGGACTCGCTGCAGCAGCTCCAGGAAGGCGATCAGCGCGGAGCCGAAGGCCAAAGACCCGGTGTGGTACCTCAAAGACGGCGGGGGAGAGGCGGAGAGGCGGAGAGGCAGGGGTGGGGGGGAGGAGTTGAGCTCCCCGGTGGGTGGTAAGGAGCAAAAGGAAGGAGCAGGAAAAACAGGGGGAGGGGGGGAGAGGTTGGTCTTGTTGATATGAGAAGTATGGTTTAATGATGCTTGATTGCAAAAGAGGAGGGAGGAGGGGGAGGAAGGCAGGAGTAGGAAGAGGAGGGGGGTAAACTGACTCTCAATTTTCAAAGATGGGCGGTATTTGCTCAAGCTATTTTCCGGTCAGTTGAAAGAGAAATCGGAGAAGAAAAGCAACCAATGTAGGGGGCCCTACAGTGGGTGGACGAAATCCTGCACCACCTACGAAACCTTGGAACTAAATACCAAGAAACCATGGTTTCAACCATAGGTTCATTTCGTGGTTCGAACGCATTCCACAAACATCCACAGAATTTTGAGGCAAACTCGCCGATGGTTCAAACAACCTCTTGTTTTGTTCATTGATTCAAACAAGCTGATATCCTCTACCACGCAATTTGCCCGGGGCACCACATGCCGACGCGGACCCCTTCGATGACGGCACACTGGTCCACGTCCTCCGAGAGGCCAGTGGAGAGCCAAAAGGAAATCGATGCCATCCCCCTATTTTGACGAATCCTACCCAATGGGTCTAAAAACCGTTGGATCCCACCCCTGCTATCAACCTCCAAGGAAATCTGCGGGGAGAAGGGGCCGGGACCCCATATATGAATCATGGGGGGGGGGGCCTCGTAGACAATCCATTTGGGAACCCTTCTGCTGAATGCCTGGATTCGCAAAGGACAATCCAGCAAAACAATGTGCTCTTATCTCCAAAAAGGGGAGCAATGGTGTTAACCACTCAAAAGGGGAACATGTGTTTTGACGGCCAAACAATATGTATTGCGGATGTCCACCAACCATTTCTGAGCGTGTTGCAGCCATCAAAACTCCTTGTCACAAAGGCAAACTCTTCCACCCAAAACATTGAGTTTAATGACACAAACAAGGAACATAGCCGTTTGCCACACAAAAGAAACGGAAGATGAATATGTGCGAATCAAGAAACAGGACAACATTAGAGGTGTTGACCATCCCCAAAGGGAAACATTGTGTTCTTTACCGCCCAAAAGCTCAGATGTGCTTTGGCAGCCCCGAAAGCAGAAATGTCCGTTCGCCTATTTCAAAAAGAATCAAGCAGGGATTCCAACCGCCCATGTTGGGGGGAACACAGATACTCAGAACGAGTTCGGACAACAAGGTTTGAGCCACCCAAATGGGGAGTGTCTGTTTTGCAGGGTACCCAAGTTTTGCTAGTGTTTAAGGAAACCACCGCATTTTTTGGGGTCCCCTAAAAAACTGGCGGCTACCCAAAGTGGAACCGTTGATTCCAGCTTCAAACAATCCCTGTCTAGGTCCCTTAGCACCCAAGGGGGCATTCATTCGGGTACGTGGGTACCCACACCCAATGGCATGAAAATCGCGGGTTGCTTTTACCCCTCCCCCATTTCAAGGATTGTTTCCTTGTCCAGTCTTGTCAACCATTTTTTCAAAACGCCGGCCCCCAGTTGCAGGGTTGCTTCCTGGTCCCTTCTTGTCAACCAATCTTCAAAGAAAAAGAAAACGACATTTTGCTTCTTCCTTTTTCCGGAAGGATCCCTAAGAAGAATCATAAAAAACATCATTAGATCCATACAGCGTTGCAGTTTCCCTTCCCCCCAAAGGAAGAAGATTAAGTCGTGTCAACTCTTCAGGCCCAGTACTCACACCCTCTTCCATACAGTACTAGGGATCCCTTCGCCTCTGAAGTGCTTTTGGACTTGGACATTCGATCAACACGGTAGGGGATAGCATTGGCTCCCTGCACTTGTGCTGGCAGATCTTGGCTCTGCAGCTGCCGAGAAGACACCGCAGATTTGCCACGCCAACGGGAAAACTGGGACAACCCCACGGTCTTGTTCCACCGTTCCTCACTGGTTTTTGTCCAGTTTTATTCAGTCATGTCTTCTTTTCATTTCCTTGCCGTGCATTTGCTGGTGGGGGGTCCTCTTGATTTCCCTCTCAAGAGGCAGTCCGGCCAGGACTCCGCATTTCCCCACCTGAGCACGTGGACTTCGGAGCCCCGCTCCTTCTTTCCCTTGGCATCTCTCGGCGCACAGAACCATTTCGCCGTGGCGTAGGCGATGGAAAACCTGAAGCAAAAACGCAGCACCGACGAGCATTGAAGCCGATCCGAGCGCGTTGGCCGCGAAAGACTTGAGGAGTCCCCCGACTTTGTTGGTGCACTTCCCAATTTGCTGAAGGGTTCCTGATTTGGGATCGTGTTTCCGATTTGGTTGGGGTCTACTTGCGCTTCCAAAAACAGGAGTGGGTCCAAAGGTCCGCGGCAAAGAAAGCTCCGCAAGGAACCTTGGGCGTTCGGGTGTGAAAATCTTCCGTGGGGTTGGGTCCTCACGTCTTCTGATTTGCGGGCTTTCCCGATGAGACAACCCCAGGCTCTTCAATTTGAAGCAACTGGAAGTCTCTCATGAACCCCAACTGTCCTAGAGTAGTCCTTTTGGTGTCCCTTCAATACCATCCAAATCAGCTTCCCTTTACTCCAACAAGAATCAGGGGTTCCAAGGCAATGATGCGGGGGTTACCTGCCCCAAAGAAAGATCGTCCAACTCATCAGTTGCCGCCATAGTGCCCTTGAACCGTCCTTCGACCAAACTTTCATCGCCGCGCGCGCAAACGAGGAAAAGTGCAGCAGGAACAGTGTTAGAAGGAGTCTGATCGCGAACTTTCCAACAGCAATCAGCTCTCGGGTTTCTATCTCGCGGCAATAGGGGGCGGTAATAAGTTTGCCCCTCCGGCTCGGAGCCGGGGTTCCCCCCGAACCCAACCCTCGAACCCTGAATCTTTGGTTCATGGTCTGAAAGCCAGTTGAGTCAAAATCGAAACCCCATCGGAATTCAAATCGTCGATCCCCAGAACCATGCTTCATGAAAAGAGGCGGCTGAGGGGCACATGTATGGCTGGAGTTGTCCCTTACCCTCCAATCCGGGCTTTGATCATCTCATTTGGGCTGTGTCCGAGTAACGGCGCACGCCGAAGTCATTGCGATCACCGAGTGCTTCTTTTTGCGTGTTCTGTCCAAAAGAGGAAGCCCAGAAAAGCCGAGCCGAGGCTTTCCTCCGGCTTCCCTTCGAACCAAAAATGGCACCGACAAACGAGAAGAACATCGGGGAAATCACCCGCCTTCCCCCGCCTTCAAAAAGTAAGGAGAAACGCCCGGAAAGGGCGCAAAAAGCAATGACAAATGCAATTTGTGAGGACAGCCACACCCCAGAGAGCAAGAAAAGCCTGGAAGAACATTAAACTCAACAAAACACCAACACAAACAAATGCCAGATGTTTTGTTTATTATGTTTAAGGACATAGCCGCAAATTCCCCAAACACGACTAAACACAAACTTCCGCTGCCGCAGCGCTGGTAGACCGCGCTGACGTACGCTAGGAGCCAAAAGGCCAGGAAGGCGTAGGCGATGCACATCCTTGGTTCGTTGATCCGTTGAAAGTTGAATGGCTCTGGGTCAAAATGTGTACCCAAAATGGAACCCTGGTAAATGGAAACATGGACTAAAATCTGCGGTTTGCTGGGGGTTTAACCCAAATCTCCGCTGGCTGCTCTGATTCCTGAACAGAAGCATCCCTCCAGGAGGAAACTCATCTAAAAGTGGCTCCAGAGGTAAGGACTGAACCAGCTGAGGGAAATCTAGAGACCCCTCTCTGAACCTTGCGTGCCCTACTTCTTGGGAAGATGCTCTTCCTCTCCTTGCTTCCCCATCCCATCCACTCTCTTGCAAAGAAAGCTGGATGGGGAAACAGGGACGAGGAGAAAAAAAAAGACCCACCGCCATAGCAAGGGACCCACCGCCCAGCGCCCAAAAAAAACCGAGGTACCCCTCCAAAACAAAAAAAGCGCACCACGTCGCGCGGAAATAAATCCCTTTCGCCCAGCATCCAAACCTGGCCTGTGGAGAGCGACAAATGCCGCTCCCGGCCCAGGCCCGAGACTTCCCCCGTGGAGACCAAGTGGATGAAGCCAGCCAATAAGAAGACAAAGAAGAAGACCTGTGCAGTCTATGGGTGATTTTTGGTAAAACCCCCCCCCCCCCCACCCCCCTCACAATAAAAATGTGGGTCGGGTCTCCTTGTGGCTTCCCTTTAAAACCACAAAGGCAGCCTAATATAAGACATATGGGTGTGTTTTTTGAGAGTACCCTTTTTGCGATGATTCTGAAGGGAAACGCAAAAGGAAAAGGGCTCCCCCGAACCCTGCGCCCCCTGTTTTGGGGATTCACGCCCGCATGGGTGCGTCTGACTTTTTTGAGGGGACTCCCTAGTTGTTAGCGAGCTGTTCTTGCTTCGTCCCCGAAAGCTACGTCAAGGCTAGCAAACCCGAGTCTCCTTTGGGTTTCTCTTTCGAGCCACTCCAACAGGGGTATACTCAAAAACACTTCATATTGCAAATAGGGCAACAAGGAAACCGATTGTCTAACTTACCGTGACTTACAGGCTCTTGTGGTTGAGTATGGTATGTGTGTGTGGTTGTGCCGCATATTTCTTATTTTGACATGGCAGCTCTTTTTTAGTTTGGGCCCGTTGAAGTGAAAGTGAAGCGCATCAAACACGAGCACAAGAACCCCTGGGATTATTTTCGTTTTAGTTCAGCTGCCTCTGCTTGGTGGCCTGGGTTGGTGGTTTGGGGGTTGGGCACGCTTGGCCCACAGCCGGAAAGCACGAAAATGAGTTTCCGAACTCTGAGTTCCCGGGAGGAGCCAGAAGAATGAATCTTGATGTTGGGAACCACCATCCATCTCGAAAGGGTTCCCTAAAAGCGGCCCGCTGAACCGAAACAATTGAAGCACCCCTGGAAAACCCGAAGGTGGCGAGCGCCCGGTTGTTTCCACAAACTATGCCCACCCTGAGCTGTTGAGTAGA
>CAUJNA010003463.1:0-35791 GCA_963377175.1 Effrenium voratum | reverse complement strand
TGTGTGTGTGTGTTACGGTTTTGCCTTACCATAAGCTTTATGAAGCCAGGCAGTAGAGCCACCTAAACAAGTAGGCGCTCATGAAAACCACCGGTAAGCTTGGCCAATATTTAACCCTTGAATTAGACCTGATAATTTGAACTACCATCATCGTTTTAGTCGAGGGCCCAGCCCCAATTCAGCCACCGGCCTCTTGATAATAATGATAATAATAATAACATTGAAAACAATATGAAAAATTGAGGGAAAAAAAGAAGAAGAAAAAGAATGACAAGGTGATCACCCAGTCACCCATCGGCTTCCCATTCTGCCTGGCCCATGCACGCGGTGGAGAGGTCTAGGGCCTGGCCACAGCAGCAGACCAGGCACGCGGTGAGGAAGGCCCTCGGCTTCCGCTCCGGCCGCTAAAGGGAGGGATCGGCCAGCAGCCGAAAGAATCCCAAAACAGCCGTGGCTAACCAAGGTGGTTACGAAGAAACCAATTCCCAAAAAAGCAGTGGCTTGCCTGGACCCCACGTGCAGAATCTAAGTGGCTGCGTCTGAAATGGGGAACCACCAAAAGGTGCGGTGTCCTATTGGGTGCCCCCGTTAAACAGGCCCCAAAACAAGACCATTGGAGAAAACAAGAAAGATGACCCAAGGGGGAATGATACGTGCCGTGTCCCGTTGAGCCAAAGAAGAGACTGCTTGCCCTAGATTTCCTTGTGGCAAAAATGGGTTTCCTCTGGCGAATTAAAATGCAATTCAATCAAATGCACTAATACAATGGAATGTAATGAAAATATAACGGGGGATAGCATGGCCTGGAATGGAAGGGAATGGAACGCAAAGGAAAGCCAATGGGAGTGCAAATCCCTATTTGGGTGTGCCTTGGTATAGTAAACCCCAAAATGGGCTTCCTTTTGGATTCCCTTTAAAACCAACCAAAAAGGGGTTCCATTTAACAAAGACCCATTTGGCCACATACCCATCCCCCATTTCCCCAGATGGAGCCTCTTGAAACCAAGGCGCAAGATCCAGCAGATACTGGCCAGCACCTGGCAGGGGTTTCTATTCCTGGCTTCCTTGGTTTATACCTGGCTCTTGCCCAGAAAGATCCCACCAGAACCCACCAACAGAACCCGCGATTTGGAGAAACTCTTGTTCCAACATGGAGCGGTTGCGCTGGTTGGCCAAATAGTGGTGAGAAGGTCTTACAGGTCGTTTCTTGGGGCTTTGGAACCACTGTGCAACCCGCATGGGCCATCGAAGTGTGAATCCGCCCTCAAGGAATTTCAACAAAAAAAGTACCACGCAAACCCTGGCATTCGCTAGGAAACGATGTTTCGGTGTTTTCTTGAAAGCCCTTGAGCCGGTCCAAACTCGAAAATGTGACATACCTCATCAGAACCGCCCAAAGCAGCCCCAAGATCCAAAATGAGCCCGCGCTCAAAGCCGCGCTTGTGGCTGGGCTCCCTGCTTGCATGTCCAACCTATCAATATCACCCCACCTTTGAGCAACAAAATCGTGGCCTTTAAAACAAGAGGGGGGAATAAAGCCAGCAAGGGGGCAAAAGAGGGAACTCCTGGTTGAAAGGATTGCGAGCGCTGAACTGAATGTCTGATTATGTTCGAGCTTGGAAAGAAAACCAGAACCGCCCTCAAACTACTCCACACAAACCGGACATCTTTGCCTGTGGAATCGCTCGTACCACGTTAGGATTGGGCTATTAGCTCCCCACCATTCCGAGAAGAACTGGGGTCGACCCAAGACAGTGAAACTTCAGAAGGGCTTCGCCGCAGCTATCTGTGACCAGGGGACCCAGCCTGAACTTCACACCGTTCTTTGACTCTCAAGCGCCCAAAACGCAATGCGCTGGTTCTACTGCAATGGACTTCAAGGACTGGCCCTCCCAAATCCAAGGGAGTAGAACCACCTACCCAAATGGCCCTTCTGATGGTCCAGACTGGAGCCCCAAGCACAGCGACCTGAGCTTGTAGCTCCTTCCGCTCAAAGGAGGAAGTTTCCTAAAAGCAACACAATAAACCCAAAGAAGCAGACATGGAAATGGCTTGTCTCGCAGAAGCGGCTTCATTGTGCGCTGCTTCCGCACCAAAAGTGCCCCCCCCCCCCAAAGAAAAAGACCTGCATGGAAACCTGGGAAGCATCCTGCAAAAACAACCCGAATCTGGAGCGCGTTGGCAAACCAACATGGTTGTGGGAAAATCACGCAAAATCTGTGGTACCAAAGTGGCAGTATTTGCCACTTTAAAAAGGCATTGGATTCCCTTCGTATCACAGAAGACCAGAAAAACCAACAACCATGAAACCAACCGAAAACCACAAAGATGGGTTTCCAAAAGAACAGCGGGGGGCCACGGTGGCCTGCGGGCTCCTGCTATTCTTGTACCACCCCCCCGCTCCCCCGAAACCAACTGAAAATGTTTAGCTTCTCCTGTGACCTTCACATAAGATCCCGAAGACCCAAAAAGGAAACACCTCGAACCCCCCAAAGCCTCCTGAAACCCTGAGGGTCAAAGCAACCAAACACAACCCCCGAACCCCCCAAACCCCCTTCCCCCCCCCCCCCGTCCGGCCTTGAAGGTGGTGGAGAGATCCGCCTTCTGCCCGGCCTCCACCCACAAGTACAGCCCCAATCCCGCGAAGGCCGCGAACCCGATGATGGCGCAGATCCAGATGATGCACTTGGTCAGCGTCTTCAGCATGAAGAGGAACCTGATGGCGCAAAAAACGGACTCCCTTGATGGAAACAAAGAACTCGTGGGTCCAAGCTCTCAAGATCAGGAATCTGTGAGGGGGGGTCGTTGTCTTTTGAGGGTAGTCCGAAGTCCGAGTTCCGCCGCCCAAAACAAACCCACCCCCCCACACACACCAACAGACATCTAGAAAAACTATGACTGTCTCCCAAACAAACCGACCCACGCAAATCTGGATTCTGAAACCAACCCACCTTATTCCCCACAGAAACCTGCGACTCAGTCTTTGGGGAGAAACCAGATGGAAAACACGAAAACACTGCCAGGTTGGGGTCCTAGAGAGAAAAAATAGAGAAAATGGAGGTCCGGGCCTGAAAAGAAACGAATGCCTTCGCTTAACGACTGCCTTCGCTTTCACCCCAAACAAGCAACGGCGATCTCGTCTTTGCCGAAGCTTTCCGGGCGCTTCGTTTACCTCGAGTTACAGTACCTTGTTTTGTCTTGTGTAGGCAATCCAATGATCTCGCCGCAGAAAAGCAATCAATCCGATCTGCTGTTGTGGCTGGTTGAGTTCCGTGTCCTTGGCGAGGGTGTCTCATGTGGTCTTGGTCTATGGAAACACAAGACCTGCGGTTTGCCCCAGCCTGACGCCCAATTCATGCCTCCAAGTTCTCAAGATCAGGAAGTTGTGTGGCCAAATGGGGCGTTTTTTTGGAGTTTCTTTTAAATCTGAAAATTCTGAACCCAAAGGAACCCTTGCCCACCGTTTTCCCGACAGAAACCTACGACTCAAAACCCGAGCCACGGAACTCTCGTAGCAGGGAAACAACCACCAACACGTTCGGGGTCCCACAAACAAACAAACAAAAACATGGATGAAAATAGAGGTCAGGGTTTGGGGAAGAGAAACGAAACCCTTTCCCTTTTTCGCTTTCAAGTCACCCCCAAACAAGCAACAGCGATCTCGACTTCGCGGCTTTGCGTGGCTTCCGGGCGGTTCGTTTACCTCGAGTTACCTTTTTGTATCTTGTGGAATCAATCTTGATCTCTCTGCAGCAAAACAATGGCGCCAGCTCCCGCGTTTCCTTGGCGAGCGTGTCCTTTCCGTCGCCTCATTTTCAGCCTTCTGGTTGCGTGCCACTGTCTTGATCCATGTGCCGCCAGGTGAATCAACACAGAAAGGCACAGCCATTGAAGAGAAAACAAGGAGAAACCTCCCAACCTTCAAGTACTTTGTCTCTGGGTGGTGGAAACTAGGCGAACTCTTCACGCAGATATGTTCAAACGGCAAGTGTACCCACTCAGCAACCTCCATCAAAGCTAACCTCCATCAAAGCTAACCTCCATCAAAGCTGGGCAACAGGTGATTCATGTTTTGAAAGGCTGTGTTTGTTGCCAGCGGCTGAAACGGAAAAACAAATGGAACTATATATCCTCCGGAAGTTACAGGAGTTCTTATGGCTTCCCTTTGCGAAAGAAGCAACAGGGGCCCGGCGGGCCCGGTATTACATGTAACCTCTTCAAGACCACCATCGATGGGGTCCACAGTGACATCCCCAAAGCTTTGTTCAGAAACCTCTCCCACCCTCCGAAACTTCGCTCGAAGCCCTCAAGCTCATCTGAGAAAAAGATATCTCCACACGTTTCGGCACCCGGCGACACGCCCCAGTTTGTCAGTCCGGGGGCACATAGCCCATGAGGCAGGCCACCACCACTGAGAGCAAAAGCACCGGCCATGCCTCCCGGTGAAAGGCGCCCGCTGAGTATCGAGGGTGGTATGTGATATGCTTCTTAAGCATGGAACAATTCACTTTTGCTTGAACAACGTCCTTCTGCTTTGGACCCGTTTCTCTCAAAGCAGAGCCCCACCCCCCACCCAACCCAACCCCGGATGGGATGAACTTGTTGCCGAAGGGTTGCTCAAACCAACCCCAAGCACCCCACCTCTCCCCCACCTCCCCCCCGAAACACCTCAACCCGAAGCTCCCCACTACCTCCCCCTCCCCCCCTCGAAAGCCGAAAGCCTCTCCCCCCCCCCAATCAGTGCCCACCACGGCACCAGGGCACCTGCGTGACGCGGCCCATGATGTTCCAGACCTCCGAGGACATGGACCTCATCTCCCGGTCCACCACCTCGCGGCTCTTGGCCTCCGCACTGCCCGAGGGCAGGCAGTACCGGCTTCCCACCTGCAGGGCCAAGGGGATGGTTGGGGAGGGAGGTGCTTGGGGGGGGGGGGTTAAGGTGGGGCAGGTTGGGGAGGTGCTTGGGGGGGGGCAGGTTGGGGGTGTTCAGGGGATGGAGGAGGTTCAGGGGATGGGGGAGTGAAGGTTAGGGAGGAGGTGAAGGTTAAGAGGTTGGAGGGGTTGGGGGAAATGCATTGCGAGGGAAGGTTGGGCCAAAACAGAAGACCCAATTTGCTGCCCAGATTCACACGAAACCCATTACTTACCCAAAGGGCCTGGAAATAAACGGTGATCAGCTTTTGGAACCTTGACACGAGAGTTCTGTTTTCATGTCCTCTTTGAGCATCACCCGCAAAAGGAACGCTCAGCCAGCCTTGACCCAAAAGGTACCCCCCTCCAATATCATGGAAGTGGACAGGGGCGTGCCCCAAAAGAAAAAGAAGAAAACAGTCCTCCAAAACCTGTCAACTTCCACGATGGTTGGAGGGAGGGAAGGGTAGACCAAAAAAGAAAATTGTAAGACCCCGGCAGTGGCCCAAAAACTTGGAGCTCCACATTCCAAGAACTAAAATGGCTTTCCAAAAAAAAACGGGCCCATGTTTTCTTGGAGGCTTCAAGAGAACCCAGTAAGGAAGCTGCTGACGTTCTTTCGTGTACCCCGCCTGGGTGGTGGGGTAGGAATAGCCCTGGCACCCCCCCTCCAACGCCGCCACGTTGGAGCCCTCGGAGGGGCACTCCGAGACGCAGATGGGGTCGTCCAAGTTCACCGAGTGCTCCCCGGAGCTGGTGATGACGCCGCAAAAGTACAACAAGGGCCTGGCAACCAAAAAAAAAGTCAGGTCACCCCTCTGCTGGGTTTTTGGATTGGTTTGGGATTTGGACCTCCCAAATAGGAGTGTGTGTGTGTGTGCGCGGAGTGACAGAATGCCCTGTCACCACCCTTTCGGTTTCTCAGCAGGGGGGTCACCCGCAGTCACGACCGGTGACCCAACGAAGAGGGTCGTGACCTGCGCTGATATCTGACCTGATCAGTCAGACGTACCTGCCGAGATGGTTGTGTTGTTCTGAATGTCCTTTTGGTCCCCCCCCTGAACTGCCGTTGCTTCTGTGTGTCCCTGTTAAAGTAACTACAGGGAAGCCAAGCGTTATGCGAGTCGAACCTCATCATACTCGAGACGTATCAGTTGTACTCGAGACTCCTCAGTTGTACTCGAAAGATTAGCACTCTCCATTTGGAGTTTAAGTGTGTACACCCCATTCGTGGGGAATCCTCGGGTGTACCCATTGTGTGACCCCGGGCCGGCTCTGTCGGAAAATTTGACCTCAACGTGCTTATCATAGAACAGCGGAATTTCACATTTAACCAGGAACGAGGTTTCACTAAAGGGAAGACAGCGGTCAGATCATAGAGACGTCTCACCACTGATGTTTGCGTTTGCTTGCCATTTGTTGGATTCGTTGATACCTTGCCGTTGCATGGAGTTTGCTTGTTGTCTGATACGTGTCTCTCAAGATGGAAGCGTGAAGATTGAGAGTCGATTGTGTAACCATGTCTCGACGTGATGATCGTGATAGATCCAGGACTCGGCGCAGACGTGATCGGAGTACTTCTCCTCAGGCTCGTAAAGCACACCGACGTGAACACAATGACCACCACGTCTCGGAAGGCATGGATTGGAACAACCTGGTATCTTGGCAACACAATTCCGGCTACAACTCTGCCAACAATTTCCCGATGATGCCCACCAATTTTCAATCGACTCATAGTCCCACACAGCAATTCCAACATCCAGCAATCAACTACATGATGCCGATCCCTCCAGACCCCACGCCAACGAAGTTCATGCCACCCGTGATGCCACCACCGGTCACTACCCCGCAACCTACACCGCCACCTGGACCTCCTGCGGCTCTACCGGTTCGTCCTCAGAAAGCCTGGCTTACACCATCGCCTGACTGGACACCTGGAGAGGGCATGTTTGATGTCAATCAGCTCTACAACTTCAGCCTGCCCATGACCGTTGCCAACACTCCGCATGGCAACCTGCGCGACATGTCAGGCATGGATATTCGTGACGTTCGCCTGGTTCAGGTTATTCATGGGGGCCTCACCAACTGGCTGCTCCGACCGTTCGCTCACGGCAGATTCGTGACATGGGAAGGCTTTCGCACTCGCACCGAGGCCTTACTTTGGAGTACCTGTTCCAAACTACTACGACGATCACAGTCGATCAACCTGCTCACCCTGGAAAAGGACCTTGCCAACTCGCTGGGTCTCAACATCGATGACTTCAATCAGCGGATCAAGGTTCATGACCATTTGGCCAGCTTGGTACTTCAATTTCTTCAGCAACACCACGCTTCTCTCACACCTTCCACCCAGACAGATGACATGGTCAAGAAGTACAATGATCCAAATCGTGCGCATGAGCTGCTCCAGGCTCAGTATTCAGCATCGCTGCGCGCTTCGACCTCTCCCACGATGGCAAGCCAGAAAGATGATGCAGAGTTGGTTACACCGCCACCGGTCAACCACACACAATCCTCGTCACCTGCCAGCTCCCTCCCTACAGTCAGCGCAGCGGCCCTTGATGGCAAGTCGTTTGATAGCGCGGTGCAACCCCGGATCATTCAGTCTCTTCACGGAGTGTCTTCACCGCCGTCCAAGCCGGCGGCGTCACAATTGCTCACCATGCACAGCACGCCGGAAGAAGTTGTCAAGTACTTCACATGGACCAGTGACCAGCCACGCCTTTATCTCAAGCAATCGCCCACAACCACAACTTTGACGTCACTGGTCAAGTGGGCCAATCACCCGTCCCGGCTCAACGGCAACAAGTCATTAGATTCCATGGCGACGCAGCTCCTTCAAGCGCGTCAACGCATGCCGAAAGGCGACGCTCCTACTCTCGGGGCGATGGCGGCTTCGTGGGGACTGGAGCCCGGCTATCTCACCAAGCTCACTGAGAAGGCATTGAGTCACCTCATCGTGACCGCTCGCTTACTCAGCGGATGAGCAGGCATCTTAACGACCTTCGTTCTCTTATGAGCCCGGAGCGGCAACCGTGTCACGGATGAGTCAAGGTTAAAACTCGTCCGTCATCTTTTTGCGTTGCATCAGTTTGATCTTGTGCTTGGTTGTGCTTGCATTGCCTTGTGCGTGATTGTCTGTGCAGCTTGTATCCATGTCGCCGCCTTATGGTAGATTTCATTGGTTGCATTTTCACCATGTTGGATGAGCTTCGCCGCTGTGGAATCTATGATGATGTTGCACAATGGCAGTCTCTGGGCAACTTTTTACACTCGTTGACCATGTTCTCTACGTGCTGGCAATACTGCTTCCCTGGACTACCACCACCGTCGATACCAGCTGATGAGTACGAATCAATCACACAACTACCGTGGTTGGGCCTCATTCTGGAAGTCTTAGTTGTGGTCCGGATTGCCCTTCAGATTCCGAATCACGCTATGTCACACTCTCAACACACTGTGGCCAACAGGTATGAGATTCATAGATGTCGGTGCACTGCCTATTTATTGATCAGTTTCTTACAACGTCTCATTTCCCAAGATCATGGCTACTTTCCGCCGTTCTTTGAAGTCCTTCACTTCTACAAGGCTTCTCTCTTGTGTGAAATTATGCACTCCACTTTTGCCGACACGCGACATCTTCGCTCATTGCGGGCACGATTTCCGGACCTCTATGACTTCATTCACGATCCAGGTCATCATCAACAACCGTGCGTCTACATCCGACTTTCCCCATGGCACACACCTTACTACGTTGGTGCGACTGATCAGGATATTCTACGACGTGAACACTCACGCAGTCGCAAATTTCTACAACTACTTCGGGGACGTCATGCCTTCTTCGAACCCGCGCTTCACTACTGGAAGCGATCCAATACTTACTGGCTCTTCTGTGCTGTTCCGGTTGAGATCAAACTTCCCGTTTCCTCGGTTTGGGTCCAGGAAAGCAAATGGCAATACCTGCTACGCCCGCATTTGAATGCACCCTGGGTACACAGACTTCTGCGAAAGGTGGGCTTCCGGGAACACCTCGTTGATTTTCGACGTCACTCGTTGTCGTCTCCCACTTCCCTCGGCTTGCACAAACGCTTTCGACGACGACTACATCCGGATCTTCAACGGCAACTACGTCCCGACATGCTGGATGACATTCAGGCCCATTACTCTATTCTCTATCAGCTGGGATCCAATACAGGTGCATCGTTCCAAGCCATGCGTGACCTTCTGTCGGCAGCTTTCCCTCCTACTCAGCTTTACTACTTTCTGCGGCTCTCCGTCTTTGTCAACGAGCCCTTCCGCTCCAAGGCGCAGAAACTCCTCGCCCAGGTGTTACGCAAACGACAGCTACAATCACCCACCACTTTGACACAACTACTCCTACCGCCTCTACATGTCCGGAATTGGAAAGCTCTACTTGGCACATGGTTACAAAGCTGGATTGCTTCTCATCGTGATTTGTTTCCCTCCCTTTTCCTTCCAAAGATCCGGGTGGTGGAAACTCGCAGTGCCACGTTGGGCGACAAGATCTACAACTACCGCACATGGCAGCGCAGATGGACTCCTGAAACATCTTTTCCGTGTCGCTGTTTGGACATCGATGATCACCATATACACCGAGCACATGGACATGCTGTAATGGTTGATGAGTTCTCACGCATCAATGCGGACATTGACATGGAAATCATGGCCGCGTCAATGAAGGATCAGTATTTCGGTGATGTCGACTTGTTACATCAACGTTTCACTACGCAACTTCGCAAACTTGCTCGTCGCTGGCATGTGCATGGTTCCAGTCTTCTTGTTGATCTGCAGCCGGTTTTGACTCAGTTGATGGACACTCATCGAGCTAACCTTCAAGATCGTGCTTATTGGTCATCGACATCGTTGCAGCGCACCGTGGCTTCTCTGTCATCGTGGGTTGTAATCCCCGCGGATCATTTCCCCTCCCGCGCACATGTGATTTGTCCGTCCCTGTTTGCCATACTGATGCGGAAGACCTTTTGCTCGGGAGATGTCTTTTCGCTATGCCGTGAATCCGCAGCATCTTTTCGCTCTGAAGTGGTGACTACGGTACCTTCCCTCCTACGTCAGCGATATGCATGGGGACTTCGACTTCAAGCACCGTTGCCCACAGCTCGCATCCTTCCAAAGCCGACCAAGGACTGGCAGAAAGCACGACCCATCATTTCATTCTTTCGCACGTGGGCAGCTCCCTTCCTCACGGTCTTCGGCGCCCTCATATTTGAACTTACCAAAGCTACTTTTCCCGACATTGCAGGTCAACTTTCAGTACAAGAACTTGTCCAGCAGCTGTGGGAGTCGCTGTCAAAGGCAGATCCCGATGAATACATCCACCTGGTGTCACAAGACCTGTCAGGCTTCTTCACGTCCATTCCTACGGAACGCTTCCACCAGGCACTACAGGTGCTTCTCCATCGGTACGATCAAGTTGTTGGCCTTCGCAGATCCTCTCAATGGTCAGTGTTCGAAGTAAAGTCTGATCATCGACGCCGTATGTTCAAAGGAAAATGGCGCCGTCAAACAAAGATCCCTCGAACTTTTCATGAACAAGATCTCCGGCACCTTCTGGACTTTGTCATTGACAACAGTCACTTCGAGATCAACGGATACTTGTTCCGCCAAGAACGGGGAGTCGCTATGGGATCACCAGCCGCGCCACCGCTCTGCAATCTGGTTGCCACGGTTGAGGATTTCTTCTGGCACCAGACAATGTGTTCTCTGCGTTTTCGCATGCCCGATATCGGTGTGATCTGGCATGAGCGCTACGTCGACAATTTTCATTCTACTTCGTGATTCTGCCCCACACTCGCCCGTGCTCATGAATTTTCTTTCCCTGGAATTTTATCGCCCACCAGTGATGCTTGAGGTTCAACATGATGACAAAGTGCTGGGCTATCGATGTGATTCTTCTTCCAGAACTATTACACCACAGCTACCTGATCATCCCTCCCAAATCAAAGGAATTCGGAGTGCCAATGATCAGATGTTTACTTATTCTTCTTGGTCTTCTCGCTCCTGGCTCATCATACGTGGTGCACAACCTGCGGTTCAGCAACAGCAAGGACTTAACGCTCTCAAGCGCCTTTATGAGGCCAAAGGTTTCGACCCCCACCTTCTCCGTGACGTTCGGCGTCGACTCGGGACAAAATCTGCATGTGAGCTTGTCATGTTGTCTCTTCTTGCGCACGCTTGTGATTGTTGTTGATGTATTGCGTTGTGTCTGCATGCAGCTGGCTCAGAACCATGGCGGAGTACACGGTCACCAGTCTCTTACGCTCAGACGGATCAGTGCAAACTACGAGCCGCGTGACGCTGGAGCACCTTCCCAACTTCATCAACGGCAATGAGATGCAAATGTTCATCCGGACACACGGACTAGCACACCAGCAAAGTGTACAATCCCACGGCCCATCCCGTGACGCTCCGGCACTTGGATCCGAGGCCAACATCCGAGCGGTACGCAATCACACCGGAAGGTCACGTTCGCGCTCACCCAGGTCCCGCATTCCCGGATCAAGCTCACCCCAGGCCCACAGGGAAAGTCAGATGAGGAGGAGGACTGGGGTGAATGGAAAAGTGATGGGAGGCGTGCTCATGGTGATCAAAGGAGGCCCCGCTCGCCTCCGTTGCCTCCCGCTCAAGTCAGTCCATCCGAGAACCGCATTGTGCTGCTTCCTCTCTCAGTTCGACAGCATGTACCCGATTTTGGCAGTCATCGCTTCAAGCTGCGCACTGGTTGCCGGGTCGAGGAAATTGCCATCGTAGTGAACGATGTCCTTTACTACACCTTGCCCTCGATTGCCGCCTTAGTATTTCCTGAACCTGAGCAGTGGAAGAAATCGTGGGAGACGGTCTACAGGAGCCTCATGCCGCATCGCCGCAGCATCATCGAAGATGAGCAGCGGGTCAAGTCCATTTCGGAGTTTCCGTTTTCTCCGCCACCACATGGCGTCCCGGGACGTTGGACGGATCAAGTGGTCAGAGACATGTCTGACTACTTCCAGATCTCCCCGAAGTCACTGCCGCAGCAACTCATCGTACAGCTTGGCATTTGCGAAGAAAAATGGCCATATATCCGCAGGACTGCACGGACGTATCACCACTTCTCGACGGACAAAAAGAACTCCCAGAAGAACCTCTTCGGGATCATCTTCTCGTTTGAGCCGCGCCGATTGCTGCCGGACAAACATCGCACTCAGTCACAGTCGACGTTTTTCTGGTCCCACAATACCAATATGCAGGCGGCCATGAACATCCTGCGTGATGAAGAGCTGATCAGACCCTCAAAATGGCAAGAGCATCCTTCCCCCAACCGCGAGTGCTCAAACTGGAACGAAGTCTGGTTGCCTCCGATGGGATTTTACTGCAGGGGCAGCCTTCAATCTCAGGAAGCGGCAGTCCAATCAGCAGCGCAGTTCGCGGGAATTCACACGGATCGCCCCGTGTGCATTGGTGGAACTGCACGACTCCGGCAACAGCATTGCACCATACCCCGTGGCGGAGTGTACGCTGACATAGCTGCTTCCCATTACTATGACTGCATTCACGCCAAAGATGGCAGGTGGAAACTCCGATCATCGATTGCGGTGCCCAGCTACATGGGCATGTTCTGGTGAACGACTATGGCAATGCAGTCTGACAACCCTTTTGCACAGGCCCACCGTGGTTTGTGCCCTGACTTTCATGGTGTACATCATGACGCTCCTCTTCCGGAAAAAGCGTATGGGGTTGCCTGAGGCTCATGTCTTGATGAAGTGTGTTGCATGCTTGTTGTGTTGCTTGCCGTTTCCGCATTTTGAGTAGATTACTGATTGACTTGGCCCTCTCTGTCGCATCTTCACCTGCATTGTGATGGATCATGGGAACCTTTTACGTGAATGTCGGCACATGCTGCTTGCCATCTCGTCGCAAATCAGTCTTCTTCTGGCCGGACTGCAACGTCTTGAAGGCCAGCAGCGGCATCCACAGCCGCCACCACCGCCACCGGTTCCTGACGGCCAACTACCGCCGCTACCCCCGCCATCTACGACGCCACCGCCCTTGCCGGCAACATCAGTCCGGCCAGATTACATGACAGCACCGGTCACTCTTGTGGCCACCTCAGACAACCGTACGGAGCACCCTGCTCACGTCCGCACGGTGAGTGTCAGTACTTCCTGGGAGCACAGACGGAGGAGAAGGTCCAGACATCGGGAGCCTCATCGGCGTCGATCTCGCAGTCATCACCGGCGGCTTCCTGGCCGACCTGACGACGCGGTTCCCACGTCCCGCCGCCATGCCTACAATCCGAAGTACCCGCCGGCAGTCAAGGCCATGCCGGCGTGTCGACCATCAGGTCTGTCGTATGACCGTTGACGGAACACCAGCGGCAAAAGGACCTCAGTATTTCGGCGCATGCATGTTCGCAAGCATCATGTCTTCGCAGTTCCGCAGCCTTACTTGCTTGATTTGTCCTTGCTGTGTGTTCATTTGCCATGCAGTTGTCAGCCGAGTTTGTGAATAACCTGGTGGCGGTACTCAATGTCCTTGCATCCCAAGTTGCGACAGCTCTGGACACCCTGAACTTTGCCCTGATGACCGAGCGAAGCCATCCGTCAGACACTAGAGTGTCTCCCAGGGCACCACGGAACTCCAGGCACGGGCTGCGCCCTCGCATCATCACAGAGCGCATTTCGTCTGACCGATCCCGCTCTCCCACTCGAATTCGAACCCGACCTTTGGACACTTCATCCACCTGGTATATACCGGCCTTATCCCCGCCTCGTGCGGCACATCGGGATGCCGCTGACAACAATTCTGGTCGTCGGCCTGAATCGATGTTGGATCACCTGCCACCACCACGGCCGCTTGCTCCCTTAGCCCCACACGGCGGACGAGAACCGGGACAGATGACGCCTACGACACCTGACTCGGATTCTGATGGTTCAGTGCGTCCACATCCAGGTGCCTCGTCGTTCCGACCGTCTCCTACGGTGGTTCATGGACCTCGGGAACTTCTACAAGAATTCACCATTGCACTTCGCAATGCACACCGTGAACCTTTCACGGCATGGACACAGGGTGAGCTGGATGAGATGGTGCGACGGAAGAAAGACAAGGATTCCAGGCCCACCTACAAAACCATTGCTCGGTTCCTTCAGAAGCCCATTGAGGAAGTCAAGCAGGCATGGAAGGTCTATCAGCAACTTGAGGCTCGCGGCTAGGAACCCGGTCATCAAATGAAACAGCGACCACAGGAGGACTAAATGGTAGGCCGTGGTAGTGTATTCGGTTAGCGCTGCAGGTTGTTGCGACGGTTGGGATTGCAGTCATTATTGATCACATGAAATTTGCTTGCTTGCACTTGACTGGCATTTTACCAGGGTAATATTGCTTGCCGTTGTGGGTGTTGCCGCTGACGTGAATTGAATGCATGACTGAGTTGCTCAAATCATGTCGGAACAAGTCGTACAGACGTACATTACTTGGACCCATGGAGCGCAGCCGACGTGGTTACAGTTTCACGGACCTGGAGCCCTGCTTGACAGACCCATTCGGCAGACTACGTCACCTCCGCCCCCACCAAGTTTCCCACTGCTTCTTCCACCTCCGCCTCCTCCACCGCCACCACCACCGGTGATTCTACACCCACAGTTTATGCCCTCAGTACGGAGCCCCTCGATCTCAGCTCCTCGCGGACAATCCTGCCCTGCCACATCGAAATCGCAGCGCACACGCCTACAGCACTGACAATTCCCGTGATGAAGAGCTACGCAGTCCAGGGCGTTCATCCAAACGATCTCGGACAGCATCCGCTTCTGCACCGCGGAGATCTCGGCGGCCCTTTACCGTGTTCCCCTCCAAACGTGCTGACCGTCCATCGCTGTCCCCATCGGCAAATTGCAAGCATTACTGTCATGCCTTCCTGCGCCATGGGCGGAAATGTCTTTCCCCTTGTGCTCGTAGACGACCAGGACATTATCATTGCAGGTGTGCGCGGCATCAACGGCGGTGAAGCTTAGGCGTCGTATAAGTCGTATATTACAAACCTCGCTGCTGTGTCTCACCTTGAGTTTGAAAAGTTGCCTCGCATTGCTTTGGTTGACACTTCAACTGCGCGCGGTTGTCATTGCATGTGTGTCTTCGCCGCAGATTTTCGATTGCTTTTAGCGGCCGCGCGATAGCCTGTCTTGCCGCTATGAACCCTCAATATTTCGAGTACCAGATCGAGAGAGGAGTGGAATGGATTCGAATTTACTCACCGGGCACGTGGCGACCCGTTCCCGATGATGCTCCAGTGCTCGCCCCGGTCTACGCTTCCACGTATCGGGAGTGGCGCAGGTCATATCGCTTCCAAGTGTACTGGTCCGAAGACAGCACCGGAGGAACAACAGCGGATCCCATTGTCACGCCCAGTTCGTATGTGTCCTACCACGTGTGGGAGTACCGAGACTGGCAAACACGAGGGTATCAACGACTTGGAGCTCCTTTACCAGCCATTGGACTCGCGATGCTCGTGAATGCAGACGCCAATTCCTCGGTGGACTCATCGGTTCCGGATGGGGCGTGGCGAGAGCCGTCACCACCACCATTCTATGATCCTTGGAACGATTCGGAGTGATACTTGAGCAACATGTCGGATAAAATGACGCGGTTGTGCTTGCTTTGTGTGCGATTCCATGTTGAGTTGTCTTGCTTGGTGTTGTGCGTTCCGTCTCCAGTTGTTCGCCGCTTTCATTTGACTCTGAGCGGTTTGCCTGGTTGATATGTTCAATTGTACAATGTATAGCGCAGCACGATGGGTCCTGCCTCGCTACTTTGACTACGACATCGTCAATGGCCCCGCGAATACGAGTGTAGAATGGATTCGGATCTATGTACCGGGTCCGTGGCATCCAGTCGCCGAGAACACCTTGGGACCAGCCCCGGATGACTCAACCACCTATCGGGAATGGCGCAAGGTTTACCACTTCGAAGTGTATTGGCCGAGGGATAGCACAGGCGGCACCAATACAGGTGCTGTTTCGCAGCCGGTATCTTATGCATCCTTCTATACTTGGCATTATAGAGACTGGGTCACCAGGGGATACCAACGGCTGGGTCGCCCACACCCTAGCATTGCGCGGCCAGTTTTCGCTTCGGGCGCACCGGACCTCATGTACGCTGGATTGACCTCTTCATCGGCATCCTCCAACTCGGATGGTGGCTGATGCTCGTCCTCGCCTTCCTGGGGAGTCCGTTCTGTTCAATTCGATTCGGGAGATTGACTTCGATACCGGAGCCGTGCGTTGCTGCAAAAGTGATTTCTCAGTAATTGTTGTCTGCAGCCGTACCTACCAATTTGTCTTTCCGGGTTTGCGTTGTCATGCCGTGGCTGGAATGGTGTCCGGATCCTCAACAACCAGATGCCCAGTGGGTCAAGATCTTTCATCCGGGATCATGGACTCCACATGAAGAACATGATGCTCCACCTCCACCGCACACGTATAGAGAGTGGAGGGAGTTCTATGCTCCCAACCCGGACCAAGACGGTGAGCAGCTCAATGTCACCATGTGGTACAAAAGAGACTGGGCCACAGAGGGCTATCGGAGAGTCGCTGCCCCTCAAGCTGGTCATGACTTTGATTCTATGTCTTTTCCTGATCATCACAGCGTGGCCACGCAATCCGCGGCATTGAGTATGTCACCGCAGATGTTAGAAGCGATCCTTAGATCCTCGGATGCGGCGGATTTCTCTACCGAAGAACTGACTCGTCTCCAAGAGGGGATTTCTCAACAACTGACAGCTCGCGCACGTCACGCTTCCCAACTTCATCAACCTGTACGTGCATCACGTGGAATCACACCATCGGAGACTGTTGGGGTCTCCGACCCATACCGGCCTGTTAACCCTCCCGACAGCTGCAAAGCCAAGGCGAGACCTATCTTCGAGCTAAATGAGGACTAGACGCACGCGAGTGGGGTAGCATACAAAATAAGGGTGGTTTCCACACTTGCATTACCTTGCTTGGTTGTTGCTTGTACATGGTTGTGCATGGTGCCTGTTCCTCTATCAGCTGGATCGGAGCCCGCGATACGCCTTGCCTCTTACTTCGACATGGACATCGAGGATTCGAAGCAGCACCCATGGCTCGAATACTCGGTCTGGCAGGATCAGGAGTGGGTGCGGATCTACACTGCAGGACAGCCTCAGCGATGGCACCACGGAGAAACTGTACCTGATCTACCAGACAATTCTTTTCGGGAATGGCAGCGGGTGACTGATCCCAATGGGCGCACTGGTGAGCACGGTCAGGCATGGACCATCCGCGACTGGCAGCATCAGGGATACCAGCGCATTCTGTCTCGAATGGAGTCCTTCACAACTCATCATTCGCATGATCAATCTCTTGGTGAAGTTCGGAATTCCGATGCCATTCCAGTTGAGGAGACGTTCACCTATGCTACTCCGTTTTCTCATGGTGATCGCTCGACTGCTTCACAACTCGCTTCAGTCCTCTATGGCGACACTCGTAATGCTCAACGTGGTGATCTCTCGTTCCCGTCTTCTGAGCGGTTTAGGGCTGTTTCTCGTTCCCCTCGCCGCGGTGGATTTTTTGGTCAACGATAGGGACACGGGGTTGAGCATGTGATCTTCCTGCGGAAAAGGAGACTTCTCGCCCCTCATTGAGGGGCGTGTGTGTGCGGAGTGACAGAATGCCCTGTCACCACCCTTTCGGTTTCTCAGCAGGGGGGTCACCCGCAGTCACGACCGGTGACCCAACGAAGAGGGTCGTGACCTGCGCTGATATCTGACCTGATCAGTCAGACGTACCTGCCGAGATGGTTGTGTTGTTCTGAATGTCCTTTTGGTCCCCCTGAACTGCCGTTGCTTCTGTGTGTCCCTGTTAAAGTAACTACAGGGAAGCCAAGCGTTATGCGAGTCGAACCTCATCATACTCGAGACTTATCAGTTGTACTCGAGACTCATCAGTTGTACTCGAAAGATTAGCACTCTCCATTTGGAGTTTAAGTGTGTGTCAAAAATGGGACTTGGACCTCCCAACTGGTGGTGTTCAACCAGGAAGTTGGCTTGTGAAAACAAAAACAGGATGTTGGACCAAACAAGTGGTTTCCTTGAATTGGTGGTTTGGTGGTTTGGTGGTTCGGTGGTTTCGAGGTGTTCCAGGGTTTGTTGCGAAATGGCTTTGTGTCCTACGACCCTCAAGAGTGGCAGGTGTCCCTTTCCCCGTAAACCCAACCGTACCCTCAAACAAAGCACACACGCCGCCCATGCTCAGTTTCACTCTTGGTGGTTCGGAGCCCACTGGTTCAGAGGGCCCGAACCAGTCGTGGGGTCAAGGCAAGTCGTGGGGTCACCTGAGACATGGGGGCCGCCCCAGACAAATACACGTAAAGGGGGGGTGCTGTTCAAGTTTCCATTGCTATGGCTCGTCATAGCGGGTAATGCAAAAAAAGTGACAAAACAATGTGTCAAGAGACCTGGAACAGTGTCAGAATTTCCCCCTCTACGTCTATTTGCCAGCGTTGGTGTAAATGTATCAACGGGGAAGGCGTAAGCAAATAGGCAAAGGTGCCCAACAGGGATTAAACACCTTCTTGAAGGATAATAAAATCAAGCTGAAACCAGTGACGTCCATTTTCGAACCAATGACTGCAAATGGACACCTATGGGCATTGCACTCGGCCCAGGCTACATCAAAATGGAACACCGCTGACATTTGTGTGGAGGTGTTTTTAGGAGGTGTTTTACTTGCACCGCAAGAATAGCGGCGTTCGTTTGAATGTCCCAAGCCGCACGCCCATGCTTCAGTTTTCAGAGCTTCAAGAAGTCCGCGCGTCCAATTGAGATCTTCAGCGAGTTTTGTTGGCTGCCACCTCAGCCTCTTTCTTCCACAAAGCAAATCAAAGACGAGTCATTCTCCCACAAAGCAAGCAAGGATGCAGGGAGGGGTGTGTGAATAAGTTGAGGGTCAAAACTTTGGTGAATATCATTCCTGTCCGTATTGGGTCCCATCTGCAGTTTTAGATCAACTTCGCGCTATTTGAAAATGGACATTCTAACCGAAATATTTTTGGATCACAATTGAATTCCAAAAAACAAGCGCTTGGAATACAAAAAGAAACACAACTGAAAAGGAATACCTCTGTAGATCCTCTTTCTGAATTGAGCCCACCTTTGAAACAGGAATCCGTATTCGTTGTTTATGTTCAAATTGAAGTCACGATGAGATTATGTCCCCATGGAATTCTACTAGAACAAAATATTGACATGGAAGTCACGTTTGGAAGGGATTCCTCTGTAAGTTATCATTGTGAATAGAAAAACATGTTTGTTTCAAAAAGTTACATTTGCTATTTTTATTCTAAGCAACATCCTAGTCGGCAAAAAGAGCCTTGACAGGATCGTTTAAGAAGCTCTCTTTTAAGGAGCTTCATAGGAAGCTCTACTAAGGAGCTTCATAAGAGGCCTGAAAAGGTTTGAAAGCAGTTTTTGCACGAGAACACGAACCTGTAAAAGGAGCTAAGGATCTTAAAAATCCAACCAACGGAGCTGGTACGGAGCCTGAGAAGGAGCTTCAAAGGGAGCCTTGTGAGAAGCTTTTCGAGAAGCCTTGCAGCCTTATGAGGATCCTCGTACGGAGCTTTATAAGGAGCCTTATGAGGCTTGAGTCAAGAATTCAAGACCAGCTGCAAGCAAATTCTATTTTACCTCTGTGGCATTTGATATGTGTACTGTCAATACCAAGACCAATTTGAAAGGACTTCAAACCTTCACAAGCCAATAGTAGATTGGGCGGGGCTGGCAACATATAATCATATCACACCAAAAGTTGGCACTCGGCCTGGCTTAATTCCTCTGCCAGGAAACAACGTAGAGGCTGCTTCGTGTATGAATGCTCTCTTGCATGGCTCTTTCTTATGCAGAGCTCCCACATCTACCGAACTCAGTCTGGTTCTGTTCTCTTGGTTTTCGTGAAACAATGCAAAAGGCAAACATGAGACACCCATACATATATACTTATATACGTGATCCACTCCGGCGGCAATGGGCGCCCTCTTCCCAATCCTGAAGGAGATGCTAGCCCTGCCCCCCGACGAAGCGATCCACATATTCTCTGACGCACACACACACACATACAAACCAACCAAAATCAAGTGGGTGTTGATTCATCCTTGTCTTTAATTAGCACACAATCTTCACTTCCCCCTGAAAGAAACTAAATGTTCTTCCACTCCCGCACAAAAAGACGAAACTCAATGGGGCTAACTGCCCCCGCTTCTTTGACACACACACACACACACCAAGGCCCCGCATCAAGACACCCAAGCCCGCCTATTGATGACCGGCGTATCTACACCACACTGCAAGCCATGAGTGTCGATGCCGTGCGACAGCTTCTTGGTGTTCCCGGTCGCCGAGGCCCAAACGAACATCGCCAGAAGGGCGCCCATGCCGATCCTCGCGCGCGAGCCCCTTCTTCGAGAACCGGAAAAAACGAGAAGCTCGGCCGAGCTGGAGATTGGGATGGGTCAAAATAAAGGGGTCCCGGAAAATTTGGGGACTTTGAAGTTTGGTCTCCCTGTAAACTAATCTGAAAGAGGCAACCATCAAAAAAACGCAGGTGTCTCGGAATAGGAGTTCGTGCCGAGTTCCCTTGGGGGTTGTTTTGAAGAGCAGATGTCAAACAGGTGGGCGCGCCCTTTTTGAGGCTACCTCTTTTGGCGTGTTTTGAAGGGAAGCCAGAAAGAAAGCACCCATATCTTTGATTTTGGGGGTCGCGTGTTTTGAGAGAGTCCCGTACACACGCAGGCGTGGAACATGTATGCGCGTATTTTAGGTATGCCTCTGTATCCGCACCCCGCCGAACCTCCCCGATGCGTGGACCTTGTCGCGCAGAGACGAGTACAAAACATAATGTGTGTGTGTGTGTATCGGTTATGAGAACAAGCTTGTCTACCCGGTGACCCCTTAAGTTCCCCAACACGACATGGGTCACCACACTGGATGACACACCGAATGACATCAAGCCGATTGTCATGTCGGTCAGGTCTGAGAGGCTTCAGAGGTGAAGCAAATAACCTAAGATTGAACATGGGCGAAACACGAACAGCCTTACCTGAGCCAAGCCCAGAAATTGCAACTTCTAGTACGTCAATCTCGCGTCCCAGATTGATATCACAGAGCAAAGGCCTTGGTTGGTGCCAGCTTTGCTCTGCCCCTGACAGCCGCTGCGGACGGATGGTCCCTGGATAGATCAAGGACATGGCACACAGTATATATATATATATATATATGTGAATACACATGCATATATATATATACATAAATATGCATCCACACTGTTTTAGAGAACCTGGGCCCTTGGACAAAGGAACCCCCACTAAACTCACGAATGCCAAGGGGCACAAAGAGTATCCCGCAAGGCAGGTCGGTACATCTCCGCTGGTTCTCAAAGAAGTCCTTCGCCACCTGGTGGCTACTCAACAAGATGCCCCGCATATCCCAACCGCCAAATTCTGGAAAACCCACAGAACAACATATGCGCCCCCCCCAGCAACAACATAATTAGCCAGCGAGCTGAGGGTCATGCTGCTGAAACTGTGTTCAAGGTCTTCCAGATGTTCCCTACCCCCTGAATCTTGGTACCTGGGCCTTCTTCAGACCTGACAATGGAGATCCCTTTCACCCATGCGCAAAGCAAATCCGTGGCGAACTCATGTTTGGTCCTTCAAAAAGAGGGGAATTGGTGGTAACACCAACTTTGGTCTTCCTTCAGAAAAAAGGGGGCACCGAGCCTCAAAAGTAAAGCAACGCTCACAGAGCCTCAAGAAAATAAGATCACAACATCTTACACCCACTAGATTCAACAACTCAAACCAACTCCAAAAGGGGCACCGGGGGGGAAAAACAAAAAAAAGAACGCTCTCACCTACTAAACGGGACTCAACAACTCAAACCAACGCACCTCGCCTGAAGACGGGCATTTCGCACGTCGCTCACCGGCTCACAAAACTCAAACTCTTTCTCCCGCCTCGCTCCCGCTCTCGTCGCTGCTGCCTTCACTCTCCGACATGGCTCAAAAGTTCGCCGCCGGCGCGCGGCGCGGCGGCTTGGCTCCGATTCGAGTGCTGCGGGAGGCCACCGCGGTTTCCGCCGCCGTTCGTTTCGCCGCAATCGACATGCCGCGGATTGGTTGTTGCTCTTTTGCGGCTTTTTTTGGCACTCGGTACTCGGTATGAGTGGCCTTGAAAGGAAACCAAAGGGGACGACACACAACCTGGTTGCTCGAAATTGGCTCCGCGATGAAACCCATGGCGCTGTTTTCCCTCAACGAATCCCGATATTCCTACCCCGCCCTTGTTGGGACACAAGGGAAACCCTCTGGACACATCGATGGATTTTGAACGAGCCAAACCGGAGCATGCTTAGCGAAGACCAGGCTTCAGCGATGCCCAGACAGAGGTTTTTGCTTGCTTTGGGGAATAGTCTCCCTGGTTCTCAGCACGGAATGAGGGAATGACCACCAAAGGCCATCCCCTACGGTGTCCTTTATGGGAATCCACTGCCGGTGCATTCCCAACACCTTGGATCATTAGCACCAGCAGGTATTTGATCCATCCGGTTTGGATTTGTTTCAAATTTCCAGTGGAAACCCCCAGTTTTCAACTGGAACACACCTCGACTCGGATTTCCCGGTCGCATATCTTGATCCACTTGTGTCCCAAAAGTCGAACACATCGCCTACATTCCCTGCAAGCTCATACAGGGGCCAGCATTTCGTTTGGTTTGGCTTCCCAGGCTCTAGTGCTGGGGCTGGTGCTGGGGAAGAAAGGACACCCCATGTTTGGCAATTGGACAAAAAGGGGAACAAAGGACAAAAAAAAAATCTGCAACCGTTGGCCATCTTGCATTGCAGTGCTAGGCTGCATTTTGCATAGCTTGAATATCAAACTCATCTCAAACCAAACACGTGAGGAAACGTAGAAAAAATGTCGACTTGCTTCTGTCTGGGTTGGTTCCTGGTTGTGGCAATTTTCTGCGCACCCGAAGCGAGGCTGGATTTAGCCTGGAAGGGGACCCATGGATTCAGTGCCTTTAATTGTCTGACCATCTTGAATCTTACATCCAAGATGAAAAGGGGATGTAAGTGTTTAAATTCCTGAGTTTGAACATTAAGAGTGGTGCGCGTAAAGCCCCAAATGATGTCTACCGAAGGGTCCCAACCCAACTGAGATTCAATCCCATATCTACATAATATATATATATATATATGTATATATATATATATATATATATATATATTTGTACATGTTCCCTTTGGCAGCGTTGAAAAACCACGTGGTCGTCGGCGCAAAATGCATCACCTCTTTCCAGGTAACCTCTCCTGAAACTGGCTGACATAAGCACCCCGATTGGGGTAAAGTCTGGCCACGGCTCACACAGGCCACACAGAGGGCTGAGCAGTTGCCCAGCAAAGGTGTCACTGCAATCAGCAGATGTTCCCCGCCCAAATCCCCTTGCGCCCCCGGCTCCGCTTCGCCAACTCCGTCAGGCGCCACTTGGGCCAAAATACGCGTGGAATATACTCCATATATGGGTATGTATCAGCATGGGGCGACCCCATAAATTCAACAAAAGAACAGGGCATTCTGACCTGTCTCCGCTCATGTCGGGGCAACATGCGTAACATTACAGTGTTGCCATGCGCAGCATGCCGACGTATTGTAACACCCTTGCTTAAGGTACATTTGCAAGCTACCAACCGGGTTTGCTTTCGTTTTCTCGGCTTTGTGGGCCAGCAAGAGCAGCAGCCAAACATGCCACGCATTGTTTAAGGTTTTGCTTTGCTGGGGAAGCATGCTGCGCACACATGCAGAACACATGCGTTTGTGATGAATACATGCTAGAAATGGAATCTCAAATAATGTTCACGGCACCTGGCTGTTGATCAGCTCAGGTCCAGACATTTGTCACTCTGACGCAGGGATAATGTTGAAGTTTGGCGACCGGTGAACACAGCTTTCCATTAAACCCATGGGCCAAACGCCAATGGTTGCGAACAAAACCGCTTAATAAGGATTGAAGACGAACATGTTAAAGGTCCCGCGCACTGCTCCTAGCCTCAAACCACAAAGAACCCAGAACCCAAAAGCCGACAGCAAGGCGCACACCTTTTTACCGGGTTGCTTGGGAAGGTGGCGCTTTCCTAGGGCACTGCGGTGCACCTAGGACAAGGGGCGAGATGTTCCCCCCCCTTGCCTTACCCCTTAAAACTCCAAGCCCTGAAAAAGTTAATCTTTCCCAGACATATGGCCCATGTTACCCCAAAAAAGTTGAAAAGTTGTGTTTTTAACAGGTAAGTTGAGGGAAAAAGTGTTGCAAGACAAGCGTGTCCTTGCGTTAAAATGCTAAAAGGGGGGCGTGGCAAGCGTGCCCACGCCCGCATCAAAGGACCTGCGGGTCCAGAGACGCCAGCAGGGCCAGACCGCGGGTCTGGACCCTGGTATGAAGCTGAGAGTGCGCTCCCAGTTCATATCCGGAGGGCTCCCAGCTGGGAGGGCTGTCCGGTAGGCCTAAAAGCAAGCTAAGGGCTTAGAAGGGTCGGGTGGGTGGAAACCAGGACTGCGAGTCCTACACGTGAGTTCGAGGGCTAGGAGCACCAAATGGCGGCGGCGTAGGAGATTCACCCCAGACCTATAAAACACAAGGGAAAAGAAAACCCTTAGCGTTAAAGGTCCCGCGCACTGCTCCTAGCCTCAAACCACAAAGAACCCAGAACCCAAAAGCCGACAGCAAGGCGCACACCTTTTTACCGGGTTGCTTGGGAAGGTGGCACTTTCCTAGGGCACTGCGGTGCACCTAGGACAAGGGGCGAGATGTTCCCCTCCTTCAGTGCTTCCCAAGGCAACCCCGGTAACAGGCGATTGAGGCCCAGGCGCAAAGTCCCCCTCTTCAGTGCGGGGTTGCACCTGCGGCGGAACGAAGCACAGGGACAGGCGATGCGAGGGCATTGCTGACCCCTTAACGCAGCGACTTCTATCAGTGCATTTTCCTGACGCTTGGAGTTTGGGCGCAAACTCGGCCATCGCAGCCAGGTCTTCTGGCTGCGGAAAAGCGCCTCAGTGCGAAATGCAGAAGGCGAGCGCGCGCGGCGGTCGAAGGCCACAAATGGCTTTCTGAGGCCGGACGGCTAGCAAGCCATGTGTCACACATGCCCGGCGGCTGCAGCCAGAACATCCGCCCATGGTGCCTCTGCGGGGCAGAGCTTGTGCAAGGCCGGCAGGGCTGAAGCGCACGCGATCGGCAGGGCGTTGGGCAAAGCCCTTTAGCTGATGCAGTCACCTACATGTACAGGTGACTGCATGCAACGGGTTAGGAACTACCTTTTAGGAACCCTATGTGTTAAGGCATGTTGCACTGCTCCTAGCTTGAACCCAAACATGAAACCCCAAAAGAACAAAGCTCGTCCGAAGCGGCCGCAGTTCTTTTTACCGGGATTGCTGAAAGTAGCACTGTTTCCAGGGCACTGGTGCGCCACTGCGAGGCCCTCCTGAAGCTGAGTTGTGCGAACAGGCACAGGGCAAGGCATCAGTACATGGCGACATTGGGTTGCATGGATTCATAGCACTGGCTGCAATAGTGCGAAGTGTGCGTGTCCTCGCACAGGGGAATCCTGTCGTTGATGATGCGGCCGCAGGCTGAGTGGAAAGGGCAGGGCGATGACGCACAAGGCAATGCGCAGCACACTCGGGATTGGTCATCCAGGTACCACGCTTTGGCGACCCCTCCTACTCGCGCAGCTTTCATAGTGGTGGGCAGTCGCATGGCAGGAATTTGCGCACACTGCTCCAGTTGGGCGATAGCGCGTGAGTTCTCCTGCGGCTGGGAGGGCTTTGGCCAAGGCTGCGCGGGCTTGCGGTAAGACTGCCGTTCATTGTTTTCAGCAGGAGTCAATGCTGAAGGCGTGATGGGCTTCATCAATGCGCGTGGCACACGTGGGGGGGCTGCTGAAGGGCATTCATCCACCAGCTGCCGTCCCACGCGTACAGAGTACTGCAGGTCAGGCTTGGGCTCATAAAACCCGGCTGAAGGCTGTGGGGGCCAGTCACAGGGCGGGCTCAGGGCTGCCTTGAGCGGGGGCCCTGGCGGCGGCCTCAAGGCAGTGGCCTTGGCTTGGGCGCAGCCTTGGGAGCTTGCTTAGCCGGCAGGGCATCGTCTGGAAAGTCCGGAGCGTTGTATCAGCCCTGCAGCAAAAATGAAAAGCCTTGGGCCGACCAGCTCGCGCCCGAGCTGCCTCCCGAGGCCCCGCCGGCAGACTCAGCACCCGCACCGGTGACTCCCCAAGACGCACTGCCGGCAAATCTAGAGACCGCCTCAACTGAGGTACCAAAGCCTCGTCCTTCGCCTTCAGCTCCGCGTTGGCCCAAAAAATTTTCTGCCCTGGCAGGGTTGAAAAGATTGAGCGGACGCCCCTTCAGGCGGCAAAGTTGAAGACTCATCCGTGGGAAGGGCGGCTTCTGGCAGAGGACGAGGGATCTCGAGGCCGTCCGTTCACGCAGGGCTGTAAGCATGGCGGTTAAGGCTGCCTGGTTCTCTTCTGTCATGCTGGAGACAACGCCCATCAGGTCTGGCACTGATGAAGGCACCTGGTCCGACATGCTTAAGGCAATCGAGTGGGGCCGTGGCGCGTTGCACACTGCTGAAATGGCTACAAATGCAAAGGCAGTGGTATCTAAAACGAATGCGCAAACAAAGCAGCAAGTCGGGGCACGTGATGACAGGGCTGCTGGAGATCCGGCGCGGGCCTGTCACAATGCTCATGTACAAAAGCCAGAAAATGGCATGGATAAGGCACCACTGCCAGATTAGGGCTACGGCAGAATGTGCCTGAGTCCGCGATTGACAGTGCTTGTCGAATCGGGTGTCAAGCAAAGCGCCAGGCACACACTTTTAAATCTGTGAGCATGAAGTAAGGTCCACTGGTTCGTGAGAGTGCATTTGCAATGCTGGCAATGCGGGCAATGCAGGCTGAAGACGCACAATAATGAATTCAAGGTCTTCAAGGCAAGACAAAACCGCGTTCAAAAGGCGGGTTGTCTTGGGGCCAACACAGGCGTGCAAGAGTGAAACTAAGGCTGCCTCTGAGTGCTCGATGCACTGCGAAGTTCCAGCCCCTGGCTGAATGATTTGAGGTCTGGCCAGAGAAACATGCTGTAGGTTTGCTCCAGTCAAAGGCGGAGGCAAACAAGGCAAGGCTGTTCACAGTGAAGGCTTGGCCCGGATTGGCATATGCAATGGCAAAGGCACACAGTGTCAAAAGGCGGGCAATATGCATGGAGCCCTCGTGAAGGCCAATTCGCAGGATGATGAAGTCCAGGTTGGAACAGTAGGGCAAGCTTGTGTTGCCTGGCAAAGAATGAGTCTGCCCAGCAGGCAAGCAGGCTAATCCATTGCTCCACCAATAGCACGGCTGAGACTCGTGGGCTGAAAGCGCCATTACCGCGTGTTGAGCGAAATGGCTGTGTGCACTGGCACATGTGGCAAGCGCTGAGGGCGGGGATCTGCTAGGTTCCCGGCCTGTTGCGCCGACCTGGCGGAAATGTCTCACAGTGTTGGTCTGGACGTTCAGAAGCCTATGCCGTTAGATGCGTCGCAGGCACACTGTGTTTTACTCGGCAAAGAGTGGTGCCCTATCATGTGAGGGCGTGGTATGCAAAGGCCGTCCAGTGCTGTACAGAATCCACAAGGAATGACAATGCACGAATACCCTCGATCAGGGCAAGAAGGACTGTGTAGAACTCGTCCAGCATAACCTCAAGGTCCAAGTAGCTTCTGGCAACTGTGGTGTGGATGGCGTCTAGGGTGTCTCCGTCACACTCCATGGCGCGAAAGGCAAGGCGTTGGGTCGGAGAGTGAATGAGCGCTATGCAAGGGATGCAAATCAATATTCGATCGATGGCCAATGTGAATGCAAAGGTATTATCATGCTCGGTGTAAAAAAATTTTGGGCCTGGAGAGCAGGGCTTGCGAAGGTCCCGGAGGAACCTTAGTCGCCAAGGGCTCGCGGCGCAAGGCAGCGTCTATTCAAGAGCGGACTCAAGAATGCATGACCGGGGTCATGACGGATAAGCCTGATCGCAGGGCTTGGTGAGGACTCGGAGGAGCCTCGATTGCCGAGGCATGCTGTGCCAAGGCAGCAGCCCCGGCTGGCTGCGATTCAAGAGCGGACTCAAGAAAGCGTGACTGAGGTCATGACTGACAGGCATTGCGCCTTGTGGAGGTCCCGGAAAAGCCTCGATTGCCGAGGCATGCTGTGCCAAGGCAGCAACCCTGGAGGACTGCGATTCAAGAGCGGACTCAAGAATGCATGACTGCGGTCATGACTGAAGGCACTGCGCCTTGTGGAGGTCCCAGAGGAGCCTCAATTGCCAAGGGCTCGCGGCGCAAGGCAGCAACCCTGAATGGAAGCCATTCAAGAGCGGACTCAAGAATGCATGACTGCGATCATGACTGAAGGCATTGCGCCTTGTGGAGGTCCCGGAGGAGCCTCAATTGCCAAGGGCTCGCGGCGCAAGGCAGCAACCCCGGAGGGCTGCGATTCAAGAGCGGACTCAAGAATGCATGACTGAGGTCATGGCTGAAGGCATTGTGCCTTGTGGAGGTCCCGGAGGAGCCTCAATTGCCAAGGGCTCGCGGCGCAAGGCAGCGACCCCGGAGGGAAGCCATTCAAGAGCGGACTCAAGAATGCATGACTGCGGTCATGACTGAAGGCAAACTCAAGAAGCAACGACTAAGGCTGTAGCGGAGGGACAGGCGTACACTGCAACACTTGCTTGAAAAGGCTGACGAATGCTCAGGCGAGGTTGCCAGTCAAATGCGTTGAGACCAGGTGCCATGTAGTGGGCTCAAGATCCAAGTGCAATGTCGCGGCTTTTTTATACATTAGCATGTGGCGTTGAAGGCAAGGCTGTCACGGGGGCAGGGCGTCTGCCAATTGCATGTGTTCACCACAGGCAGCGACAATTATCACACGGTTGGAATGCGAAGGCGGAGGCGTCGCGCTGTGCCAAGTGGTGGCAGTGCCGGTGATGAAAAACCTTGCGCTTCGGCAGGATGCGCACAGGCTCGGGGCGGAGCGGTGGCTGCAAACCAAAAGACCCCAGCAGAGCCTTGCGGCGCTGGCGCAACAGGCACCAAATGGCAAGGCAAGTCAAGCCGGACACAAGGGCTGTGTAAATGGCGAGGCACACTCCAAAACACAGCAAGGCGTCCATGGCGGCGTTTCCAGTTTCAAATGAAACCGCAGGTTTGGGTCAAGGCTAGGAGCAAAGCGGCCAACGCGTAGTTCGATTCACAACAAGCCCTAAACACAAGGGAAAAGAAACCCTAAGCGTTGGCACTTTGAATGAAGTTGTGTTTGAGTCAGGTCGATCCAAAAAATCCAAGTTCGCCCAGACGAGCGCGGCCTGCTGCTTTTCGCCTTCCAAGGCGAGCTCATGTCGCAGTCTCACTCCCACCACCCACCCTCAAGCCAAAACGGCACAGGTATCATGTGTTCCGGCGAGCGCCTCTCCTGTGAATAAAAACAATATGTTTTGGTCCGAGACGGATCATCGCCGAGAGACGGATCTTTCCACCGCCAACCCGGTGAGCGCCTCTCCTGTGAATAAAAAATATGTCCTGGTCCGAGACGGATCATTGCCGAGAGACGTTCTTTCCGCCGCCAACCCGGTGAGCGCCTATCCAGGTCCGAGACGGATCATCGCCGAGTGACGGATCTTTCCGCCAGGTCTCCGACCTTCACGCTGTAGGGTTTTCGGCCTTGGAACTGGAGACAGGCACCAACCAATTATTGGTTGATGCCCGCGTAGAGTTCAGCTACCAGTCTGAGCCAACCCGGCGATCCTGAGATAAAAAATCTAGAGAAGGATCTTATAAGAAAAATGATCCTCGGCTTAGTCCGGGATGCTCAGCCGATCCGCAAGCTCTGCCGTGGCCGCGCTCGCACTCTCCTCGCACAGCGCCGTAGGAATGCTGTAAAGCAGCTCGCGCGACTGCCCTCTGACCCTCTCGCGCTGGCCCCATGAGTCGAGGCCCCCCTTGGGCGCCCCTCAGATGCCTCCCGTCTTCCCACGCATCGTAGCGGCAGCCGCTCCTGCACAGCCCTCGGCTCGGCCTCCAGCGCATGTTGGTCCACAGCCTCGTCTGCTTCCTGTACGGAGCCCCGTACTTGCAGTAGGTAACGTCCACCAGGGCAGGCCTCCATGAACGGTCGGGTCTTCAGCAGCCCTGTGGCAGGATTCTCGATGACCCACACGCGCGGGTCGAAGTGCGCCATGATCTCAAGGCTGAGCACCAGCGCGTCGCCCTCCTTGAGTTGTCGAGGGCGCATCGTCAGAGCTCGGCTGTACTCCGTGCAGACCGGGCTGGCCCAGACCATGTCAAAGTGCCCCGACCGACGAAACAGCGTGTAGTCCCAGCTCCGGATGTCGCACAGGATCGTGGGCTCAAATTTCGACACGATGTCCAGAGAGACGACCTCCCACCCTGCCGCCTCGAAGGCTCGGCCAATCGACTTTGTGCCGCAAAACAGCTCCAGCAGTCTCGGCATGTTTAATAATCACCACCAGCACGACGAAGCACGCACAGGCAACGGCGCGGCTCAAGACCTTCCGTGAGTTCCGACGTCCTGGCCCTGGCAGACGTGATGGAGAGCTACCGGGACTCCTTCCGGGCGCAGACGGGGCTCGACCCGATCCACTACGTCACGCTGCCCGGAGCCGCCTGGGACGCCATGCTGCGGCAGTCGGCCCGCAAGACTCCCATTCACCTCATCACCGACGAGCAGGCCTACGCGGACGTGCGGGCCTCTGTCATGGGAGGGCTGAGCTGCATCTTCCAGCCCTTCGCTCAAGCCAGCGAGGAGGACTACAACCCCGAGGAGCCCGTCAGCTAGATCTCGTACTTGGACTTCAACGCCATGTACCTGGCCGCAATGACGCTGCCCATGCCCAACGGCCCCTGCGAGACAGTCACCCTGCCAGAAGAAAACTCCGCAAGGCTGAGCTGGCTGCACGAGACGTGCCTCTCCGGGCTGGAGTCCAACTCCGAGGAGGTGAGCTACCTGCTCCTCGTGCATGGAAACGACTTTCCCCCTTGGACGGGGCTCCCCCCACGCGCGTGAAGGTCGGAAGGCTTGTACGGGCCGCAGCTGTCGGACAAGTAGAAGAGGCACAGACAGCATCAAAAAGGAGGTGGGAGCCTGGGGCCTCTCTGTAGCCTCCGCTGGCGGGACTGTACCTCCGGGTTTCGCGGTTCGGGAGCTGAGTTTTCGGGGACTTTTCGGAGATCCCTGTGCACCTTTTCCTCTCTCTTTAGACGGGGTTTCCCAAATGGATTCTATTCTACCTGAGAGGCTCCTGGCACTCGTCCGTCCAGGAAATGACCTCGTCCTGCGAAGGATTCGAAGTCTAAAACGCTGCGCGCAGGCGCGCGGCTGCAAAATAATGACCCCTAGATATGCTTGCAAAATGCCCAGCAGTGCGTTTCTGCAAGGCGAGCTAAAAAAACAGGGAAAAAAAGAAAGCCACTCTCTCTTTACAGAGGGTTTCCCAAATGGATTCTATTCTACCTGAGAGGCTCCTGGCACTCGTCCGTCCAGGAAATGACCTCGTCCTGCGAAGGATTCGAAGTCTAAAACGCTGCGTGCAGGCGTGTGGCTGCAAAATAATGACCCCTAGATATGCTTGCAAAATGCCCAGCAGCTGCGTTTCTGCAAGGCGAGCTAAAAAAACAGGGAAAAAAAAGAAAGCCAAGCCAAACCAGCCAGAAAGCCAGCCAGGAGCCAAACCAAACCAGCCAGAGCCAAGCCAAACCAGCCAGAAAGCCAGCCAGGAGCCAAACCAAACCAGCCAGGAGCCAAGCCAAACCAGCCAGAAAGCCAGCCAGGAGCCAAACCAAACCAGCCAGGAGCCAGGAGCCAAACCAAACCAGCCAGGAGCCAAACCAAACCAGCCAGAAAGCCAGCCAGGAGCCAAGCCAAACCAGCCAGAAGGAGCCAAGCCAAACCAGCCAGAAAGCCAGCCAGAAGCCAAGCCAGCCAGAAGCCAACCAAAAAAAAGCCAGCCAGGGTTTCCTTTGAGGGCGCTCGCCTTGCAGAAACAAAGGCAGCTGCTGGGCATTTTGCCAAACCGCATATCTAGGGGTCATTATTTTGCAGCCACACACCTGCACGCAGCGTTTTAGACTTCGAATCCTTCGCAGGACGAGGTCATTTCCTGGACGGACGAGTGCCAGGAGCCTCTCAGGTAGAATAGAATCCATTTGGGAAACCCCCTCTAAAGAGAGAGGTGCTATGTTCTTTGTTCGCGCTTTCGCGCGGCGCAGTCTGCAGCTGTCGCTGCAGTCGCTGCAGTTCGCGCAGTTCGCGCAGTCTGCGGCGGAACTCCACGCGGAAATTTACGCGGAACTCCACACGGGCAGGGCCCAAAAAATGGGACATGCCTGTTTCGCGGGCAGCAACCAAAAAATGGTTGGTGCCTGTTTTCAGTTCCGCGCCGACGTGGAGGCTTCGATACCTAGCGCGCCACATTCCTGCCGCGCCACCTGCCCGGCATAGAAGCCCGCGCCAATGTCGGGATTCCCTGCATTGAAGCCTCCACCCCGGCCGCGCCACCTGCCCGGCATAGAAGCCTCCTGCCTGCCGAGCCTGCACCACACCGAGGTCGGAATTCCGACTTCGCTCTACACCGAGGTCGGAATTCCGACTTCGGTATTTTGCCCGAACAACCCACAATCCTGGCGTGGGCACAGGATTGCTCCACTCAATCCTGGCGTGGGCACAGGATTGCCCCACTCAATCCTGGCGTGGGCACAGGATTGCCCCGGTGTCTCCCAGAAAACATTGGGAGCGCAGTGCTGTACAGCGATGCGCTCCCAGACTCGCCGCCCGGATTGCCCGGAAAACTCCGTGAGAGCGTCGTTACACAGTGACGCGCTCCCGGACTCGCCGCCCGGATTGCCCGGAAAACTCCGTCAGCGCCCTGCTGTGTAGCAGTGCGCTGTCGGACTCGCCGCCCGGCTTCCCGCCTTCAAATTTGGCAAGTAACGCAAAGGAAGATCAAGCTGTTTCCTACAACAGAGTATAGCAGTAAGCAGCCCTCTGACCCGTGGTGCCCCTGGTGCCATGCACGGGCATCTTCCTCGGGCCATCAAAATCGGGCAAAACCGTGGCTCTGATCAGCCTGATTCTGGAGCAGTATTGCGGCGTCTTGGAGAGAATTTACATCTTCAGCCCGAGTGTCAACATAGACGACGGCTGGATCCCCGTCAAGAAGTACATTGAGGAGGACCTGGGGGTGAACACAGAGCGGGAGCAGACCTATTGGGACGAGTGGGACGAGGCGGCGCTGCGGCGCATCATCCAGCAGCAGCGCAAGATCATGAGCGCCGCTCCCATCGGCGTCTTTTTCAAGTGCAAAACGCTCTTCAAAGCGCTTGTAGAACATTTCATTCCTCGGCTTCAGGTAGTAGACGACAGACTACAAGCACCTGGTACAGTTTCTTCATTTCCAACTTCTTGGAAGCTTCCTGGGCCAGAAGCTGTTCGCCAGCTCGCTGACCAACGCGAAGTGTGAGAACATCTCCTGCTGCACCTCCGTCGCAGCCGTCCAGCCACCCATCGTTTGCCGGACGGGTGGGTTCCTAAAGAAAAGGATGACCACTATCTACGTGGACAGCCGCAAGAGGGTAGCCGGCTCGGACAGCAACTTTGAGGTTGACCTGGGAGAGTCCCTGCACTTGCAGAGCGACGCCGGCTCGTCGTCTACAAGATCGGGCCGACAGTTTCCTCTCGACAGACCGCGGTTGGCCGCCTGGATCCTCAACTTTGCCACCGCCGCCAATAGCGACCGACCACGTATAATTAAATGGAGCCGACCGAACAAGAGGTGCAAGAGGCTGGTACAAATTTGATTTTTTTTTTCCACCCTGCCGCCTTGAGCCTCGTGGCATCACTTGAGACTTATCCGTGTACCAGGGTGGAATCGAACCCCGGCGACTGAACGTCTTTACCATCTCACCACGGCGTCGTTGCAGCCGCTGCTGCTGAAGCGCCACCAAGAACTGGAGGAGGCGCGGGCCTTCAACAACTGGCTGGGCAAGCGCAGGCAGGCCAAGCAGGCGAGGCGCAGAAACTACGGTAAGAAAATACCCTAATTAAGAGTAAGCACGGGGAAAGCGGAGAGTACGCACAGGAGGCAAAAGCCAGGGTCTGCTGCTCCACACTCTCTTTAGAGGGAGATTACCAAATGGCGTATATTCTACCTGAGAGGCTTCTGACACTCGTCCGTCCAGCATTTGACCTCGTCCTGCGAAGGATTCGAAGTCTAAAACGCTGCGTGCAGGCGTGTGGCTGCAAAATAGAGACCCCTAGATATGCTTGCAATTTGGCTCCAGGTTGCATTTCAAGCGAGCCAAGCTTTGCAGGGCTAAGAAAAAACAAAAAAAAGAAAAAAAGGGGTCCAAAAAAAAGGGGTCCCCGAAAAAAAAGGGAAAAGGGGTTTCCTTTGGCAATATAAGAAAAAGAAGAAAAATGAAAACTCACAAAACAGCTATGACAAATTGAATAAATGCAACTCCTGGAGCCAAATTGCAAGCGCATATCTAGGGGTCTCTATTTTGCAGCCACACGCCTGCACGCAGCGTTTTAGACTTCGAATCCTTCGCAGGACGAGGTCAAATGCTGGACGGACGAGTGCTAGAAGCCACTCAGGTAGAATATAAGCCATTTGGAAAACCCCCTCTAAAGAGAGAGATACCGGGGATGCAGGGATTCCCTGCAGAAACCCTGCATTGAAATTCCTCCAGGATTCCTTGCTATACGCTTAATTTCTTCAACATGTCGGAGTACATGTCGGATGAACATGTTCTTGGCACTCCGGGTGCGCCACCCTGCCGAGCCCGCGCCGGGGGATTCTTCCCAGGAAAAAAAATTCCAGTCCTCCCGTGGGGGGAGGACTGCAGCACGCTTTTTTTTGCCAATGGCTGCAAGGCCGCGCCTGCCCGGCATTGAAGCCGCGCCAAGCCGCTGAACCCCCACTCTCCCCCGGCTCGTTGCTATATGTGCTAGATGTGCTATATGGGTCTTACACGCCAAGCCGCTGAACCCCCACTCTCCCCCGCGTCCATGCTATATGTGCTATATGTGCTATATGGGTCTTACACGCCAAGCCGCTGAACCCCCACTCTCCCCCAGCTCCTTGCTATATGTACTATATGTTCTATATACTCTGTACGCGCGAAATCTGTACTATATATGCTATATAGGCCATATAGCACATATAGTACATATAGCATGGAATCCGGGGAGAGTGGATGTGCAGTGGCTTGCCTTGTGAGACCCATATAGCACATATAGCACATATAGCAAGGACCCGGGGGGGAGTGGATGTTCAGCGGGTTGCCGCGCCCTGCGTAGAAGCCTTGCCGCGCCCTGCGTAGAAGCCTTGCCGCGCTCTGCGTAGAAGCCTTGCCGCGCCCTGCGTAGACGCCAGCGTACGCGCCGCATGTTGCATGGTTTTTGCATGTTTGCATGGTTTTTGCATGGTTTTTGCATGTTTGCATGGTTTTTGCATGTTTGCATGACATGGTTTTTTGCACGGTTTTGCATGGTTTTTTGCACGTTTTTGCATGGTTTTTGCACGTTTTTGCATGGTTTTTGCATGATTTTGACATGATTTTGCACGTTTTTGCATGGTGTTTGCACGTTTTTGCATGGTTTTTGCATGATTTTGACATGATTTTGCACGTTTTTTTTTTTCGCACGGTTTTTTGCATGTGGCTCAACCCCGTGCCCCCTCCCCCTGTTTTTTTTTT
>CAUJNA010003462.1:569645-590300 GCA_963377175.1 Effrenium voratum | reverse complement strand
TTTAAAATCTATTTTAAATCAAACCATAATATTCAATATTCTAAATTAAATAATATATATCTATTAATTATATATATATATATTCGAATTATTTAATAATAAAATTCAAAAATTAAATCCAATATTCAAATTAATTCCTTTATAATCCTAATAAAATATCTATATATAAAACAACAAAAAATGCAAATATTATATATTTATTTTAATTAAATATTTTAAATAATATATTATAAACAAATAAAACAACAAAAATATATAAAATTTAAATTAATTTTAAAATTTAAATTAATAGCCGGCACAAAAGAGGATTATTTCAAGATTTTATCGTTTCGTCTACCCAAATATCTCAACAAAACCAACAAAACCTCGAAAAGGCCTTATTCTCGTCTGCACTATTTCATATTTGCACTTTCTGGCGTGGCAAAGGGTGCAAGAAAAACCAAATATTTAAGAATTTGTAAGGTTTAACCGGCCTCGGTCTCCGAAAGCGCGAGTATAATTTGCAAAACGAAGCTGTGCCGTTCCGTTTCAGGTAGTAAATATGCGTATGCATATAGTGGTATATTTATCACCCAGATATATGCATGTGTATAGAAAAAATATATATAAATATTCCCTCTATCGCACCAGAACTCCTCATCTTTCCCAAAAGAATTTGTCAAATCAAGCCGAGTCTCGGAAACGCGAGCGCGAGTATAATTTGCAAAACGAAGCTGTGCCGTTCCGTTTCAGGTAGTAAATATGCGTATGCATATAGTGGTATATTTATCACCCAGATATATGCATGTGTATAGAAAAAATATATATAAATATTCCCTCTATCGCACCAGAACTCCTCATCTTTCCCAAACAGAATTTGGCCCTCAGATCAAGCCGAGTCTCGGCCAACCTTTTCGGGGCCTCGAACACTAGCCTCTTCGCCAAACCAGAAAGGGTAGGTGCCCAGCCTTCTCCCGTCCCTAAAGCAAAACTGACCCAGATTCAGCCTTCTGTGGCAACGATCCATGCTGCTGAACGTGATGCGGGGTAAATGTACGCGCTGAGCGCAGTTGCAACGTATGCGGAGATGACTGCGGAGGAGAGCTGGCGACAAGCCGTTGGTCCATGCTCGAAAGGTGGGGTGAGGTGACAGTTGGATTGGATGACGAATCTGGATGAGGCTGTGGTGGAGGAGGAGGATGAGCAGATGAGGCGGGCTGTGAGAAGGCAGGGACCTGGTGTGAAGGACAAGACAGCCCGAGATACGGCGTCAGAGGAGGAACAGCCACCAAGAGGGAGGCACTGTTTTGCGCCATGAAAAGAGGAGGAGGAGAGATAATCTGATAGCGACGGAAGCAGCAAGGCCGCTATTTTCTTGCGACTGGACAACTCGCCCGCTGCCGAGTCTTTCGGTGTCCTGCTCCTCTAACCCTCTCAAAGGGGGCCGGTCTCCTCTGTAGGCTGCGCTGTTCCTTGATGATATTGAATCCTGCGGAGCCCCCTCTGATCTCCGCTTGTAGCTCTTGGCTTCCTTTCTTTTTCTTCCGGCTCCTCGACCACTTGCTGCGCTTTCTGAAGCTCCGAACCTCGACGTCAATCGCGTCCTGGGCCTCCCTGGGCCTGGGTGGCGCCTGGTGAGGCGCCTGATAAGGGGCAAGAGAGCGGGTCCACAAGCCAAAGCTGCCAGCCGACACCAGTGGCGCACAAGCTAAACGTGCTCGCACGCCACTCTTCACTTGTCATTGCAGGTTCTGCAAAGGCCAGGAGGCTCGCTTATTCAAGAGCGGTCCTCTCCCCGTTGAAAGTCAAACACCGTGGCATTAAGAACCGGGGCCGTGCACCCATTTTTCTTTATACCCGTAAAAAAAAAACATATAGACATACATCGACGAACAAACCGGCAAACAACCACACAAACCGGCGACGCGACACACTGACAAATACTTTGAGCATGTCAAGCTCTCTATCTCTCTCCCTTTCTCTCATGCTATTGTTTTTTCCTGCCCCTTTTTTGGACGAGTCAACGCTGCATTAAGTTGTTTGATATTCCTGGTGGGTACCTAGACCAGATGCGCCCTGAAACTTGCCAGAGCGAAGAGCTGTCCTCGAGGGGATAAAGCAAAGCGAGAGAGCCAGTACATTGTCATCAAGCTGTCAATTTCATCTGAGGGCATCCAAGGAAGGCATTCTGTCATTGGCTGGTTTTGCTTGCAGGCAGGCTGAGCAGCACACCTGGCTTCGCCTGCCATGCAAACCAACTGCCTGAATTAACGTGCAAGGGAAGGTCACTCCCGGAAGCTTGGTGCAACCTGGCAGCAGCGGGTTACTTCACCTTTCTGGCCAACTCTGTTGCCGTGTGATTGCTGACGTCCCAACAATTGTCAAGCTGCCCAGGCCTGTGATGTCGAATTCGGTCACCTCATTCTACGCTCCATCCTGGCCAGTTCCGTGTTCAGCTACAAGCCAAGCGCACAAGGCCACGCTTGTGCGCACGAAGCTGTCAGCACGGTTGCCCAATAAATTTGAGCAAACATAGCTATGTTGGAAACACATTGTTGAAAGCAACAACACATGGCCGTGGGTCAAAACCAATGGTACCATTTTGGGGTAGGTGAATTCACCACCCATTTTAGAACCTATTTTAGTGGTTGGATTGGTTGATGTTCACTGAGGGTTTTGACCCATTTTGGCTTTTGACCCATGGCCACATGACATCCCCATGGCCACATGGCAACCTGGGCAAAGGCGGCATGTCCTCAAAGTGGTGGCGGCAGCTTGGGCTCTGTGGCCTCGACTTTCGCCGCCTGTCGGCAGGTCGCAGACTGCATGACCGCAAGCGCCGGAGTCTCAAACACACACACACACACACCACAAAAAAACGAGAAAAACCACACACAAAAAAACAACATACACGCACATACAACACAGAATGCAATGGAATACAAGTTAATAACAAACAGCAACAACCAATCAACCAACCGACCAACCAACCAACCAACCAACCAGCCAGCCAGCCAGCCAGCCAACAAACAGACAGACAGACAGACAGACAAACTGACAGACAAAGAGACAAACAAACAAGCAAACAGACAAACAAACAAACCTGAGGCACCCAACGTGCCCTTTTTTGTTGGGTACGAGAAAAAAAACGCTCGAATTACCGATTTCTGCCCGACCCCCCAAAAAACGCTCGCCCCCCGAAAAACGCTCGACCAAATCCCCTTCTTCCATCCAGAGGAAGGCGGGCATTGTTACGGTTTTTAAATTTGCACTCGTTTGCGGCTATTTGCGCTCGTTTTGCGGATATTTGCGCTCGTTTTGCACTTTGATTTCTGCTCGCTCCTTTCGAAAATTCAACGAAAGATCATCTTGGAGGACCGACCAGCTCGGTTTTGGGAAAAACGCTCGAAGCAGGAAAAAGTGTACGTTTACCATATTTTGGTGACGACCCCTGGTTTTGCAATACGTTTGGGCTAAGGGCAGAAATTTAGGTAACGAAGGGTGCTCCAGGAACAAACAAACAAACAAACAAACAAACAAACAAACAAACAAACAAACACACAAGAGAACCAAAGTAAGGAAACACAAAAACAACGCAAACAAGCAAGCAGGGGAATACACGATCAATGATAGAATCAGTCTTGCAACAATCAAGCAAGCAAACATCAAAAACACTCAAACTCTCACACAAACATACACGCACGCCAGCTTGCTTGCATTATGAGGTTGAGTTAACTTTCTGGGAGCAAAAGGCTGCATGGCACAGGTAGATATGACAAACTGTTATTCCAAAACAGTGGGTGTCATGCCAAAGCAGCAGTGGAAGGAAGTTAATTCCGCGTGCCATAGCCAGCATCTTGAATCCTACCTGGCCTTTGAAGAAGGCTGTGCGAAGGCTCCCTCCTTGCCCCACGGGTGGCAAAGCTACTCCCTCGAAACTGTGGAATGTGCTGTTGCAGAGCAGGGCGCCATAAAAACAATCTCAAGCTGTCGCCCTTTTGAATGCTTGGCAGCGGGTGCGGCAGCGCACGTGTACGCGGACCCTGGCAATTTCGTCCTCAACGGCATCTCCAGATTGAAATATCGCCTGGCTCGAATTCGAAGGCAAATGCATGGCAAGGCTATGAGCCGAACAACACCACTCAACCCGCCTGCGGTAGAATCTCTTTCGGGTGGCAACCAACATGGTGGGTTGACGGGGGGGTTGGCCCGGGGTGGGGTGGGTGGGGTGGTGGGGTGGGGATGATAGTGTTCATGAGATGAGAGGTGACCGCTCTTTGGGATGGGGTGGGGTGGGGTGGGGTTGGGATGATAGCGTTGATGAGAGGAGACGCGACCGCTCTTTGGGGTGGGGTGGGGTGGGGACGATAGCGTTCATGAGAGGAGAGGCGACCGCTCTTTGGGGTGGAGGAGAGGCGACCGCTTTTTTCGGGCGGGGTGCTTGTTCGGCTGGGGTGATGTAATGCAGGACTGCTTCGTAACGTGCTCGCACCTTCTTGAGTGCTCAAGCAGATGGAGTCTGCAAGTTTAGCTTTGGTCATACTACTTCGTTTGGCGAAGGTATCGCCCATTCCGTTCTTGCGAAAGTGGTGGCATGAAGATGTGCGGTATGTAGATGCTCTACGGAGGCATGTACGTATATATGGTACAGCGTTGCCAGCCCCCCCCCCCTCCCCCCCCCCTCCCCCCCACATGGGTCAGACAAGTACCAGGGTGGTTGTGGTCCTGTGGTTGGGTTGTGGTGGTTTAGGGTTGGTTTAGAATTGGTTTAGGGTATATTTAGGGTGTATTTAGGGGTAGTTTAGGGTTGGTTCAGGGTTAATTTAGGTTGCTTTATGTTGATTTAGGGTTGGTTTAGGGTTGGTTTAGGTTTAGAGGTGTACGGTTTAGGGTTTGGTTTAGGGTTTGGTTTAGGGTGTATTTAGGGTTGGTTTAGGGTTGGTTTAGGTTTAGGGTTTATTGTTTAGGGATTGGTTTAGGGTGTATTTGGGGTTAGTTTAGGGTTGGTTTAGGGTTAGTTTAGGGTTGGTTTATGTTGATTTAGGGTTGGTTTAGGTTTAAAGGTCTACGGTTTAGGGTGTATTTAGGGTTGGTTTAGGGTTAGTTTAGGGTTGGTTTATGGTGGGTTGCGGGTTGGCTTGGCCTGGGGGTGGGGGTGCCGGGGTGTCGGGGTGCGAGTTCAGGGGGTCGGGGTGGGGGTGGGACCGTAGGTGCCAGGATCCGGGGGCTCGGGGTCTCGGGCCGGGGGGGGGTCCTGGGGGACCATACCATATGGGGGGGGGGGGGGGGGTAGCAACACGGAACACGGCACCATATATATATATATTGTTTAATAAGTTATATATATATATATATACATTTATATTCATATGTCATATATGTATATATTTAAATATATATATATGTATATATATATGACATATAAATATAACTTTATACATATATATATATATATAAATAAATACATAAATAAAATAAAAAAAAAATAATAATATATATATAAAAACACACATATATATATATACACATATACGTCCGCTGACAGAATTGATGCTTGACGGCAGGGCTTTTTTTTAGAAGGGCACCCTCTTTGCTTTTGGGGTGACTTGTTGGTGTTTGGGGACGGCCACCTAATGGGGAGCTGGCGCCGGCGAAGCCTTCAGCCTGATAAAAAATGTGGAACTGTCATGGCAGCGTACTCCAGTTGTTATCTCGGGAACGCGAAGTTGCAGGGTTTGGCAAGCGACATTCCTGGGAGGCATGCTTGAAAATGCAGTGATTCGTGGCACATTTGAGCACCTGTTCAACGCGATGCACTTTCAACTCGCCATCGTCCCGGGCCAACCCACCCCGGCAACCCAACATGGTGCTAAAGCATCCCTGGGCCAACATCAAAGCCACGTGAGGGGCACAAGAATGTTCTTCTTGAGGTTTAGAGTGCAGTTAGGCTTGCCATGCGAGACATGCATGAGTACCAAGTTGGCAAGCATAAGTCAGGTTGAAGATGACTTTGCCAAGAGTCACTCGCCCTACGGCCTGGGGCCTGTGCCTTGGTCATTCGCTCTTGCACGCGCAAGACAGCAAAAGGACGGAAGTTTAAACCAGGCCCTCGAACAATGTAAGCTTCATGCTCCTTGGGACTTGCCATCTCAGATCCAACGACCACGTGAAGAATAGGAGAACGGCATGAGCACCGACCTGGCCGGCTCTGAAATCTCGACAATCGCCCATCTCGGTCCGCCTCCAACACATCACCTGTCAACCACATGGCGAGCAATACATGGCTAAACCGCCCCTGGTTGTCAACTGCAAAGACCCCACAAATTGCCCCTCTCTTCCACTTGGGCCGCTCAGGCCATATGTGAGGCAAACGGGGAAGTTGCCATCTCCGCTGGACAGCATCGTTAGGGCTTGGGACTCGGAAAACAACAAATGCCAGTGCGACCCTGGATAGTAACAAATGGGAGCGGATGATCCCTCAGGGCAACTGCAACAAATCACGGGGCCGTACGACCGTCTTCAGATGTCATTTAGGCTTGTAAGGTTTGATATGTTTGATCAAAGGTTGGATCATGTTCTAAATCCATCCATGCATCCCAGGCTCACTATTCTGCTGGCCACTACTGGCTTTGCTTTCCATAGGAGGGCAACGGATCTAACGAAGCATTCGGGAATGTCACTGGCCAACGCGACAACCGCCCACTTGATGTCGGCCAACAGATCTTGGAAAGCTTGGCAGCAAGTGTATATATACGTATACTGTATATATATATAATTAGCACATGTGTAATGTATCCCAATGTGCCTCCTGCTGCAAACTTGTTCAATTGCAGGTGCTCACACCCCCACATGTTGTCACATCCCCTTGGTGAAGGGACAAATTGAGAATCGCCTGCGATGCTTCCCTTGATGGTGCTGAGGCAAAGTGGCTCTTCACTTTGAACACCTCTCAGCTTTACAAATGCTACGACCTACGCCAAAAATCACACCATCGAAACAAACATAATTGATCGCATGGTCCATTCCAATCTGCCTTTGATGTCACGATGGCGGAGCAATGGCATCTTTCTCCAAACACCCTCACGTCAGTGAATAATGGCTCGTGCTCCTTTCCCTTTCATGAGGAGACCGCTTCCAGCACCAGTCAAGCAAGCGGCACTTCCTGTAGAACATGCAGTGGCATTGTGGCACTGTGACAGGAATCCGGGCCATGAAATTCTATCATGCAACGGAAGTGCTGCCATGGCTTTCTTTCTCCCTGACACACACACACACGCACCCAAACATATATATATATATATATCATATCATGGGCCTGGGTCTCCATTCTGGGTGCTTGCTGCGCTGGGATATGACAACCAACAGCACAAGGATGCAGCTCGGCAGTGCCGTTGATTGATTACCCGACTTGCAATGGACAAAAAGAGGACAGTGCCAGCCAGCCCTCTCGCCCACACGCATGGAACGTATCTGAGCCCAGCACATGAATCCCTGGCGGGAACCGGCACAGCTGTGCATCATGAACAGGGGGTGCGGAAAACTTACCAAGAATCAACGACTTGCGCTCCTGGTGATCTTTTCGGTGCCTAGTTTGAGTCCGCTTACACGCAAAGTGAAGCAGTTATCCTGGAAGAATCCAAGGGATTGCTTTCAACTCCCAGTGTCTGCCTCCTTCCAGTCACCCATCGAAATGAGCAGTCCCTTGTCAACACACCACCCCACTAAAGACCAAACATCTATCGAGTCAAGCTGGGGTCCTGTCTGTAGAGTTCAAGCTTGCATGTTGCCGCGGCCGGTGCAGGAAATCCGTGTCATCCATGTTGTTACACCCAAGCCAAATCATCCCATGCCATAGTGAAACTTCAGAGGCAAGTCCTGACAATCTTGTGAAGAGGAACTGTCTTTGGCACAAAGCCCCTGCATGACAGCACTTTGTCCTGGCACCTTGATACAAATGCCTACCTCCACACACCCTTGCAGCCACCGAAAGGCAGCAAAACACACATCAAGAATATCCTGACCCCACCCCGCCATTCCCTCTCAACATCTGGCTCTTGACTTCCCCTCACAGTTGACTTCCATTGGCCGTTGTGTCCAGGACGGCTATTGCGCAAAAGCTTGTTGAACCGACGGTTTCTACGCTAAACCCCGTCGGCCCAGGCCTGTCAGGAAGAGGCATGTTCGGGTCAAAAGGCTCCTTGCCACTGTCGAGGGTGAATTCTATGGTGTTTGCTTTCGCGGCCTCTAGAAGTAACCTTACCTGTGGCCAAATTGATTGCTTTTTTGCAATCATGCGGGCCAATGCACTAGTTCCGTGGAAGAACATTGTTGGGTTGGGAATTCGGCAAGCAAAGGCCCAATTTACATTCCTCGCTCCTCCTTCAGCTGTTTCTTGGCATCATCGTCACCTGAAGAAGCGGTGATTTCCCCAGGAAGAGTGAGAATTGGGCAAGGGACATAGGCTTTCCTAAGTCTCGTATCTGCATGGCGTATTACAGGGAAGTATGATGAACCAAGGAGTGGAATGTACCGCTCAGCAAGAAACGCCATCCTTGTGAAACGTCGTGCCTGGGCTTTGCTTGGTATGGGCCCCCTGGATTTTGATTCAAGGGCTGCGTGCCCTATTTGGATCCATCAGCATTGGGGAGGCACAGCAAAAACTTTTGCGAACAACTGCGCGGCTGGTCATTCATTGCGAAACCTTGCATGAGGCGAAGGAAGGATGAGCTGCTGGAGAAACGACCATGTAGCGAATTCCTGGAAAATCCCGCAAAAAGCAGCTCCCCCACAACCTTAGTGGCCCTCCAAGTGCCGGGCTGCTGGCAGTAGTCTCCGTCTCCAGGTCCTTGAGCGGCTCGAGGGGCTTCCACTCCCTGGGTGCAAGTTCCGAGGGCCTCTTGGCCCAAAGTGCGACGAATGGCCATGGGTCAAAAGCCCGTACCCCCAGAGAACATCCCGATCCCCCACTAAAATAGACCAAAATGGGTGGTGCACCTACCCCAAAGTGGGATACGACCCACAGCCAAATGAAGTGCAAGGCCTTTCTACAAGGACAAACGCGCATTCATTCCTCCGGAACTTGAACGCAGGGTTGAGGCAAGAGCAAGGCTCACAACGGATACCTGGGATACTCTCGGAAGAAAAGAACTTGCATGTTTACCCGGTGCAAAAGCCAAACTCGTCATGCGGGTCAGGCAGGCATCTTTTTGGAGGTTCGTGACCCATAGATTGTCTTTGCTTTCAAGTTTCTGCCTGTTGCAGGTGGTTTGTGTTGCATGCTGAATGGCTTGCAGAATCTTGCAGAGCTGCGTGGCCAAGTCTTGCACGTGAAATCGGACAATGCATGTTTGCCAGTGCTTGGGAGTGCCATTTCTCCTTCTTCGTCATTGTTTGGCAGTAGGGGGGATGACCTTGAAAGGGCGCTTGCGGGGCTTGTCAAACCTTGAAAAAACAGCTCTAGCAATGCATTTGCTGTTTCCATTAGTTGTTTGCTTTCCAAAAATTCGAACGGCAGTGCGGTACTGTGAAGGCAGTTGGCCTTGTCAACAATATTCGCAATACTGTGGATCGACAAGATGGTGGCAATATCCCAGTTGTCATAGCGTTTCAGCGAGTTTGTCCATCCACCGTGGCTTTGGCAATTTAAACCGGGGGTTCTATTTTTTCAGACCCGTTTGCTTCAATCGTGGTGTCGCAAACCTCTCTAAGTGGCCGTTCTGATTCTCTTGGGATCTGAGAAGCAGGCGTTGGTTCAGCAGACCTGGCCAAACACAAACATGCAGCTGATCTGCCGCCAATGAAAAAGGAAACTGCTGTGTAGTGAAAAGATTCGGCCTTGAGAGAGGTAGCCAGGATGAACACCATTGAAATTGGCTGGCTCAGAGTGGCATAGGCCAAGTAGCAATCTCCCAGGCCACCTAGCAAAGATTATTTTGGGTGGGTGGTGGAAATGTTCCCCTCTCCATCATCTGGCCAGTGCTTCATCTTCCGCCATTCTCAGGCAGGGAATCCAAGAATGGGAGAGCCCAAATGAGAGACATCTTCTTAAACAATTACTCTTCACGTTAGGCGTCCCAAGTGGGTCCGAGCCAGCTTCTGATCCTGGCAGGGGCAAAGGAATTGTTGCCACGTGGGTAGATCTCAAAGATCCCGTGAGAGCAAAGTGGAGTGTGCCCACATCAAGGATCAAAGCAACATTTAGACAACCCAAAGTGAGTCTGCGAGAGGGCCACTATGATGCAAAACCCGACAGAGCGGGAGGAGATATGGCAAACAAACCAACCGGCACGTTGTTGCTGCAAGGGCGCACTAGCTCGTTAAATCATTTCAGCCAAGCTTGGACTGTGCTGAAATGAAATTGCTGTATCTTTTTTGGCCAAGCAAGTCGTAGGCTTCAGGACCAACCCTTGCCAGTCGGGAGCTTGACAGGTCGCAGCTTACAGTATTTCGCAAGCGACACGGTTTCTAATTGATGCTAGGACTTGTACGAGCTTAGCAGGGAAAACCAGGCTTGTGGCGAGCTTTTCCCGAATGCCCCTCCAACATGCAGACCCAGCAACTCTCAAAAGACTGCAGCTTGCGTCTAGGCTGCGAGGGAATCTTCAGTACATCGCTGGCGACTCTTGGCTTGGCTGATGCTGCGAGCTTTTGGAGTCGCAGTCGAGTTGACCGCTGCATGCTAGGGGCCAGGCTCATCCACATCGCTCAACAATGCCTGGGCACTGCTTGTTGCAACTTGGCGCTTGCATCGCTCAACTGGAAATCGCGCCCAAAGCTTCCGCTGCGCGGCTTTTTTTCGATCGAGTCTTCGCTCGCGGGTAAGAGACTGGGCCACGGCTGGTTCCCGAAGCTTGGCAAGTGGGGGGCCATCCCTCAGGCGCCGAATTCTTTGGTTCAACAAGTCCCTCACGTCGGCCACATACCTCGGACCTGTGGGAAAATGGCCCGGCCCCGAAAGCTGCCGGGACCTTGAGATCTTGACTGTTTGATGCTGCACTTTCCTTACTAAGTCAGTGCCAAGTGGGACTTTCCTCCCAAAACCAGCTGGAGTCAACCCTGCCGAAACATGGCATTGAACACCTCACAGCCCAGCGCTAGGCACATCGCAAGGGGAAGCTTTTGCAAGAGGCCAGCAAAAGCAAATGGGAAACGAGTCACTGCTCCATCAAAAGGAACTCTACTAACAGAACTGCGGTCACGCCTGTTTAAAAGTGATTGAAACCCCTACGCGAAATGTGTGGCACTGGGGTATGAACAAGTGGTTGACCCAACAAATCGAAATCAAAGGGCACCAACAACTTGATTCACTTTATGTTGCAAGAGTCCGTCCTTTACGTGCATCCGGCATCCACCAGGAGTCAGATCTCAAGTATTTTAGCAGCTTGTGACGCGTGTCTCTTTGGGCAACCTTGGCCTGTCTGTCCGGCTGAGGTTGGGGTTCCAGTAAGGCAAGCTGCTCACGGAATGCGCCAGTGATTTGTAGCTGGGGAAAGCACCCAACGGAGCACGAGCCTATGCAATGCCGTGAACATGCTGCAAATTGGCTGCGTTTGCCAACGGCTTGGGTCCGCCAAAAGCAGAAACACTATACCCACCTGATCATGGAGTCGTGGATGTGTTTGTTTCCAAGGCAGTGCTTGCTCTTATGTTGTTGCTCGAGTCAGCGGTTCGACTGCAAAGGGCAAAGGATTCCCAACTTCAGCGTCACAGCCACCCTCTGAGAGATTGAAGCCTCAGAAAGGCGACTCATCGCTTATCCTACATCCACTGACAGGCAAGCCATCCTGCACGTGCAACGCGAAGGAAGAACAAGTTAGTGCCCAAAATGTTACCTTTCTGGGAGGGAGCACAGGTGCTATTTTGCTTTAGACCGGGCTTTCCCTTTTGACCAATACATGTTGTTGGGTTCGCAATTCTTCCCGACAAAAAGGCCAAAACCTCAGGAGCCCTGCTTGCAGATGAACCGGGAACCTCAAAAGCCCTCATTCGTGGAGGAATTTCCTTTTAGCGGACCGGTCCTACAGAAATGTAACATGGGTGCGGGTACTGTTGGTTGCCCTTTACATATCCATCATGAGCTTCTGTTTTAGAGAGAATTTCCCGGCAAAACGCACACACACACAGCCACATGCACACGCACACGCACAAGCACGCACAGGCGCAGGTGGCCAGCGCCGGCGCAGGCGCAGTTGCAGGCGCCCGCACACGCGCCCACACGCCCGCACACCCGCATGCCCGCATGCCCGCACGATCGCACGCCCGCAGGACACACGCACGCGCACCGACACCCACACACTCGCGCATCCGCGCACTCGCTCATCCGAGCACCAGCGCACCTGCGCACCAGCGCAACAGCGCACTCGCCCACCCCCGCACCCGCGCACCCCTGCACTAGCCCTGACTTCCGCGGTCCCTTGGCTTGGCCAAACGATTGCTAAGGGCAGCCAACATTGCAAAGCCTTCTGTAAATTGCGTTTTGTTTTCAACGGCTTCAGCTTAAGCCCTGTAACACCTGCGCGTGCAGCCAGACTTGCTGTCAGTGTCCTACATGGGGTCCTCGGGGCGATCCCCCTTGAGACACTTGGCGGCCGCCTCAAAACATGCAAAGGCAACGGTGCTTCCGAGTCAACCGAACAATCCACATGAGGCATCGTGTCTCAAGGGGGAGCGTCCCAAGAGCGGCACCAAGCGCGCCCACTTCAGGGCGCGTAATGGAGCCTGACTGGCCCCGTTCCAGATTGCAAATAGACCCCACTTTGTGGGACCTGCTTTGGCACACCCCGCCGCGGCTCACCATAGGCTTAACCTAGCTTTGAGTGCTATCTGACGCCTGTGCCATGCTACATGGTTCCGATTTGGTGAGCCGCTTTGCTCGAGAACTCGCTTCATTTGCTTCCTTCGGTCACCGGGCGAAAAGATCTGTCTGGCCGGGCTTCCGATTGCCTGGCATGGAGGACCCTCCCTGGCTCTTTGGGGGTACCCTGCTTCCGTACCCAAAGGCGCTGCCATATGACTGGTTGTCATCTGGCACTCGATCAGACGTGTCATCCAAGTTCAGCCCGAAATTTTCCAGATTGCTGTAAGGCTGTAGCCCAGGATGAGTCTGGCCACTGTACGGGAGCCCCTGCCACTGTGTTTCTGGCAGGCGCATTCCGAAGTGCTCCTGCCAGTGCGCTGGAAGCTCACGCTCGCGGCGTGAAGGATGGTCTTGGAGGCCTACATTGCGTGGGTATGGATGCGGAGCATCCGGATCATGTAGGCGATGCCCATCATGCAAGCGCATCACGGGATGCTCTGGTAGGCCGTTGGCTCGGTGCATTGGAGGCTCCCGAAAATCTCGCTCTTCACGCACGGGAGGCTGCTCCTGCAGGATTGCAAATGCACATGCAGAGGCATGCTGCACAACAGCCACATATAGCCACATGCAGCAAATGTCCAGAATAGTGTGCTTTCAAAGCCGCTAAAGGCAAGCTTTTTCATCGTCTCATCTATTCGGGGTCGCTGTTATAATTAGAGACGGGCAACAGCTTCAAAACGAGGGCAAGCCTCTAAGCTTACCCGACAAGAACAGATTGGTACATGCCGCTTCACATTGGTTTTCTGCCACTTGTCGGGCAGCCTGCGCTGCAGGCAACTGGTTCTGCAAACTCGCTGGGTTTAAGTGGAGGTCTCCAAAACCAGCGCAACTAAGGGAAAAAGCACATCCATACTTGCCAGGAGGGCGGTAGAAATTCTGAATAGTTACCCCCGCTCAAATGCTGCGGCTGGATTTCGTCTCCTGAAGCCTGGGGCCCAAACTGATGGAGTAGCTGACAAAAGCTGTATGTTAGATCCAGCGGGGGCCAACCCTCATTCCCAACTCAAGGACCCCAGTTGCCAGCTGTGAAGCCAAAAGGACGCCCCGGAGTTCGAAATTAATCCCTCGATGTAGATGCTCCGAGCATACAGCACTCCAAGTTGCAATGTCCCTCCTTCGTCTCACACCGGAAATCCAAGGGGCTCGGCCTCGCCTTGGGCGGAGGCGCGGTTACCTTAGCTGCCAAAACACCGAAGCATGTGTCCCATGGTTGCGTCCTGGGCATCTTGCTTGCGTGGGGTCCAGGGGAAAAGCAATCCAAAGAATCAAGAAATGGCCGCCCAACGAATGTAAGTCAGCTATGTCCTTTTCCGCACTGTCATCAGGTGAGTGAGCAGCGCCCTACCATCCCCTTAAGTGTGTCGCTACCAGCACCGCACAGCGGCACCTGTTCCTGAAATGGCACACCTGAGCCCGTGTCCAGGCTTCGGCCAGAGAACAACCGTATCCCAGCATATCCCAGCTTCCCCATGCTCCAATGCTCGGTATGGCCGCGCGATGCTTCCCAACCGATGCTACGTTTACGTGCGTGAATGCAGTGACAACTGCTGCTTCTCACGATTATTCGCCTTCTATGGGAAGGAGGAAAAGAAAAGTGAGAAGAAGATAAAGACATAATGACAATAATAAGAAGAAGAAGCAGAAGAAGAAGCAGAAGATGATGAACAACTACAAGAGCGTGAGCCAACTACAAGAACTCAAAACCCCGCATCCGTCAATGGGAACCAAATGAGATAGTACACCTCCCACAAACATCCACGAATAACAGCAGCCCACTTGAAGCAGAAGACGGCCTTCAAGGCCAGAAGGCTTTGGCTTTGGCTTTGCCAATTGGGCACGTGCCATTGGCAGTGTGCGGAGTGGCAGGTATGTGCAGAACATGGGCTTTCCACGGCAGCATAAAGCCAGCTGCAAGAATTCTCAGGTTGCGTAGGCAAGGACACCTTTTGTAACCCTAGCTGCCAGGATATCTAATTTGAAAGGGTCAGAATGGAAGGCATCTCAGAGAGGACTCTGTTGTAGCATAACTACATATTTTATTAATTGAAAGCATCAACTGAAAAGACCTAGGAGAAATAATGAAACACAACTCAACAACTGCTACCCATTTGCTCAACCATGCAAGGTGCACACGGCTACCCGTGAATCGGCCAACTGCGGGTGAGCCAAGCAGCTCGTGGAGCTTGGAACTCCCTCGGCGGATCCTCATCTTTTGCCACATCTGCAGCTCGACTTGCTGGATCCTCATGCTCCGGCCAGACCTTCTCTGGCGTATTCCATGCTGGTTGAGGCTTTGCTGTGTCCTGTTCGAACTTTCTCAGAAGGGTCAGAAGGTAGGCCGGCCAATTTTTCACACCCTGCCTTGTCTTGTGCATGGTGCAAGTGTGCACCATATTCAAAGCAGCCTTGAGTCGTGGCCGCCCCCCAGAACCCAACAACGCATGCAACTGCTGCCTCACACGAGCATCGAAGAACTGAATTTGCAGAGCGGAGTTTGCATTCAGGAGATTGCGGATCTCTTCGAACACCTCGTCCTTTGCCTTGGCTCACCGGCGACCAAACAACATTTTTCCAGGGGGTGATTCCCCATTCTTTTCGAACACCTGCCGTTATCCCTGGGTTTCTGGAGGTTTTCTGGAAAGAGGGATTCCTGGAAAGAATGGAAATGGAAGGTACCCCTAAAAATTAGGCCAGTCCACCTCCCCCCATTATTGCTCGGCAGATAATCGAGCCTGAAACAAAAGCCCCTAAGCTTAGCTCACATACACTTGGCTGCCCAATCCTGGTTCAGGCCGAGTGACTCTTGGAGCAGCCGACACCTCTTTCCCTTCCTCCGGCTTTGCCTTTTCGGCCTTCTCGGCCTTTTCGGCCTTCTCAGCCCTCACGGGCTTCTCGGGCGTCAACTCCTCAGCGCTCTTGCCCTTGCCGCGGCCCTTGTCGATGCCCCGGCGAGCGTCCCAACCTCTCCAGTCCCAGTCTCGGCCAGCCATGGGAAAGGATTCGGAAGACTCCCCAAAATTAGCCGGCCATGTCTTGGATTCTGCCAAACATATGCTATACTTGGTGCCAAGATACTGAGGATCTCCACTTTCGCTCGAGCTTCGGAGCGGCTGCGAAAGCACAACACTCCGCGACAATGGCAATGCCCTCTACCACAGCTTTGCAACATGATTTTAAAGGAGAAAGACACTGAATGATCGCTGACCTGCGACCCTTTTCTTGTTTTCCAATCACTGCCTGAATCTGTCCGTGAGCAATGCATGTTGACCTCTACGGTACTGTAACTTTCAGTGGGACCCTTCAGGCAAACCAAAAGAAGATGAAATAAGCGTGTTGACAAGCCGCTTTGAGGGGCTCTGAGCCAGTTGCACGGCCACGCACGCAACTTGAATCCTGCTTCCCGTGCGCACCTGGCGCTCTGGGTTTTTCTTGCGCCGGCCTCGGGCCTGAGACGTACGGCTTCAACAAGCTCCACATGAATTCTGTCTTGACCTTGACGTCTCCCCGTCAATCGCAAGCTATGAACCTAAGTAATTATGAAACGTCTGCTGCCTAATGCCACTTTCCTTCTAATGTCTCACAACTCAAGTCAACATTACTGCTAAGCTTGAACCTCATCGACTTTATTGCCGGCTGCCTTTGCTCTTTCAACGCTGGCTCATAAACCTGGCATCGACTCTGATGTATTGGCCCAGGCCAATCAAACTTTGCAGCGTGCACCAAGATGCTCATGGCCTCCCAGCTGAGCCTCCGCGCGTTCACCAGCCCCGTACTCTTGGTGCGGTTTGCGTCCGAGGGCCCCGAGGGCCCCGAGGGCCCCGAGGGCCCCGAGGGCCCCGAGGGCCCCGAGGGCTGTGGCGGTGGTGGCGGCCTCAGTTGACACACAGCTCCCGTGGCCTTGAGCCCTTTCTGGCGGGCACGGCAGATGGGAAGCAACTGGATAGCCTTTGGAGGAACACGCCCCTCGAGGCCGAATAGATGCAGAAGCGAGGCTTCTCCATTGACAGTGCGGATGTCTCCTTACTTTCTAGTTTGCGCTGGAGAGCAACAATCTTTTCCACAAAATGATGAGACTATCCGTGTGCAGCACCAAATCCCCGCCAATCTATCAGCCACGGAGCTTGGCTGCTGGCACTGTGATGGCCTTCGGCTAAACAGGGGCGATGTGAAATGGGCAGGCCAGTTACACAGCGGTCTTGCTTACGTGGATGTGGATCAAAATGCAGGACACTGAAGAGGAAGGTTCGAATCACAAGTCGAAGCCATAATGGGTGCCCTGGCAACGGTTGGCACAATACTGCAAGCTCTTCTCTTTACACCTGGGCCAGGACTGGCCGTCTTGCAGGCAACATGCCAGGAGGAAAGCAACAACAAACATCCAAGGACCGAAAAGGCCGTATGGTGCAGTCCCTTTAGCAAGTTCAATTATGTATCCTGTCAACTCTGCTACTGCCATGTGTTTGGATCCACACGCTCTCTACTGCGCAAACACACAAACCTGCTCCACTGCAGTCTGTGGAAAGTGGTTGCGTTGGCATTCATTTACGCAGCTCACGGCCATATCAGCCACCACGAAGCCTTCCAGCTAATGCAAATAAGGCAACATGCTTGATGGTTGCCTGCAACCACTCAGGCTCTACAAGCAAACGTGAAAGGCAGGACCGCTGCTGTCGGGAGCTGGAAACTGCATGGAACGCGCCGGTTCCGACAAAGGCAAAATGGGCACCGTGATGCCATTTCCCATTGGAAGCTGCTATCACAAGATACTTGATTGCGGAAGGTAGAAACCATGGCACGCTTGTGACAGGGTTTAATATAGCAGTTGCACAAGCAAAACCTAAAGGAACACACATCAGCAAGAAGCGCACCAACAAGCTGCCTCAAACAAATTAGAGCTTGAAGGGGGCCTGACAACTTGGTATGGGCCGCTCATTTCTGGGTAAGCCTTGGCGGGGAAACCGTTTCCCCGCGCAAAATGCCACAAACAGCCTGGCACCCCTGCCCCAACCGTGAGCGCCCTGGCAGATGGAAGTGGCGCTGGCGTGGTGCACAGTCGCAAGATCTGGCAAGGTAGTGCGGAGGAGACTGGGGGGGTCATGATGCTAAGCATTCCGACGCCAAACAGAAAGTCACGGAACATTCACATCAAAAACAAACCGTCAGCCACCCGGCACCTCTGATTTCAAGTCTGCTGCACTGTGCAAACCATGTTGCAAACAACTGTTTCAACCTTCATCGCAACCCTCGGGTGACTGTGGAACTAATTTCTTCAACCTACATTGTCCGACTTGGTTTTCAAATCGCGTTTCTCAATTAAACCGCGTCAAACGTGCCCAAACAATGTGTAAGGAGAATCCAGGATAACGCCACTGCAAGCGTAATCTGCCTGTGAGCAAATGCAATTTCTTCCAGATGTGCATCATTCTTGTTCCTCCATTGATGAGCCCGTTGCATGGCTGTCAAAAAAGGGCTGAGCAAAGCAAGTGATTAGCATGCAACACAACCGTTCCATCCAATATCCAACTCTCATGCTGCCAGCCTCTCAGCAGGTTTGTTGACAACACGCAAGGATTGCCTCGCCTTCTTGAATATGCAATGACGCGTCATATGTCATGAAGCGGTGTAAACTCGCTCAACGCATCTGGACCGCATCGCCTTCCGCGCTTGCTCGGAACACTGAGGCACTTGGTTTGCCTTGGCTGGTCTGCGCGCATCATCGCAACCGATGACATCAGGACAACAACATATCATGACGCATTGCAAACAAAGCCCTGCCAAAAACACAGCCAAGCGTAAGATTCTAAGTCGCAACGCACGCAGTACCCTCCAAACAGTGAATCACACCATGCCGACAACGTCTACATCACCTGCGCCAGCAGTGGCAGCGGCAACGGCAGCAGCAGCGGCAGGGCAGCGCAAAAACACGCAAACATAACGCAAACGGAAGACGCACCAAAACCGCAAGAACCGAGCAAGGCTCGGTCTTTTACACGTGGGGCTCAAACCTGAAGTGGCTTCACAGTACTGAGCCTGCTGGTCCAAACCTGCAGCTTTGACATTCCTGGCTACTGTTGTTGTCATTTTCGCTGTCAGGCATTGGCGCTCAAGCTAGAACAAGCGCCCAAAGCCTGATTACAGGGAGCAAGTCCTGTCCAAGCTTGTCATGAGGTGCGCCCGACCAAGCAGCCCGTGCAAGCCGTGGACCAGTACAATTATTGGCAACGACAAAGGGGGTGCTACTCCCAGCTGCCGCCTTGGCCTGCTTCGGGTTTAACACTTTGGTGTCAACAAAGCCAGACTGAGCGCGACTGGCCCAGTCAAAGTCGATCCCAACCCTTCTGCTCAGAGGGCGCGGTCAGTCTAAGCAGCCGAGCCTGACTGGGGAACCTGCGCTGGCTCAAAAACACGAAGTGTTTCAGCCGACTCAACAAGGTGTTGGCGCTTATAGTCGTCGAGGATTTGAATCGCTTGTGACCGAGGCCTGAGTGGCCTGCTTAAAGCCTTCAGGGATGGTGTGTTACACCACATGGCGGTGAGCTTCATTCTCCCGCCTCCCCACACAGCATCTCGCTAGCCTGATTGTGGTTTCAAAAACGGCTTTCGAAAAGCAGACTTCTTCTTGACACGCCAGCTTTACTTCGGCACTGAAAGGAGTAAAGCCTTTACTTGTAGCACAAGGCGGTGTCAGATGGACATTCCAGACTCTCCGTTGCCTGGTGAGATCCAACATTCCCGGCTGCAGTACAGAAGGGGCTCGAGACATCCGGGCCGGAAGCTGTGCGGCCGGACACCAAACTCTGGCCGCGGGCAGACTGACTGAAGAGTGGCTGCGCGGAAGGTCTGCGCTGGCTTGGGCACGCTCGCTAGGCGACACATGCGACGCCGGCAATGACAGGCTGAGGGCTGCCTGAACTTGATCTGGCGTGGTGTTTCAGGACTTGGCTGGCACCCAGCGAAGCGGACATAGAGCCTGCCCAGCTTGTCCTGAAGGCTGCGGTAGACTTGGTCAAGTGCAAGTGCGGCAATGTCATCAACGCTTGATGCAACCCTGAAGCGGTAGCAGTTTTTGCGCCGCCTGCGGCCCCTGGGGGACGACATCCGCGCGCCGCGCAAGGTGGGGAAGACTTGTCGTTTGGTGCTCGCCATTGGTCCCTTGCGCGCCCTACTACGCGGCCAAGTGCCTGTGTGGCGTGCGTTCCCCTCTGGGTCACGCTGTCCGTCACCCAAGAACTGGAAAAGTTGCTGGCGCTGGTCCGCAATGGCACGCAATGCTACAACGTTTGGATGCGCGTGCGCCGTTGAAAGCAAAAGCAGAAAAAAGAAGCAGGAGAACAGAACAAATAAAAGCGAATCGAAGGGCAGCCTGACAGACCCAAGGTCGCCATCTCGCCAGACGATTGGGGTTGCTCTTGTGATCATCGGGGTCGCTTGCGACCACGTTTTTTTGGGTCACTTGCGGGCGGGGTGGGGCAATCACGGGGACGGTCACAAGCAACCCTAATTTGATGGTGTCAAGCGACCCCCTGACTATTGCACAACTCTGACGACGACGGCCAGACTCACGACCACGACCGTGACAGAACCACAGCCACAACAGCCACAACAACCAGAAAGACAACCAGAACAACCACCAGAAAAACAGCAGTAGCAACAACAGCAACAGCAACAGCAAAAGCAGCAACAACAAGAACGACAACAACAAGGCGAATGTCAAAGCACAAGCAAGACTACCTAAACAAACCGCTGCAGCACAGCCCAACTTGCTGTCAGCGGGTGCTCTCTCTCTCTCTCTCTCTCTCTGTTTCTCTCTCTCTCCCTCT
>CAUJNA010003462.1:507145-564645 GCA_963377175.1 Effrenium voratum | reverse complement strand
CCGCTTTTGCGGCTCCCCCGACTTTTGGTTTGCAGCTCCGCTCAGGGAGTGCGTCGGACGCCGAACTGCGTGCCCGCTCGTTTTCGCGTTTTGGTGTTTCTTCGCCGACTGCAAAAGTTGAGAAGGCACTTGTACCCTGAGGAAAGCCGAGTCAAACATGAGGCACCTCTCCTCAGTTGGGCAACTGACCTAGGAATGAAAGGCTAACCTTTTGGGGGCATAGCGAAAAGTGGAACACAAGAAGGCCACCGAAGGTCATAAGCTTTGGGCCAGAGAGTCTCAGTAGCACTCCGCGCCTTTCCCCAAGGCGCGGGCCTTCTCAAGAATTTCCTTGTTTCAAGGAGTTTTCGGAAGCGTTTTGTGTAGTGAACTCCCCAGTCAAGCCTCAAAACCTGCTGACACCTCGCCCATGGCCTGGGCCATATGTAACCCTTTTTCTTGGCAGACTGCGCGCCTTGGATCCAAACGAGAAAAAAGACGGGGGCCAAACCTGAGACCTGCACGGGAGGCTCGGGACCCACTCCGACATCTCGAGAGGTAAGCGGGAAGCTCCCTGGTTTTATGATTGGGGGCAAATATATGTTGATCAATATTCCGTTCGGCCCCCAAATGACCATGGGTAACTTTTCTATTCAGTGAGAAATATCACGTGTTTTGTGGTTTCCGTTCATGGTCATCCTGCGTAAAGGACCTTTTGATCAACCTCCACATCTCGATCGAGCGCAAGCGCCAACTTCAAGCAACTGAGACAGCATTGGCTCCATGAGATGCAAGCTTGGCAATCAAATGCTTTCAGGCTACTGCCGGGTGTCCAGGTGCAAAGCCGTCTTTTGCGCAAGTGCTTCTGGTCAAATGATGATGCAGTGTGCATGTCTCATGCTTCAACCTGGTTAGGGAAGCTTGGTGTGACGACAAAGTGCAATCCCCCCTCATGCGCCTGTTGTTCAAGGCCCCCACTCCAAACGCCGCACACCCCGCTGCCCCCTGATACCCCAACGCATGCGGCCCCAAGGTACAACACCCAACGATCGAGTTGCTGCAAACCGGAAAGTTGCAATGTTTGGCTTGCAGTTGGTGCGCAACACGGCTCAAGACACGTCCTCGCAAAAGTTGGCCACAATCTCCTCAGTTCAGCAGGCTGACAGGGCGCATTGTCACCCAAGCGCTGCAAGTGGGGCCGACCTTCTGCCCGAAACCGTTGTCCAAACAAGCTGCGGGGGATTGTGCTGCAGCAACCCATGTGACCGCCCGTGGCACAACTTGAGCCTACGGAACCCGTGGAGTCCGTACCCTCCGAATCCTCCGAATGCCTCCGAATGCCTTCGCTTGCCTATATGGCTGTGGATCAAAACCCTGTACCCCCAGTAAAAATCAAAATCCCCACTAAAGTAGACTAAAATGGGTGGTGCACCTACCTCAAAATGGTACCATTGGTTCTGCCCCATGGCCATATTTATCTTCGGCAAAACGCAAGGGATCCAAAGGCAATGGTTCACCCCGGGCTTGGCCCTGCGAGTCGCAAGATCAATCCCTCGAGCCACCCTTCGAAGGTCCAAACCACTTTTCGGACCCTTTGGTTGCCAAGGCGCACGCTACACTCGCTGCACGTTGCGCCAAAGCAGCAACTCAACAGCAGCTGACGGGTTGTTCCCCCAACTTCGCCTTGCTTTCGGTTGACCTTGGAAACGTTGTCCTTCAACAAAAACAAATGGAAACTCCGTCCACCATGCGTGCTGCGATGGCGAACTTGCACCAAGCTGCGGCAGCCTCGTCCGCGTGCCGCTTACTGCGCTTGGAGGGCTGCTTCTTTGCCTGGTGGCTTCTTTTTCTCGCTGGATTTTCTGCTGGCAGAAACAAAGCCTGCCGCCCAATCAAATGGCAATCAATCGAAATAAAACTCGTTCAGCCGACTTGCGACTTTCAACTCACCGAATCATACTGGCAACCTGAGCCCAAGCGGAGACGGCAAAAGCAATCACGGGCCCTAGCAAACACAGGCACACCTAGAGTCGGAGAACCGACAACATGTGTGATCTTCTTGCATGCATCGTGTACGGGTAACACATGATGTGTTTTTTTGTTGGTGTATCTGTATGTGTGTGTGCCTTTGAACACGCCAAGCCAAAGAGCACAATGCAGGCCAAAGGGCAGTCTGCATTTGCCCTGCCTTGGGAGCCTCACCCATGATGACTGCTGCCAACCTGGACCCAAAGCTGACAGCGAGCCGTGGCAAGTGACAATAAGTTGGTCCTTGCATAGAAATATCACGCTCTTCATTGATCACTTCCAGCTGCAATGAATGTTCGTGCATGCATTTGTTTCACATGGGCCGTACGTTCCGCAGTTGCTGCAAACAATGGAAGGTCATCAAAATGGACAGGGCCTCCGCACCACCCCATTCCAAGCAAGTGCCACTCGCTATGATAGCTCGCCATTCGCTGTGTCGCCTCCGAGTGCAGAAGACAAAGGACACCGCTCCCAGTTGTCACCGCATTAGTTAGGCCACTGGGCCAGGGAAAGACCAAAGCAAACCTTGCTCGGATGGGAACGTCCTTCCGGAGCACAAGAACTGCAATTAGTGTTCCGAAGTGGCAAGTGATGCTGGATTCCATTGTCAGTTCTATCTGCTGTGCAGCAGGTTCTGCGTCCTGCCTCGCTTTGAGACTTGTCATGCAAAGCATCCCCTATTCTAGAAAATGGCTTGGATTGAAGCTGTTCCCGCTGTTTTTTAGCAATCTTTTCGTTCTATTGTATAGTCTACAGGAGTGGATCCACAAAAGCCACATCCAAACTGTTTTCTAGACCCATGTCTTCCGGCGGTCGCATACTTTGAAATACCTCGCGCGGCACGAAAGCTGGGCGCTTGACTCTTCCGCCCATGAGGTGAAGAGTCCGTTGCTCAGCCAGCCCTGCCTGGCAGTCTCGCAGGAACAAGGGCTCAAGGCCAAAGACAAAAACAACGCAGGCAGCGTCGTCGTCGTCATTCAGTTGGTGACGTCATTCCTGAATTCATGTAACGCCAATGAAAATTATGACTTCATTAGTGACTTCATGACGACGTCAAAAAGTGGGATAAGTTGAGCTTGTGTGCTTTTGGTATATAAGAACCCGCACATGCACACACACACACAAACGCCACGCCACAAGCATGCTTACGCGGATGCCTCCGCGGGTGTGAACCACGCGGGTGGATTTCCTACGTGGCATTACCTGTTTAGGTTCAAGCAACAGGTTGCAAGTGGATTTTATCTGGTGTTTGCTTTGGACCCCATCACGGCTTATGGCCCTTGCTCTGCCTGGGCATACGTCCCAGCAGTGGCAACCTTTTGCACCCGGACCGGGGAACAGGCGACCCCCCCCCCCTTTGTGCCAGGGCCCAGGCGGAAATGTAATGAAAGTCCAGTACCCAAGCATCCAGTCTGTCCAAACCCCTTTAAAACAGGCTGGTCCGGACCGCGAGTTTCTTACTGCACATTACCCCATTGCCGCGCCTCACATCCCGGCCGGCCATCTCGCAAGGGTTCTTATGCCCCTCGCGGTCCCAGGATCGCTGACCTCACTGGCGCTTCGTGACAGGTGCCCTGTGTACAAAGAGCATGTGCCGTGTCCCGGTCCGATCCCGGAGCCTTGAGCCAAGGTCAGCAGCCGGTTTCATCAATGCCTCCCTGCACGCTGAACGTACAAGTCGAAGTTTGGAAGGCCGCAGGCAAAATGTCATCTTTGCCAGCGAAGGGCACTGAATGAGTGAATGGTCACCTTTTCGGGCATTCTGAACAGTAACTTGTGAGAGAGTTCTCCCAAGCAGCGGAAAGTTGGCCATGCCAAACAATCCAAAGTGGCAGTCCGTGAGTGTGTATCCGTAAGCCCCCTGTATTAACCCAGCGTGCGCAAGCCTCACTGCCAAAAAACGCTTTGCGTGTTTCCAAGAATCATTAGAACTCCATGTCTGCCTCACAGGTGGTTCACAAGAAGCATTGGGCGAAGACGCTTCAGCACACGCATGCCCAATCTGGGAGGCCTGTTTGGGAGCTTCGAATTTGATCGGCTTTTTGGGCCAGTCCCCCTGAGTAGCCAACCTCAAATCAACATCACAGCCTCTGCATATCTGCCTCATCAGCTTACAAACCCGCATAGTTCGCATTTGCGATGTTGTACGAATGATCATTCAACAGTGCCAACTACGGCACGCCATGTTGAGAAACTCTTAGCTACACCTCAGCCGTGCCTTTTTGCACCTGGCTTCCGCTCGGCCGCTTGCCATCTGCCAAGGCCCGCGGCTCCAACTGTGCCGTCTCGCTGACTTAATGAATCTTGGCGGAGAGAAGACACGTGTACCCAGTAAACGTGCACATGTTGCTTGGTTGCTTGAAGGGGACGCTAGAGAAAAGCATGTGCCTCGCGCCGTTGATCAGGGCGCGTTCCTCGTTCCTCGTTCCATGTTGCGCCCCTATCCCCTTGCGGTTTGCAACCAAAGCCCAAGGACATCCGAAGGCTTGGGGCTGGGCACCAGGCATCTGGGCTTTCAAACCAGCGCGCCCAATCAGGTGGCTTGATGAAGCGCCTGTCCCTACTGCCTCCTTGGCAATGTTGTGAGTCGCGGCCTGTTGCGGACTACACACCTTGGGAGGCCGCACCCGCTACCATCTGCTGAGTACTTGCAACAGAAATACTCGCCGGCTAGGACCCACTGCAGCCCAGTTGCAAAAGTATCCAGAGGCAACCTCCTCACCAATGGCCTGCCCTGCATTTCTGCTACCTCCTCTTTGGGTTGAGACTCACTCAGTAGGGCTTGAAGCGGTTCTCCCCTCCACCCTCCTTCACAGGACCACCTCACAGCTCCGAGCGCGCTTCCATCGTCACGTCGGGCGCACAAATTCTGCGAACCCCATTGAACTGAAACACAACACGTGCATTCGCCAAGGCAGCCCGACGTATAAGAAACACGGGAGGTTGGCGGGGAATCCGTGTGCGCGAAGACCTGTGGAGGAACACCACCCCTGACTGAGTGTCAGGCAAGCTACGGCCCCAGAATCTTTCAATGCATCAAATCTAATTCCCCCCCCCCCCGTCCACTGAATGGACAACCTAAGCTCTGAAGTAGACAAACAACACACTGGACTTCAGTGCACATATAGGCTCTTTTTTGGCGGAGATGGTGGTTGGTTGTACTTTTGGTTGTCTTTCAAAACTACAAAAATGGGTACCTCAAAAAAGACCCCCCCATACGAGCTTTGGCCACACACAAAAAATTGCGCTAAGCACCCCACTTGTCTCAGCGCCTTCTCCCTCGCCGTCTCCTGGCAAATCTGGCAGTGAAGCAGGTCCCGCAGTGATGACTTCCACTCCACTCCGATGCGTGAAGCGTGTCTAACTCGCGCAGTCCAAACCTGGGCTCAAGAAGCTACAGTAAACTGACTCAAACACGAAGGTCGTCGAAAACATGTGACAGAATCGCCCACAGCTATATGCTTGCCTTGGACAGCTCCTCACACCAGGGTCGCACTGGAAAAAAAATGAAGCCATTGCTGGGGTTGCTTTGAACAGAACTATGACAAGTTGGCAAAAGCAAACTCCGCACACCAAAGCATTGAACCGCGATCTCTGCCATGACAACGTACCATTATGCACTTGTGCCATCAACTTTCGTGAAGCTAAAGCCTAAGTCTCAAGCCACAAGAGGCAACACGCACAAACGCGTAACAACAGCGAGCCGTACATTATATACCTGAACATTGCAACTTGTAAATGGTGGTTTCCCCCTTATTTTGGCGGGAAAAAACATGTTTCAAATGGGCAAAATGTATCTTTTAAGGAGCCCTGAACAAGAAGACCTGAATTGGCCCAAGACCATGCCCGCTCGCTCCCCTTTCCAAGTTGAATCAGGGCCCCAGAGCGCCTGCATCCGCGCTTGGGCTGGTTACGGCTGGAGCAGCCCCACCTGACAAAGGAGAGTCAGCAGCCCGGGAAGCCAGCCTTTGCCGGCAGTCTGTTGCACGATCGCCTCAAAACGCCTGGAACAACAAAACGGTTGCGCCGCCGTCTGTACCTTCCCCTCTCTACATCTTAGTCGTGCCATCGAAACACGCCATCGGCGGCCCTCGAAGCCCTGCCGAACAATTTGTGTCCTGTAGCGAAAACACACGCGCATCTCGCCTGGCATTCCAGGCATGCCGGGCATACCGGTCATGCCAGGCATGCTGGGCATCCCAGGCATACTGGGCATGCCCATCCCGGGCATCATGCAGCCGCCGCAAGGGCAGCCGCCGCAACAGCCTGGCCACGGGCCAAATGGGCCAATCGCTTGCCATTGCTCGAACCAGAAGTTGCTGCTCCCTTAATGACCGCAAACCTGGCAGGCATGACTACCCCAACGCGACAAAGGCTTTAAACCTCTGCAAATCGAAGTGAAGGATTAAGCTCATACTGCTATGCTGCAGGGTTGTTTTCCAAAGTTAATTGTGTTAAGTATCAGTACTGTTTTGTTTCACGCGCTTTGACTCTGGCTCGCTCTGGCTCGCTCTAGCTCGCTTTGGCTCGCTCTGGCTCTCTCTCCCTCTCTCTCTCTCTCTCTCTCTCTCTCTCTCTCTCTCTCTCCCCGTCTCTCTCTCTCCCTCCCTTCGAGGTTGCATCCACAGAGTCCTGCCTAGACAAGGCAACGGAACACACTCTGGTAATTATTCAGGGAGGGCCCAAAACACAAGCATGGAAACAAGGGTTTTGTTTGGGTTGGATCGGCTTGGATCGGCTTGGATCGGTAGACTGTGACAAAGCGGGCCCTGTACGTTGACATCTTCCAAAGGCTTAGCTTTGATAACGATGTGCAGTGTCAAATGCACTGTCTGTTCGACGCGCACGACTCTAAAGCAGAATGTCGTTTGGAGAATATATCGGGTTAAGTTGACGCACATCTTGATAGGTTAATTTGGAGCTTACATGTAAGCGGCAAGCCCACCGGTCATAGCATGTCCCCTGCCACATGACAAGCATCCCTACAGCAGATTCGGGCATTTACAACCAGCCACCTGAAGGCTTGTTGCTGTATAATGAATCCCAAAATGGCTGCAAACCAAAAAGACGGCTCATCTGTTGCAATTTTGACGCCTTGCCCTCGCCTGGCATCATGCCGCATGGCATCATGCCGCAGCCGCACGGCATGTTGCAGCCACTCGATCCTTAGAGTCCAGAGGTGACAACAACTGCTGGGGCAGACATGCTGCCTGATTGCAAAAAAACCATGTCTTCAAGCCCCTAACCTCCAGCCAACGAGCCACGCACAGATTCTGGACGCTGCGCTGTTTGTAATCCAACAGGGCCAAACAACGACTTCCTGGCTCAGGGAGGGTCCGCAGCCTGCCGGCATGCTTCGACAGGATGTGTTCTCTTGATAGCATATTATGGCGAGCTTGCAAATCAGCAGGGCATCCTGAATCAGTTGAATTCCACATCCCTCCACCGTGGAATCTGAGTTCTGGCTCCCGAAGCAAGACAGCGGGCAACTGGACATGTTTCACCCCAAGATCCTCTCCCCATCCCAAAAGGTCGAGGGAAACTGGGGGCTGCTTCTACTACAATCCTCCTCTTGGCCCTCTTCATGTTCCAACCCTCCCACAGCTCCCCGATAGCTCCTGGCCGCATCTGGGGCGCCGGCCCTGCGAAGCTCCCGGCCCACCGGACGCCTCGGCGTTGGCGCCGGGGCAGCCGCCGGGCATCATGGGCCGCGCGCCCATCATCCTCGGCCAACGACTCGACGTCAGCCCCCGGCTTTGGGAAGTCAACTGGTAGATTGGGTTTGCGGGCTCGCCCATGCCATTGCCGCAAATGGCACCCTGTCTTGTTTTTTCTCCAGACCGTGCGCATAGACTGGCCCAGACATGCACATTTGAAGTGTAGTCGACTGAAATGCGAGGTGGATGCCTCCAAACATTGGCGTAGAAGGCGCATAGCGCTTTGCAAGCAAGCTTGGTGCTGCAACGGGATATTGGGCAATATGCGCAATCATGCTAAGAAACGATAACTCACAACTAAAAGCCTTGCAAAAGCATCGTTGCAGCAGGCTCAGCGCAAAAGCCCTCTCATCCCCGCACAACTTGCATGGCATCTAGAAGTAGCTAGGTAACCCATGGCTGTATGCAAGCAGGTCTTGGCTGGACGTTGCTGCAAGGCCGCTCCTTGCTTCACTTCTAAATTGCCACTTCTTCAAATTCTGCAACCTAACTCTGCATGCAAGTAAAATCCGCCGACAACAAAGTGATGCAGGCGGCGTGTTGGACATAATCAGACTATTGCGGGGGGGGGGGGGGTCCACGTACCACGCGGTGATTCGAAGACGCTTCACTAAATCTGTTCATTGTGCGGGCTTGCAACTCAGTTTGTCAAAAACATTGGGGTTAGACCAAAACTTAGCCTCTATAAATAGGGGAGTCTGTCGTTTTCGCCGTACAGGAAAAAAACGTAACAAATAACGTAAATAAATCAGGTGTTCTGGTTGGCCAGGCCCTTAGAAGAAAGAGTCTGTAAATAATTTGGTAAATAATCATGGGAATCTGGGATCACTCACTTGGAGTCTGGCAATAATCTGGTCAAGAATCAGGGGCACCATCGTGCCACTAGCAAATCATTGAGTTATCAATCACTGTATCAGTATCGTATCCGTATCACAAATAATAATCAGTCTGAGACAGTCTGAGTCTGAGTCTTACTCTTATCTAATCTAAGCTGTACTCATAATCCAATCTGATAATCAGATAACCTGTGCCTGTGTCTGTTTGACATGTGGCATGTGACATGTGACATCCCCCAAAACGCGTCTCTACTGTTTGGAAACTGTTTGGTTGTTTCATCATTTGATCATTTGATCATTTGATCAGCATGAGAATGAGTGGGATGGCCTGTGCAGGCCTCAAGCGTGGAGCTGTTGCGGCTCAAAGCTCAAAGGCTTTGAAGGTGCAGTGATGTTGCCTGGGATGGCCGGCTGCAAGCGGAAGCGGCTTTCTTTGGTGTCTCGACTCGGACGTGTTTGGGTATCCAAGTCCAAGTGATTTATTCGTGTGATGCGTGGCTTCAGATTCGATTGACCCATTAATGAATGAATCTTGCTAATTCTAATGAGAAATGAATGAATCCGAATCTGACCTGATGTGTCTGAGCCATATTTCAGAATTCATGACAGGCGAGTCATAGTTCACATGTCAGGGCAGGCGCCGTTGTCAGTGGTGTTCCGGACAGTCATGGTTTGACTTAACTCATGAGCATCAGCAATCAGCAGGTTACGATTTGCGGTTTGCCGGTTTGTTGGTGTGCCTCATATTTCCATCTTCATTTCATAAAGCATTGCCACAAGCTGTGATTCATGGCTTGCGCGACTCAGGGCTCCAGCGAGAGCAGCAAGGCGGAGTCCAGCAGTTCGTCTTCGGATGAGTCAGAGGACCGCAGTGCTTTTTGATTGGATTTTCCTGGCAGTTCAAGAGTTTTTCGGACTGTGGAGGCAGGTTGAATGGAATGGTCCGCACGGTCCGGAATAGTTTCGTTGGGACCGTTAGGCCGTTAGGAGTCAGGAGTCTAGGTCCAGGCAACCTAGGTTAGCCTAGGCTTAGGTTCGACTAGGCCCAGGGGTTCTTCGAGGTTTACGGACGATGTAATTCTGCTTTGCTCCAGCGGTGCCATTTGAGTCGGGCGATTTGGCTTGCTCTGAGATTTTTCGCTTTTGAGCTTGCGCCGCCACCTTTGAAGCCTTAGGCCTTGCCTTAAACATTGAGAAGTTCGAGAAGTTTGTTAGATTGTTTGTCAGTCTTTGTTTGAGAATTGAGACGTTGCGCTTTGCAATGTGTCACATTGTCATAGTGAAGTTAGTGACAGTTAGTGACAGTGAGTCAGTCACTGACTGGGTCTTACTTAGACTAGACTAGACGACTAGAGTCTGACTAGAGTCGACTAGACTACCGACGAGAGTCTTTAGTAACTTTAGTCTAACTTTAGTATTAGACTCTAGACTCAGAGTCTTGAGTCTTGAGTCTTGAGTCTTGAGTCAACTTGAGTCAATGGTCAATGGTTGCTTAGTTTGAGACGGAGATGATTAGAATCAGTGTGCAGTTTAAGTGTCGAAGGTCGGATATCGAATTCGAAACAACATTCATCATGTGACTGTGTGTGACATTACACCGTGTCACTTCGATGTCGACCGCTTGTCACGCAGTGCTGCAGGACTGTTAAGGTCAGCCTCAGACAGACCAATCTAATCGAGTCGTAGTAGTGGTCAGTAGTCAGTAGTCTGACAGTAGTCTGGTTAAGTTAAGTTAAGAGTTAGACTAAGCTAGAAATCCTTCCTCAACCGAGTCTTAGTTCTTTAAGTCTTTAAGTCTTTAAGTCTTAATCATCTACTTATTGTTTGTCATTGAATCGAAATTATTGTGATACGATTGGTGTTTGGCATGATGACACACATGACATGACGCGTGTAAGATGCGTGTCGCGGAGTGCAGTCTGCCGTAAACACTGCATGTGTACGGTTTACTGTACGTTTTAATACGGTTTACGACATCCGTGTGTGTCACGTCGCGTGCCGCACGTCGTGTCAAACAGTCATGCAGCCATGCAGCAATGCATGCAGAGTCATGAGTCAAGAGTCAGAGTCATAGTATTCATAGTATTGTTTGAGTCAGTCATGAGTCATGAGTCATGAGTCATTGAGTCATGAGTCATATAATATGATATCTATATGAGTCATATGAATATGATCATATGAGTCATGAGTCATGAGTTAATTGGGACGCAGGCTCACCGTGCGCATTGGAGGAAGCAGCGCCGCCGCCGAGCCCGACGTTCACTTTGTTTCCAAGGAGCTGGTTTCCGCGGCGCCTTGGTATGCCTTGGTTGACCGAGTGTTGAAGCACCCTTCGCGCCCGATTTGCCACTGCAGACTTGACAAGTGGACAACTGGTAACTGGGAGTTTCAGCTTCTGTCATTTCAGCAGATTGTGCTTTGCGCGTTCCACGCACCCCCTTCGATCTCGTAGACGGACTAGTCGTGTTGTCTATCGTGCGGGTTGTTGTCAGGTACTTGGAGCTTGCTGGGGTGAAGGCGGAGCACTTCATGCAAAACGCGGTGTTCCTTGCTTGCAGGGGGAAGGGGAATGAGTGGCGAGTCAATCGGCTTTTGCTTGCGGCTCGCCTGATTCAATTGGCAATGGCATTGGCATTGGCATTGAACCTCAGTCTGAGTCTGAGGCAGTTGGGTCGAGTCAGTGGAGTTTGGGCAGTTTGGGCGGGTTTATTATAATCAATCATGAATCAATCAATAAACCGGGAATCATGAATTGAATCATGAATATCATGAATCATGAATCATGAATCAATCATAATTTCATAACGACTTAATTATTTTAGTCAGTCAACCAATCTGACAATCTAATTAATAGTAATAATATAATAATAATTCTAGTTACTAATTACTAATTTAATTAAATTCAAAAAATACATATTCGGTATACGTTAGTCATAGTCGGTCACTTTCGATCTGACTCTGAGCCATTCTGCATTCCCACCCAATAGGTCCAGACTCTGGACGCTGGCTTTCTATTGCAAGGCTGCAACGGCAAGGGTTTATCGTAGCCGTTGTGACCAAGGCTGCCAAAGCTTTGACTTGACTTTGCTTGACTCACTATGTTCGACCCCCTATGGCCCCTAAGTAAGTAAGTAAGTAAGTAACGAACCGAGAAAGCAGTTAAAGTTAAGTTGAGTCAAGTCTGTCAAGACGCTAGACTCTAGACGCTAGCTAGAGTCTAGAGTCTAGAGACTTAAACTTTTAACCTCAAAAACAATACTTAAAACTTAAATTAAAACTTACTTAAAACTCTTAAGACTCAGTCACCCAGCCAAGACAGAAAGTCAATAATGAGTCATGAGTCGTTCATGAGTCTGAGTTATGGTAGGAGTGCGAGAAGGACTGGGAGTGGGTGGGGCGGGGGGCAGTGCGGAGCGCGGGCTGGGGTGGAGTGCGGAGACTGCGTAGGAGTAGGAACATTGGAACTTCGTCGTGTCACGTCAGTTCAAGGCGATCGAGATGCCTACTCTGCCTACTGCCTACTTGTTTGGCTTTTGCTTGATTGACGATTGAAATTGAAGTCACTTATAACTTATAACTATTTAACCAACTTATAACTTATAACTTATAACTGTTTGCGGGCACCTTGGTTCTCTCCTGGCTTATACCCGACACACTTGCTGTGTCTGAGGCTGCGAGCCTGGGGCGCCTGCGAAGGCGCCGGGACCACTGCCTACATCATGCCCCTTGGCAAGTGTAGCCCAAGCTTGATGTAGCGCAAGGTTCAAGTTGGCAAGAATATTCGCCGAATACCATGGACCATGACCATAACTCAACTCATCGGCGCAATTCCTTGTCTTCGTTGTGATGGGCAGAGCAAACTTTATTTTAGGTGAATTCCAAATTCGGTTCTGGGCACTTTTGATCTGAGTGTGACTTGACTTCAAGAAAACGCTACTAGCCGCAGCTTCTCTCTAAGCCCCAGCAAAACTTTGCCCCGAGGCACCAAACCCACGTCAGCAGGCGCCGGACATGTCCCAATCAGATTGTCAGTCTGGGTCAGTTGAGTTGATTGCATAGACTCTAGACTCTAGACTCATATCCATAGACTCCACAGACTGTCATTGACTCGCCATGCTCGTGTTTCAGACCTTCTCAGAGATTGGGAAACGCCAGCGCTTCACACGCGACGCTGGCCTTCCGCCTGCTGAGGAAGACGGTGGCCAGCTTTACTGGCCTGGAGCCGCGTTTGCTCTTCAGCAGCGAGAAAGATGTGCTGGCCAGGGAGTGGTGCTTGACGCACGGAGACTGAGACTTGGCAAGGGGTGAAGGGTCCACTGATCGAATGTCGGACGTGCAGAGTATCTGGTATCGTATTGTAACTATACAGTGCAATTGACTGGCTATGACGCGATGACTACTTTTACTTGGTATTCTGTATGCTCAGACATTGTCATTGTGAACATTGTTAAGTAAAGTCTTGTTAAGTTGTTAAGCGGTAAGCCGCGCCGTTGAAGTTGAAATTGTTGTTGTTACTTGATTCTCGATTCAAATCATTTATGTCTAGCTAGTCCAGCCGTCTACAGTCTACAGTCCCAGCTACGTCAGCTAGCTGCCACTCTTGTTTTTGAGCTTGTGGCTTTGAGACAAATGACGGTATGACAAATGATAGGACTCATGACTCATGGACACATGACGCATGCGTGACTCATGACTCATGACTCAGGACTGTCCAGTTTCATGTCATGCAAACATCGTACGAGTCACAGTCACGTGTCCAAAGCTTTCGCGTGGGAAATGTCCAGTTTCAGACGGTGGTGGGGCAAACGAGTGAGAAGTCAGTCATGAGTCATGAGTCATGAGCCTTACGTCACTTGTAGCTTTTCCAGATTTTCAAGTTGCAATTTCCAGCCAAGGGGAGCACTTCTTCGAGGACGTTGACCACGACGCGGACGGCGGCTGGTGCATGGTTTGCCAAGCAAGGCACAGCGCTCCAAGGCCATGTGGCCGCGACGGTGTGCCTTGCCGTTAACCCGTGTAAAACTGAAGCTTTCTGAAGCTTGATTTGGGCCAAATTGCCCGAGCGCTGTTGAAAATATTCCGAGAATCCTGCCAAGTTGCCAGACTCGACAGATCACTAATTTGATCTGACTAATCTAGATCAAATCAAGACCAGACATAGTCGACATAGTCAGTGTCACAACTTAACATAATCACAGTTTAATCGCAGTTTTGGTTGTTACAGTTTGTCAAACAGTTTGTTAAGTTACAGTTACAGTTGTTTGTTACACGACTATACTATACTGTATACTTTGTTACTTTTGTTCAACCATTGATTGTTCAGATGATTGCAGTTGCATCATTTACTGATTTAACAAAGTTTACAATTTACAACAACTTCAAGATTCAGAATGCAGGGCTGCAGGAGGACCATTCCTTCATAGTTGGCTCGAGCTAGCTTGTACATTTTGTGAGTCATTAGGAGACAGAGATGATTCGATAGAGACAGTGAGACAGTGAGTCTCCTAGATAGGCGGTCAATATTAGGTGAACTTTGGCAAATGATTCGGTTGCGGTTGATATGATTGATTCTGCTTCAGATATTGTTGAGTCTGGAGTTTGGGGCCTGGGGTCTAATTGAATGAGGGTCAGGGTCATGCTTCATGGGCCTCCTTGAGGGCAACTTGCAGGTTCTTTGTGTCATGATTCATACTACACACTGTGCTTTACACATTGACATAGACCATAGACCGGACGATAGAATTTCATAAATCATAGACCGCCGGCCGCCGATCTGATCGCGTGGCTAAGGAGGATGACATTGCCTTGATGGGCATTCCGTGCCCTTTGTTCAGCGTCTTGAACGCCAACACGAAGAAGGATGGGTGGAACCCGTTTCGGCAGATGCTTGGCTCCTAATGCAAGGGGCGTCCAGTAGACAAGCGTCTAATGTCCGGAGTCCGGAGTCCCAAGTCCAGGCTTCAAACTGTCCAGGCAATTCCTGAAGAACAGAAGACAAGGGCTTGGCTTGAGCTGAAGATAGCGTGATAGATACCGGTTGTGAGTGTTGTATTCAGCGCAGCGTCGAACTTGCCCTCGCAGCTCAGGAAAGAGTCATATGTGACGAGGTCCTGCCTTCGGAAGATCAGGCAAAGGAACCCACGCTGCTTTGTAGTGGAGGAGGCGCGGCGATTAATTTGGATGTGCTGGCCGTGCCCTTGCACTACTACTGGATGCTTCGGCGCACGTTTCTAGAAAATTACAATGTGATGAGCTGAGCTGAGCTACTAGTCTACTAGACTAGGCTGACTGACTAGGCTGCCTAGACCTGACAAGATGACAGTAGATTAGGGCAGGCGATTAAGATCGGCTATCGGCGGGCTATCGGCTATCGGCGGCTGTCGGTTTTTGGCTTGCAGCTACAAGCGGCTATAGGCTATAGTAATATTATAGGCTGGCTATATGCTGTTGGCTACAGGCTTACTATAGGCGGCTATAGGCTATAAGGTCATGTAAGTTAACGAGATCCTTTGCGGAAAGCCTTTAGGCAAGCAGCTGACAGACTGATTCACTGACACTGTTGAAGATAGAGTGACACAGTGACTATGATGTCATTGCCATATCATATGTGCAGTGCATGATGGATTGATGTTACAGTCACAGTTGCGATCTGCGGTCCAGTACACTTTTCTGATTGCCGACTGAATGAAACTGCACTGCATATTGTGTTCTCTGACTCTATGGTTTATGGACCATGGACTTTGACGGTTGCAGCCATGACCCGCCCGCTGGCCAACTGTCCGCCTGACAGGTGGCAGGGTTGCTGCGAAAGTTCACTCCCCCTCTACCTGGCAAGTGGCGCCGCTACAAGGCTTGGCTTGGCCTTTTTTCCTCACTTCTGCAGCTCTTGCGTTGGTATTGTTGGGTCAGGGCCAACAGCTAATACACCATTCATGGCTGTTTTACTGTTTACTATTAAAGCGACGGCGACGTGACGTGTCTGTTTTCATGACAACTCAACTCATGACGCATGCCGCATGGCTCATGACTGCTTCTGGTTCTTGGCGTTGAAACAAAGCTCGGGAAAGGGGTGTGCGGGCAGTGTCGAGGCTTTGGTTGGGGACTTCTTCGGGGCTTGAGGCTTGAGGCTCACTTGACTGTTGAGACCAAATTCATTCATTTACTTCATTTACTGATTATTTACTGATTCATTGGTTCATTGCTCATTCCAACAATTGTTTTTCGTTGTGAATCCAGATGAGCAGATCAGCAGATGAGATTCCCCATACACAGACTTAGACTGAACTTGACCTGTTTGCTGTTTGCTTGCTGTTTGTGGGAGCAGATTGTAGATGGATCCAAGTCAGCCTGAGCGCGTGTCCAAGTGCTCGTTCAACTGAAGTTGTAATGGCTGGGCGGCATGATTCATGTTTGATTCTGATTCTGACACTGATGCTGACACTGGTCACTGGATACCGTACAACTACACTACGACTACAACTGATACTCTGAACTTCTGAGCGGTTGATTTTTGACTTTTGACCCTGACTCAGACTCAGGTTCCATGTTCTGAGAAAGTTCGGTGTTGCGATGCGTGTGCTGCACGTGCCATGTTCTCATTTGCATCGTCTTCCCGCTAGCATACACTGGCTCTAGAACTGTCTGACGCTACGTGACTCAACTAACTGCATATAATGGACCATGGACCATGTGACAGATTCGAGCCACTTGATTCATCATTGATATGATAGGCAAGTCAGGGAGTCAGGCCCAGCAACCTCTCCAGGCCGCCTTAATTTTGATTGGTTCACATGAATGATTCAGTCAATGACAATGAGTCGAGTCAATTCAATGTGAGAGCCTGGCAACCTGACAAGTTCACTTCCTCTTGTAGCGCCTGTAGCGCAGTTCGCCAATGGCATCGCTTGAATGTGGCTGAGCAAGTTTCTGGGCAGGAGAGCAGCTCATGATGAGGAGTCGCCGGCAATTCCTGATGGGGAGTCGACTTCTGATCATGAGTCTGAGTCAGACTCATCTTCAGCAATTGCGGCCCAGGCACTGTCAGACGCGGGGTCTGGCTCAGGCTCAGGCTCAGGATCTGCGTCCGACCCAGCTTCTCCAGATTCCGGTGAGCGCAGATTGATGAAAGCTCGGCTGCGAACAGCTCCCGCACGTGCTGCTGCAGCGCTAAGGCGCCAAAAGGATCAGTTGGAGAAGCAGGCCCCTTTGGCCCTTCACACTGACCCTGAAGTGGCAAGTTTCATGTGTGACCTGCAGCCCAACCCTCCCATCAATCGTTCTGGACACTTCAATAAGACATCGAGACTTCGCAGGCTGAGACTCCTTACAAGCTGGTACTCGGCATTTTGCTCTATGCTGGCCAGACTTTTTCAATCCAGCCGCGGCAAAGTGAGGCACATCATCAGTGTGTCGATTGTGGACGACACCAGCATGAAGCTCTCAGAAGCTCCAGCCGGAGTCACGCAGTGGAAGAAAGGGAGGACTGTTAGCGTGATGAACCAGGTTCAATCCTTGATCGTTGCCCATGTGGACTCTGAGGGCGGTGTGAGTGGAGCGAAGCCTCGGCACAGTGTTTTCAACGTGTTTACACCTATGGTCTGCCTGGCCAAGGCTAACACGACAGCGCTTGCTGCTGAGATGTCTGCTTGGCTATTCGCATTTAAAGGCAAAGTCGCAAAGAGATTTGAGCATTATAATTTGCCTTGTGACGTACTCGATGACGTTCCGATCCAAGCAGTGGCATTTTGCTTTGACTCCCTGGTCACCAACCTGTCAGTGCTAAAGCGTTTTCGGAGCTCGCTTTTCGAGTGGCACGCGCAACGCGATGGCGACAGGCCCCTTTGCCCTCTTCTGGCAGTGTGTTGCGGGGTGCACCAGCTCGCTCTCACACGGAAGCATCTTGTGGTTGCCTTTCCCGGGTTTTGGGCCAGCATTGTGCGCCTAGCGCATTTGTTTGAGTCTGGCTCTTTCAGAAGCCAGTTTCGGACCGCCTTGCTAGAGGTGATTTGCAGCTCCTTCCAACATATTCCAGTTGCTCAGCTTCCTCCGAATGTTAAGGATTGGCGGCAGGCCAGGATTAGTGTCTCACAGACTGCGAAATTTTCAAAGCGGGCCAGACTGCACTTGACCTTGGCAAATTTTGACAACGGCGACCCTGACGCTGAGACTTTCACCCATTGGTGTACCGGGGTGTGCTGCAGGGGCACAAGCCAAGAGCAGAGGTCACACTACGCGTTGCTCCAGATTTGCAAGCTGTACGCGCTTCTCTTCACGCATGGGTTTGCGGTACCCCTGTTGTACCGATGGGTTCACGCGTCCGAAGCCCTTCATTTTTGCAAGGAGCCTTGGGTCCAATTTAGCACTGACACTGACTCTGAATCATTCATTATTTTTGGAATCCTAATCCGAAGCCGAAGCCGTACTGAAAAGCCCTGGCCCTGGCCCTACCTTTTGCACTAAGGCAGGCGCTAAGAGTGACGGCACTAGGCACTAAGCACTAAGTCTAACTCTCAAGCGTTGCGTTCTGCAATATTCTGCAGTGTTAACTAACAGACTAACGGCGTTAAGGTTTACGAAGTCACTGACATGATTCAGGAATCCAATTCATTTGAAAATGAGAATCGGAATCAGTCTCAGTCTCAGTTTAAGTTTCAGTTTGAGTCATCAACGATATGACAACTTAACTTGTTTTTGCAATAGTCATGGGCCAAGATAGATCAGATCAAATAGATTCAGTGATTCATTGATTCGATCGATAATTTGATGACAGCGTCACAGCGTATTCAATTTCCCGCATTTTGTGTTGCACACGAAACGTAATGCCAATCCTGCAACATTGTCATGACGCGTGTGAGCACTTGTCTTTGACATCTCAGGAAGCCTGCAGCCTGCACCGACTACTTCCTCGCGTGCTGGCACATATGTCGTCGTCTGAAAGGGCCAGGTCTGACGGAAAGGCCAGCGCCATTGAGGCTTTGCTTCGGGCCACTGACGTTATGAACGATCAGGATCAGGAGGAGTCCGGGAACGTTGCAGCCCTCGCGCTGGAAAGCGATGCTGCTCTCAGCTTTGCCGAGCTGCAGGCAAAGCGAAAGCGGCTCACGTTTGCGGCTTTCCAGGATTCCAACATCGTGCCAAGAGTGGTCGCTCTGGACTCCCTTATTGGCCCCAATATGGCGAAAATTGCCAAGCTCTTCTCGCGCAGCGAAGCAATTTCCAAGCTGCACTGGCTCCCGCTTGAGGCAGTGGATGCTCGGGAGGAATGCTCCACAAGGTGCCTTGGCTTGGACTCAGGCTTTGGCGAACTGACTGACTGACTGACTGACTGACTGACTGACTGACTGACTGACTGACTGACTGACTGACTGACTGACTGACTGACTGACTGATTTAAACTGTGAGTCAGTTATCAGATATCTCGTAAGTAGTTACCAGGTATCAGTTATCAGAGTTCAGTTGTAAGTAACTCACAGTGTAACTTCAACTTCTCATGAAATTTATAACTGACTTTAATGACTTGACTAAACCGACTAGTCAATGGCAAAGACTCTCAATGACTGACTAGTTTTGATAACTCTTGTCAGGACTTGTCATAACAAAGTTAAAGCTTGTTGAGTTTGTTGAATTGTCACTGTTGTCAGTTAGCTTGATCTTGCCTAGCTTGTGTCGCAGAGTTTCCCCACATTCAGCAAAGCAGATGGGCTGGATGGAGTGACTGAATAGTATAACAGGGCCCTAGGGCCTAGGGCTGAATAGGGCTACTATTAGGGCCTCACTCACTCCTCCTGACTTCCTAACCATGTTTTTGGAGCTGGGCCAAGCCATTCACCCTGACCCTGCAGAAGTTTCTTTGCCCTCGAAAAAGCTGCCCATCTCCCAGGTCTGCCCTTATATTCGACTCCTACGTGTGCGGTGATTTTGGCCGCAGCATGATCCAAGACTATGTGTCAAAGCTGTCTCTCTTTGCAACATTGCACATCCCGCAGCTCACGCGGGATTATTTCTGCCTTTGCATCAGTGAGATTGGTGAGATTTGGCGGCGCTTTGTTCAGCCCACGCAAACATTTCCGTTTGTCATGTTTGGGCTGGCAAACTTAAGTGTGCCTGAGTTCCTGCTCCGGTTTGCAGAATTGAAAGCCACGGCCGCTGCTTGTCCACAATGTGTTGACACTGAATTTAGCTCAGTGCTGCTCAGCTTCATTCCGATTACGGGTGATGAGCAATACAACCTGACCTGTCCAGCGATTCAAGAAAAGATAAAGCAAGTGCAGGAACTGCTCCGAGACCTTCAGGTGTTTGCTCCACTGTCATCAGACCTTGTGGAATGTTTGCACGGGCGCTGTCAAAGCTCCCTTCATCGCTTCAGGGGTGCAAAGCCCAGTGACCCGGTGGCAAAGGAAATCATCCTTTGGGGATCCATCACTACAGCGTTTGGCAAAGCACGGGACTGGCTTTGGTCGCAACATGGAGACAAGCGTGCCAACCTGCGGCTTCACAGGTTTTTTTGCGACGGGAGGAACCAGCATTCGGAGCAGGGGCTAGACGCACGCAGCACGCGCAGCAAGGCCCCTGTGTCATGGGCCCAGCTGGACAGCATGGTCCAAAACGGGCAGACCTTCAAGAGGCCGAAGAAGCTTTGCGGCGGCTTGGCATCTTATTTTAATACTTGTCAGACTTGTCATGTCATTTGTCACTTTGTCAGAGTCAAAATCAGCTGGTTCCAAAGCCCAACGCGGAAGCGTCCATGTTTAAAGTCGAGTTTGAATCGATTGATTCGATTGATTAGATTGATTGATTCTGATTGATTGATTGGTTGGTTGATTGATTGATTGATTGGTTGATTGATTGATTGATTGATTGATTGATTGATTGATTGATTGATTGATTGATTGATTGATTAATTATTGTAATTAATTAGTTAGTAAATTATTACAGTAAATTACAGTAAATTAATTAATTATTTATTTAATTTATTATTATTATTATTTAATTAAATTAAATTATTATTAAAAATTAAAATAACTAAAAATACAATAAAGTGTAACTCATGATAACTCATCATATACTGTCATATACCATATGCCCATGAATCATAATTTTGATACAATCAATTCAATCAATCAGTCCATTTACCATGTTTGACTGACTCAATTTGACTTTGACTCTGACTTTGATTATCGATCGAGTGAATCGAGTCGAGTGTTTGAATTTTTTGAAACCAGTTGTCACATCAACAACATCTGTTTTGACTGTTGTTCAGCCATTCACGCAAATCCAAGTCAAGTCTGACGAGTCAGCTCAACGAGGCTTCTTTTCTCAATTGAACAAAAATAATAATTTATTGACATTGACAATTGAATCAATTGAACTTCTACTTCTACTGCGGTGTTGTATTTTCATGTTGTACTTCTGGCCTGGCAGCCACTTCGCACCCGTCGTTACTAAGGATGGAACATCTTTCAGCGAGAGCAGATGGCAGGTCGCCAGTTGGCGCCACATGAGTGGAGGGCGCGACAGTCTGAGTGCAGTAGGGCCTGGCGGGCCTTGACCGCTGAAGGCAGAGCCCCGTTTGAGCTGAAAGCTGCGCACGAACAGCATCTCAGGGACGATGCCATGATGCAGCCCTTCAAGCCCAGCGGTTGCGCGCTACCAGCCGAGGGCGGCGACCAAGGTTCAGATCCTGTTGCACAACTCAAGCGCAATGCTTTGTCAAAGGTCAGCAAGCACCGCCTGCTCAACACGTATCAGAACTTTAAGGATCTCAGTGGCTGGGACAACCTTTGTGGGGGCCTAGCTTGTGCAGACGGCGCCTTGAGACTGGACAAGCTTGACTTGGAGAGCAGCGAGTTTGATCTCAGGAGCAAGTGGGCAGCGTTTGTTGAAGACTCCCACAACCCTCTCAAATTCGAGGCTTCGGACAAGGACAACCCGAATCGTGTGCATCATTCGGTGTGCCACCACAGCTTCGGCCAGTGCATGAAGTCGCCCAATCTCACGTTGGCGTGTAAGTTCGTGCATAGTCTTGCAGGGCTTTTGAATGATGGAGCCTTGGTCTCGCAGACGTCAGACGGTTTTGGTTTCTTTAGTTCTGCCTTGGCCATGGGCCTGTCTTTGCACCCTTTCAAGGCCCCTTTTGAACCGCTTTGAAACTTGAGCCTCGGGCCCCTTATCCTTTGCCTTTGACTTTCGTTTCTCGATTGACCCTTTCGAAATTGAAGCTAACATAATGTTTAACAATATTTATAATATATATTAATTATATTATATATTTATATATTTATATAATTTATATATTATATATCACAGTTTTTAAACCCGCTGTTACTGTTCAATCGAACTGCTTATTAAGTTTTTGAGTTGCACTTGAGCCACCCGCTCTGCAGCCCGCAGCTGAGGACAGCTGCAGGCAGGCGACTTGCTACAGATGCAGGCGCCTGGTCTTCGAAATCAGTATTTCTTCTTGGCAGCGCTGTTGAAGAAGCCCCGGCTGCATGTTTTACTTCAGGGCTTTGAAGTCGCTGAATCAGATGAAGTTATAAGCATCCTTGACCCAGACACCGGTGCACCTTCAGCTTGCACCAGCCATCAAGCATTCCAGCGGATGATTTCCCTTGTTTCGGCAGAATCAAGTGCGCCATTGCCGCAACAACTTGGGTTTGTGCAGCATAAGTACGAGCTGAACCCTTTTACTCCGTTGACTCAAGTCCGCAAAGTGCAATGCGTTGACGGCCTTTGCTTTTCTTCCAAGCCAGCCGCTAAGCCAGCAAAAAAAAGGAGAACGCCTTTGCCCTTTGGCCTGTCAAAGCCAGCACGACCGCGGAAGCGGCGAGCCAAAGCCACTGCAGCCTCAGATCCAGAGAAGCAGCGTAGCCTGAGCTTCTCATTCGCACTGGCTTCCGCTCCTGAAATCGAGCAAGAGCTGGCGCAGGAGACAGCGCTCCAGCAAAGTCGGCTGCCGCAACGCAGTGCAAGCAAGCGCAAGCTCCAAGAAGTAGTGTCTAGCAGTGACGAGCGCAGCTCTGATGGGGATTTGGATTCGCAGTTTGTGCCAGCCGACTCGGATTCCAGCAGCGACTCCTCTAGAGCCTCCTCTAGTAGTGACAGTGACAGCAGCGATGACTCTGCTGACTCTGCTCTTTCAGATTCTGACCAAGAGCTTTTCCAGCATGTGGAGCCCCAAGAAAGTCGCCTTGAGGTAGAAGAACCGGTGCTGACTCCTGCGCAAGCAAAGGAGGAAGCTGTTGTGCTTGATCTCCTGAGCAGCCGTGCTGCTTCCATAGTGGACGCTGATCAAGGCCAACCAAGGCCTGCTGCAGCCAGCAAGTCATTTTGCAACCCCCGCATTGGCCTTGTCGACGCTGGAACGCAGGTTTCCAGAAAGAGGGCGCTTTGTCGCCAGTGCCTTCAACACATCGAAGTAGGCAGTGTGCGATTTGCCTATGCCTTCAGCCTCACCAGGTTCTCTTGCTGGTTGCATGACAACTGCACAGTGGAACACCTCCTGCAAGAGTCAGCAAACCTGCGTGACTCAGCGCGCTTCTTGGAGGGGATCAGTCAACAGGTTGATGGGCCCGCCAAGGATGTTGTGCGCAAAGCAGCTGCAAAGCTGGCTGCTGAATTGGCGGGCCACATGGCTAATTAGCACACTCTTCGGGCAGCGTGGGGTATTCATTTCCGTTCGGCAGCTTCCGGCTGAGGTAGTCTTAGTCTTAGTGGAGTCATTCATGATTCATTCATTCGTAATAATAAAATAATTAATTAAACAACAATTAAACAATTATTTACGAATTTACGGTAAATTACGGTTTACGTGTCTGCAGTGTCGTTTGTTCAATAGTTCGGTAGTTGATAGTTGAACTTAGAGACTTTAGAGGAGACGTAGATTTAGAGTTAGACTTAGAACTTAGACTTAGAACCTCAGCGCAGAAATTCACATTCACGCTTTGATAAACTTTGAACACTTTGATCAACTTTTGACTAATGTGGACCGTGGATCTTCGAACTTAGAACGGCTGGTCCGGCTGGCAACTTACTTCCCAACGTCTTGAATGTTTGTGGATGTCAGCCAGCTTTGCTTTGTTGATTGTTGAATCGAGTGTTGGGGTGAGTTGAGTGTGTCATGTTGAGTCAACACAATGTTGAGTGTTGAGGTCAGTGTTGAGTCAATGATAGTTAATGATTATGTGAATTATGTGACATAAATTATGTGTGTACTTAGGCTAACTTAGGTTTCGGTTTAACGGTTTAACTTAGTTTAGTCAGTCACAGTCTAGTGTAGATCATACAACTTCCACTTCCTTTGATTTGTTTCTGAGCTTCTTCAGCCTATCATAGGCTTGGATATCCTGGACCCTAGTTAATTCGATGTTTGATAGGCGCAGCATGGGTGTTGACTGTCAACTGTTGACTGATTCGTTCAGCTCACTGTTCAGCTGATGTGACAACGGCCTCATTGAAAACAAAATCGGAGGTATAGCCAGGATACCAGATTTGAGATGGTCAGTCGGCTTCCCCGATTCCGGTTGTTTGGTCATGGAGTCAATTCTAGGCGTTGGCGTTGCCACATTGTCACATTGCAAATTGAACTGTTCGGAATCTGCCACTTGCCACGGATGAATGATTTGCTTGCCGAGCATTGTGTGCCAGTTGCACTCGAACGCCAGCCAGTTCAAGACAGAAAAAAGGAGGGGGCGGGCAGGGCGTTAGTCGATGGTTAGTCGATAGGAAGTTCAGTGACAGTCTTACGAATGATTCTGATTCGCAATGGTTCATGATCCACGGAATCAACGTTCCATTTTGTTGGACAAGACATGGACTTGACTCATGAGTTACTTCATGACATCGCATGATGTTACAGTCAAAGTCACAGTCGATCACACTTCATGCAATCAATGAATCATTGCCATTGTTGAAATCATTATTGTCATTATGACATTATGATGTTGCTGACTACTGTAAATTGTATGTCTTGATTCAAGATTCTTGATGTCTTGATGCTTGATGCTTGAGTCAAATGCGTGGCCCATTTCTCCAAATGATTTGGACAATCGGTACCATGCAGCGATAGGCGGATAGGATAGGCGGTAGGCGGCCTGCTTAGTGCTTAGGGCTTAGGCTTAGGCTACAGCTAAGGCTCAGGTGACAAGATAAGGCCAGGGCCAGGTGACCAAGGTGAACTTAATGATAACGACAGCGACGACGTTAACTTAACGTCCGATAACTAGACTAAATTCAAAGTCCGATCAGGCGAGTCATTGATGATCTTCCATACAGTATACATCCATCCTGATCATCGTGAATAGTTAGTGTCGGACGTTGCCAGTGCTTAGTTTTGTTTGTTGCACAAGTCACGGCAAGTTGTCATGGGTCATGAGTCATGAGTCATGAGACTCCATTGGGATGGTTGGTTGCTGCCAGGCCCCAATCGACTTCTTTCTCAGAGGGCGGGATGAGAAGGAGGTCTTTGGGTTGGAGGAGCCCGCTGATGGTCTGCTGCCGCCTCTTGTCTTCACTAGGAGCATACTGCAGCATACTGCATACTGATGACTCATATTAATATGACGTGACATAGTCATAGTCATAGTCTCATAGACGGAATCTCATAGACTATGACACATTGACAATGACTCACGTATATATGACTCATACATAACATAGTCATAGTCATAGTGACTGATACATTCTGATAGACTGACTGTCATAGACACTTGACTCTGACTTAAACTTAGACGTTAAGTTGTATGCGTCACAAGGCATGCGTGACATGTCAATCATCGGAACGACCTTATCTTATCACTCAAATTGGTGAGTGTTGACAGCTGCCAGGAATGGCCGCCGCTACGTGCCGTACTACGTGTCGACCCTGGTGCTGAAGCAGCTTGGACAAACACGCTGACAGTCGCTGACACTCAAGTCGCACACTACAACTAGTGGACTGAATGTTGTACCGGACTGTACTTTCATTCAAGTCAGATTCGACAGTCTGAGTCAGTCTGTTCTAAATGACATGTCATGAGTCGGATTCATGAATGAGAGCTGAGAGACACTGAGAGAGTCAGAGTTGCAGTTATATGATGTGCGGTTATGCAGCATGCGTCCATGAGTCCATGGGTCCATTGGTCCATGAGTCCATAGACCGACTTGACATGACTGAATACTCTGAAAACTGACATGATTTGATGGTAGTCGGTAGTTAGTTGCTAGCCTTAGGCAGCCAGCCAGCCCTTTAGCCTTTGCTGTCCACCTCAGGTCGAAGAATTACGGTTCTCCGAACCACCGGAAGAGGTGCTACCTGGTGGGGGTGAGGGTGGACTTGGTGAACCCGGCCGACTTCAAATGCATGCTGCAGTACATAGAGCGCTGCTCCGACGTACATCAGCGAGTCAGTTTGCTGGACTGTGCCTGGGCAGCAGGTAGCAGTACGGGACGGAGCGTGGGATGACTCAGGGTTTGCGCTAACTTGAAGTTAGTAACTTGTGCAACTTGTGCTATCCCATATGCAGCCGAATTCAACATTTCAATGCCAGGCCCAGTTGTTGTTGACTGTGACTGTGACTGTTTGTCAAGGTGTTGCCAAATGAGCTTGCGATGATTGAGGTTAGGGAGTTAGGCTAACTGAGTTAGGGCCGGTTAAGGTCAAGAGTCAGGGGGTCAGCTCAATGGATGCCTGTTCAGAAATCCCGCGGCAGCGTTCCGTGTTACAGGTAAGTTACAGTGTTTCAGTAGGCATCTGCATAGTCATAGGCATAGTATATATAATCATAATCAGTGTCAGTGTAAGTGTAAGTGTAGTCTAAAGTATAGCTAACCACCCTCAGCGTAGCAGTAGTGTCACTCAGTAGTGTAGTCAGTCAGAGTCAGAGTGATCAGCAACATTTATCATTTACAGTCAATTTACAGTCCAACACAAGGTACAGTACAGTACAACAACAGTACAACAGTATCGTTGCAGTGTCGTCGATATCGATATCGTATCACAGTATCAGTGATACGGTGATACGGTAAAGAGATAGTGATAGGTTGTGACAAAGGCCATTAGGGCCATTAGGTCATAGGTCACCGTATCATGGGTCAGACATTCTGTCACGAATCAGAACACGCGGAATTAAAGTTTGTCATGTAAGTAACAGTAGTTTCTGTAAGTTACTGTAAGATATGTACTGTAAGTTACAGTCAAAGTCAACACTTAAACTTAAAACTTACTTCTTTTACCTTAAAACTTAAAACTTAAATCATAAACTTAAAACGTCTTTAACAAAGTTCACTTAGTCACTTAGTTCAACTTAGTTCAACTTAGTTAATTAGTTCTTTAAAATTAGTGAATTGTGCAAAATTATACACAGTAGTTAGTTGCTCAGTAGTTATAGAAAATATTGTTATTATGAAAACAATGTATTTTAAATTTATCATAAAAAGTATAGGTGCGGAAATGCCACCCCACGTGCTTAAGTCCTGTGGACTTAAGCGCTGCTGGGCCTGTGTTGGGCGCTCACGCATGAGGAGCAAGCGCTGTGCGGCCAGAGTTGGGGATATCACGTGCTTGCATAGCGGGCCCACGTGCTTAAGTCCACAGGACTTAAGCGCTGGGAGACACGATGGGGGATGCGGCACAGTGGACTTTTGCTCCGGCCCATTGCCTCTCCCAGCGCTTAAGTCCTGCGGACTTAACCACGCGGGCCTGCTATGCAGCACATGGAGTTCTCAGAGTCATACAGTCGAGTCATGCAGTCATAGACAGACGAGTCATAGACTGGTAGAGCCAGAGCCATAGTCATAGCGTACTTCAACATTCTGCAAATTATGTAGTCTAGTCTGACTCATTGTTCATTGTCACATGTTTCAATTACATGTTGCATTCATTCACTCATTTGTTGATTCAGCCATCCATCCATCCATCCATCCATTTCATCCATTTCATTCATTCATTCATTCATTCATTCATTCATTCATTCATTCATTTCATTCATTCATTCATTCATTCATTCATTCATTGATTCATTCATTTTATTATTTATTCATTCATTCATGATTCATGATTCATTATTCATGAGTCGTGATTCATGCAGCAATTCATGCATGCATGCATGCATGCATGCATGCATGCATGCATGCATGCATGCATGCATGCATTCATTCATTCATTCATTCATTCATTCATTCTTCATTCATTCATTCATTCATTCATTCATTCATTCATTCATTCATTCATTCATTCATTCATTCATTCATTCATTCATTTATTGATTCATTCATTCATTCATTCATTCATTCATTCATTCATTCATTCATTCATTCATTCATTCATTCATTCATTCATTCATGCAGCAATTCATGCATGCATGCATGCATGCATGCATTCATTCATTAATTCATTCATTCATTCATTCTTTCTTTCTTTCTTTACCAAGCAAAGTAAAGGCGGTAATTACTAAGTACTGTACTGTGCCGTACTGAAGTCAAGTGAAGTAGTCAGTGACAGTCACCAACTCTCGGGTTGCATTTGCGCACAGCCAAGGCGCGCACACACACACACACATTGGAGGTTCATCAAGTTGCGCCTGTGTAGTAGATAATAACCATGGCCTACGTAGCCCGTATCCACACATCGCTCACTCTCACTTACAACCCAACTAGACGATACCAATAAATAAGTTATAATAAGTATGGTATACAGTATAACTTATAACTTATATCTTAGTATACAGTTAACTCATTAACTTATAGACTATAGTATAGCCTATAAGTGCCTGCCTATAAGCCTATAATAATGCTTAGCCGACTTCATCATAGGCTTCAACCTCCAACTGCAACCACTTCAAGTTGTCTGCAACTACAGACTACTACAGACCAACTGAAAACTGGATGTGGGCAGCAAACTAGCATCGTGACAGTGCTACAAAGCTGTAGACTGTAGCCTACCAAATAATATATATTTCTGAAGTACTTCTATTGTAAATGAGAGCATGCAGCATATATGGTATCCGGCATCGTGATAATCATATGACATGACATGTCAGACATATGCTGCATATGAATATGCTATCCTGAGTGATAAGAGAATGGATCAGTGTTTAGTCGATGCTGACAGGGACTGTCACATGAGTCACCTCTGACACCTCTGGTCCTAGCCCTGTAGCCCTGTGTGTTCTTTCACGCTTAGGGAATGGGGTCGGATGAGCAGCAAGATGAATCATTGTCGATGTCAGAGTCACGCATTCCTTGGGAGTCAGAGAGTCGGAAAATCGTTTTCATGGACGCAGACCAAGCTTGAGAGAAAGTCACATACTGGTGTTGCAATTTCTTTTTGCCGCGCTTGCTTGTGCAACAGTCTTATGGAATACCGGGCCCGGAATCCATGAATCCATTTGAATTGTCAATTGACAATTGTCATTGAACGTGAACAGACTGACTGACTGACTGACTGACTGACTGACTGACTGACTGACTGGTGATGATTTTGTGTGGTCAGGTTGGAAGCACTGCGAGGAGGCGGGGGTGCCCTTGCACACGCCCGATCCTGCCAAGGAGCCGGGCAGCACTCCGCCCTTGAACCAATGATTTGGGCCTGAAATAGAGGAAGTGGGCCTAAAAATTACGTGAATATTTACGCATCATTTTACATGGATTTTTAGATTTTTTTCGGGTCAGGATCACCCCCTGAACGGTTCAGAACGGTTCAGAACTGTTCCGCGCTATTGTTGGGCTTTCTGTGAATAACTGTATTTGACTGTATTTGACAGTTGTTGGCGTATTTGAGCTCATTTTCAGCCACTTTGAGCCATTTTTGGAGAGGCATGTAGATTTGGCTGCTGCAGGACCACGGTTGGAGGAGGTCGGAAGCTGCCAAGAAAAAGATCTGGAAGGTTCAGAAGGATCTGGGCATAGGCGGGCCAGCCATTTGCTTGGGCAACCCAACTTGGGCCATGAGTGACTTGCAGAGCCCTGTCAGATCCTGATGGCCCGGGCGAGTACGTGTCGACCCTCTCCCCGGCCAGCTTGGCCACTTTGAACCCCCGCGAGCTGGAAAAGCTGGAGGTCGAGTTTGCCAGGGTCAAAGCTTCTCGGCTAACACTATGGCCGTCACTTGTGGTGCTTGAATCGAATCGTAAGCTACTCAGATATTTAGTCATTTCAAATGACCCCCTGACAGCCCTTTCAAATATGCTGTCACTGACTGACTTTAACTGACTGACTGACTGACTGACAAACTGACTGACTGACTGACTGACTGACTGACTGACTGACTCTTTCTGAGTGTTACTTACTGTTACTGTTACTGACTTACTGACTTAGACTAGGTAACTTAAACTTAACTAAGTTTAACTAAGCTACTAAGTAAGTAACTTATATGATATGTTGGTATCATATGATATATGATGATATGATATGATATGATAATATGATATGATTATATGATGATATTATGATATGATATGAATCAGGGCACCCTCTGAACCGTTCTGAACCGTTCAGGGACCTGCGAGTGAGAGCCCCTGAACTGTTCTGAACCGTTCAGCAGATATAGGCGGGCATGACTCCTGAACCGTTCAGAACCGTTCACTGGGTAGGGCCTGTATTACCCCTGAACCGTTCTGAACCGTTCAGATGGAAAAACCTTAAAACGCCCTATAGTTCAGAACCGTTCTGAACCGTTCTGAACCGTTCAGGACTTTGAAGTCCTCTGAACCGTTCTGAACCGTTCACGGGATTGTTGACGTATGACCCCTGAACCGTTCTGAACCGTTCAGATGATTGCGGCGTATATCACCTGAACCGTTCTGAACCGTTCACGTGATGTTCAACTTAAAGACCCCTGAACCGTTCTGAACCGTTCAGGAGAGGCCTATAATTATACTATATTAAGTTAAGTTAAGTAAGTTATAATAGTTGTATAAGTTATAAGTTATAAGTTATAAGTTATAGTTATAAGTTATAAGTTATTATAAGTTATTATAAGTCAACAGTCAACTGTTTAATAACTTGACTTAACTTAACATATATTATGTTTGCTAGGCAGCATTGCTAGGTTATTAGGAAAGTAACTTAACTCAAGACTCAAGACTCAAGACTCTTAAGTTAAGTTAAGTTAATTAAGCAGTTAAGGCGCTGTTGAGGTGCAAGTAAGACTAAGCCTTAAGATAAGAGTAAGACTGTAAGACTTCAGACTGAGACTGTCTCAGACTAACTTAAAGCTTAAAACTTGAAACTTAAAACTTGAAACTTAAAACTGAACGTTTTAAGAGTTTTAAGTTTTCAGTTATACTGATACTGTACTGATACTGTTTTGCTGTTTTACCGTAATACTTGAACTTTAACTTAGAACTACTACCATTTGTCAAAAGTACATCAATATTATGAATCATAATTTCTAAATTGCTGTAATTGTCATCATGTCATGTCTATTCTAAAGTTGCCGTTACTTTGCTAAAGTTACTAAGTAACTTTTACTAATATTTATGTACTAGTCTAGTACTAGTACTAGTAACTAGTACTAATACTGCAACTCCGCAACAATAACTATTGCCGCCATTGTCCAACAATGAGTGGCAATAGTTGTAACATGAAAGTATGATGTTATAAAGCTATAACTAGACTATAACTGATAGTTCTTGTAACTTTCACTTGAATTTAGAACTTATAACTTATAACCTTATAACTTAGAACCTTGGAACTTAGAACCTCTACTTCTAGAACTGAGAGCTTAGAACTTAGAAATATTTAGTAAAAGCCTTACAACTACTATTTCATCGACGAATAACTCCGTATAACTTGTAACTCGCAGCTTGTAACTACTTGCAACTTTAACACTCTTATACTACTGTATACTGTACACTTATAACTTATAACTGTAACCGTACTGAATCGTAACTATGAAGAATCATGAATCATAACTAAATCATAGTCTGAGTCATAGCTTCATTCATAGGCTCATGACTCATATTTCATAACGATTCATAACTCATCACATAACTCATAAGTTAAATCTGTAATCTCTACAAGGATTGTCTGTAATAGCAGTACAGTAATTTACTGTAATTTAGATTATATTGTCTGATAATATTTAGTTATAACTTAACTATAATTTAATTATCTTTTTGCTTCAATTACGTTTCCGTGCCTCGCCCAGGCCCGCGGCTTCAACCCCAACACGACTTTGGTGGATGTGGCCAGCGCCTTGGGCGCAAGGTGCAACTCGCCTCGTCATGCAACTTTACGATCCTGCAGCATGCTGCATGCTTGATTGTTTCTTGCATTTTCTACTGCTGCACTGATTGTTGTGCGTTGTTCGGCTAGTTAGTCGGTGTGAGCAATGTGAATCATGCGACTTGTGAGTCATAGGCATAGGCTGCCATCATAGGCTGTCATAGGCTGCCTAATCATAGGCTGCTATCATAGGCTGCCTAGGCTATCAGGCCATCAAGGTTAGAATCATATCATGATTCATGATTTATGACTCTGACCGCTAGACATATGTGAATCACATGTGTCACATGAGTTGCAAAGGCTGCGGCTTACCGTTACCTGCTTGGTGACTCAGACTTTGTGGCTAGTGTGCAGCTTTCGACAGTTTCAAATTGCGTTAAGCTGTGGTGTGGACACTGTGTGCTGTGTAGTCACTAATCTTAGGTTTACCAAAACAGTGATACTACTGTACTGAGCCAACTGAGTCATAACTGAAATCATTGAGTCAATTGAACAATTGTGACTGCAACACCGTTATTTTACTTCTCCCTGGTTGGCGTGAGTCAGCGCGAACTTGCATGTTGGCCGTGCAAGGAAGCGCTGTGTCCGGCATGGGCCAGTATTGCGACGGCTTCGGCGGCGCGTTCTCGTGTCACATGAAGCTCTTCCACCTCGGCGAGCAGAGGTGGTGCCCGGCTCAGGCCAGGTTGGGCCCGGCCTGTTGAACTTTGAACATAGCCGTCTCCGTAGACCGTTGAACTTTGCTTTGCGCTGTTGCGCTGTTTGTCAACGGAAGTGTAGGACGTTGACGGTTCAATTGATTCTATTCTATTCAATTGATGCATTGAGTGACTCGATTGATCCGATTGGCATTGATTCGACTCGGCATTGTTGCTTTTTTGTCGGATGTGCCTTGATGGGTCAGTGGGTGGATGACGTCGGAGGCCGTCGGAGTATGATTTGGGTCTTGTGACTTGTGTTTTGAAAAGGATGTTTGGCCTGGCCAGGGCCTGGCTCTTTCACTCAGACAAACTTGGCCTGTGGCTTTAGATGTCAGGATGGTACATTCAGCGATTTGAATTGGAGTCCACGGCCATGGTCCATGTCTGGTCCATACATACATGATGAATTATACATGTCAATGTTTCTAAACGACTACTACTACTACTACTACTACTACTACTACTACTACTACTGTATGATTCATACATGTAATACAGAGTCATACAGTATTATTATCAGTATGTACATTGATTCATAATACTACTACTCGTAACTACTGACTGTACTGACTAGTACTACTTACTAGTAGCCTAGTACTGGTACTGTAACTTGTACAGCTCTCAGGTACTCAGTGACAGTACCAGTATCAAGTATCATGCGAGGCTAGTACCAGTACCAGTACCAAATTCAATTCAGCCCGTCAATCCCGCATCCGGACTTTCGCCTTGCGCTGGAGGCTCTTCTCAGCGGGCAGGGATTCGATCCCAGGGACTTCACCTGGAGTCAGTCCACCTACGGCAGCGCCAGCCGGTTAGCAGGACACGCGTGTCGGGGATGGGGCTGGGGCCAATGCCACGCACCATCATGACTTGACTCAAATTGACTCTCTAATTGACAGTCATGTTACGGCCCATGATATAGATAACATGGTCCTGGTTCATCCCGACTCCATGATTTGGAATTTGCAGTCCTTGGCCTTGACCCTGATCATTTATCCACGACTGGTTCGGATTCCGATTCCTGATGGATTGCTTGGCAGCTTGACACTCGTTGTGGAAACCGGTACAGTAGCTGCAGTAGACACAGGCATGCTGAGACACACGCGCGGTTTACGGACATATGACATATGACATACATATCATATCATACATACGTTACATACGGCATACCGTCATCCGGTTACACACAGCACGCAAATAATAATACTTCCGGATGATTCCTTGAAGACTGATTGACACAGCAGCTCAGCAGGTTGATCCACAAAATGTTACTTGGTGCAACAGTGCTTTTCACTGGCGGGCCACTGGTGGGTCTTTGCTTTGTTTGATGTTACTGACGGACGCCCCCCTGGACGGTCTCTTCAGGGTTACGGTCCGTAGTTACGGTATTGAATATTTGAATCATTCGATTCATTTGATTCCTTGACGAACTTGGCTTCGCCGTTGGTCGCCGCGTTGCCGTGTCAGTTTGGCGTACCGGCGTACCGCACATTGCCATTGTTTAGATTCATTATTCATTGTGAACTGTTGGAAGCTGAATGATGTGAAGTCATGAGTCTGACAGTCACAGTCAGAGTGTTTGGGTGGCCCTTGATTGGTCTGGTTTTGAGTTGCAGCCAGCAGTTGCAGAATTTAAGAATTAGTTTACGGATACGTTGGTGAGAACGCGTAGGTTCGGGGTAGGTGCTGAGTTGACTCTTTGAGCTTGGTGCTTGGGGTCTCGAGTGGGAAGAGGAGTAGTTTGAGTAGGGTCAGGTCATAGGTCAAGGCAGCCAGAAGCAAGTCAAGGCTTGGCGTAGGCATAGGTCATGGCTGCGGTAGGCCGTAGGATAGGATCGGAGTGGAGACAGTAGCAGTAGGTGACCTGTCCGGGGCTCATCATTCAGCATTCAGAATTCAGAACTTTGATTCAGAACCCAGAACTTGACATGAGTTTACTAGAGTTGAGATACATCATGAGTTGCATTGAACTACAGGCAGAGACGACCTTTCGGCCTTTCGCCTAAGCCCGAAACCGCTTTAAGTTGCTTTTTCCTCTTCAGATTATTCAGATTCAGAAAGGCAGAAAGGCGCTTGGTCACCACAGTTTGTTTGTCTCCTTTGTCAGAGCACCACGAATCGTTGCACTGGCACCGCACTTAAAGCGGTGGGATGTAAGTTGATAGTAAGTAAGATTCTTTTTGAAGCCAACTTGCCAACTTCCATCCGAGCCTGAAAACATTCATTGATGATCTGTGTGTGAGTCTGAAGCAGGGTGCCTTTGACTGCATGTTATGTTGCAGCATTTTGGCTGCAACTGCAACAGCGCTTCGGCTGAGCTTTGCAAAGGCTTTGCTGCAATGGCCACTTTGCAACTTTCGGCAGAGGAAGTCGGTATGCTTGCACGATTCCGCATTCGGAAGCGCAAGCAGGCGGGGCGCCAGGAGGTCTTGGAGGAGGAACAATATGAGGAAGTCGAGGTTGAGGTTGACGAAGCCCCGCAGACGCCGCACCTGGCGAAGAAGCCGATTGTGGTGCCACCAAGGAAGCGTGCGAGGGCGCCGGTGCTGCTGCCGCAGGCCCCAGGCACAAAAGCCAAGGCTGCCAGCGCGATAAGGCAGGTGATGCAGCCCATGCCGCCGCAGATGCAGCAGATACCGCAGATGCAGCAGACGCACATGGCCCCGCCGAAGCGGCAGATGCCCATGGCGCCGCAGATGCAGCAGATGATGCCCAACGATGCAGCAGATGCCCAATGAAGCCCAGGCGCCGCAGATGCAGATGATGCCCAACACGGCCCAGGCGCCGCAGCAGATGCTCAATGGGGCCCAGATGCCCAAGCAGATGCAGATGATGCCCAATGGGGCCCAGGAGCAGATGCCGGCGCCGCAGATGTACAATGGGGGGGAGATGTCTCAGATGATGCTCAATGGGGCCCCAGCCGCAGCAGATGCCCAATGGGGCCCAGGTGCCGCAGATGCACACACCGATGCAGCAGATGCAGCAGATGCCCAATGCGCCGATGCAGCAGATCCAGATGCAGATGACGCCCAGGTGCTGCAGCAGATGCCCAATGCGCCGATGCAGCAGACGCCCAATGGGGCCCAGACGCAGATGATGCCCAATCGGGTTCAGGCGCAGCAGATGATGAATGGGGCCCAGGTGCCGCAGATGCAGCAGATGGTCAACGGGGCCGAGGTGCCGCAGATGCAGCAGATTGGGCATGGGGCCCAGATGCAGCAGATGATGCGCAATGGGGCCCAGGCGCCGCAGATGCAGCAGATGCCCAATGGGGCCCAGATGCAGCAGATGATGCCCAATGGGGCCCAGGCGCCGCAGATGCAGCAGATGCCCAATGGGGCCCAGGCGCAGATGCAGCAGACGATGCCCAATGGGGCCCAGGCGCAGATGCAGCAGATGACGAGGCCCAGGTGCAGCAGATGCCCAACGAGATGCAGCAGATGCCCAATGTGGCCGGCCAGGCGCAGCAGATGCAGCAGATGATGCCCAATGGGGCACAGGCGCCTATGCAGATGCAACAGAACGCGGAGAGGGACGACGAGGTGAAGTCTGCAGTGTCCGACTCGGAGGCTGCAAAGCGACAAGATGACGGACTACGTCCCGACAGAGGTGCCTTCCGATGAGGACTAGCCGGGAGGGCAGCCGGAATAGCGGCCGGAGCCAGCCTCGCAAGCTGCAAGCCCTCAAAACTAGGAGAATAACAAAGTTTCAGGTTCAAATCAATGTTGTCATTGATCATGAGTGGACTCACCAATGCCAATCGATTTGAGCCAGAGTCTGATCACTGCAGCTTGCCGGCTGGCGGCTGGCGCCTTTTTTCCTGCCACTGCGAGTGGTCCAATGGTCCACTGCCACTGGCTTGGGCTTAGGCAAGGCCTTTGCTGAGGATTCGTTTTGTTTAGGCTTTTAGCCTTTTAGCCGCGGAATAGCCGCCTTAGGATTAGGAGTGAGTCAGTCTGACTCACAGTCTGAGTCTTGTGCTGCTAGCTGCAAGAGCTAGCACCCGGAATTCTGCCTGTAGCTGTGAAGCCAGGCAATCGGAGATTCGGAATGTGTGAGTGAAAAGGTTTCGTCGACTCCTCGGCTTTGCTGGGCTTTCGGGTTTCCATGGATCGAATTGAGTCATGGTCATAGTCATAGTCGGGTTGGTATTATCAGAGACTCGCAGAGTCACAAGTGCAGTAGGGTGGGGTAGGGCCCCTATGCCCCTATGGTTCACCCTCATGACTCATGACTCATGACTCATAGACTCATAGATCATAGACTCATAGACTAGACTCATAGACTCATTGACTCATAGACTCATAGACTCATAGACTCATAGCCCTCATAGCCTCATAGCCACTCATGTTACAATGTTAGTAAGTTAGTAAGTTAGTTATGTCACATATATCATATCATTGTCATGTTACTGATTACTAATATCTAGTAACAACTTCTGGTATCACTGCACTGTTGCATGACTCGATGACTCTAGAGTCTGGGTCCATGAACTCGTAGTTTGTGCCTGTTATGGAATGGTACAAGTACAGTAGTCCATATTTGACAGAAAATATATATTACTACTTCATTTTCCATGGTTGGTTGACTTATGAAGTCATGCCATGCCAATAAAACAAGTACTCAAGTACTCATTGGTCTGAGTGACTTGTGACTTGAGTCATTGTTTGCATCTTAGTTCTAGTTTTAGTCTAATGAGTCAATGCCGACAATGAGTCTAATCAATGAGATTTTGCGTTACATTGGTTGGTTTGGTTTACGAGCCAGAGTCATGAGTCATGAGTTTAGTTTATGTTTCAGATTCATGAATTGGCGCATGATTGAACTGATTCATGATTCATGTTTCAGAACTGGGCAGGGTAGGGACTGTTATAGGGAGTTCTTCTGCAATTCATAATGATAGGAGTTGGGCACAAAGTTGAGTTCTGCCTGTGGACGTTCCGGTTTTGTCCGTTGGCCAGTGCCCGCCTTGCAGGAAACTCCATGACCACGTCAGTGGCGGGGGCTGTTGTGACCGGCCTCATCCTCTTCGCGCTGCCGCTTGGGCGGAATGGCCGGCCACTTGGTTGCGCAGGGGAGCTGAGTGTGTGGGTTCTTTTTGAGTCAGAAATCGGAGTTTTCCCAGTTTTGTGTGCGTTTTTTTCAAAAGACTGTGCTGTGTTGTGTTTGTGTGAGGCAGCCACGTTGATTCCGGTTTCGTTGATCTGTGGTATCGGCGGTATCGGCTATAGATGCTGTATGCTGTATGCGACATGTGGCATGTGGCATGTGTAAAGACACAGACTGAGACTCTATATATTTGCACTTTCCGACACCAACTTACACTTTTCACTGAGCTGTACTCTGACCACAGTAATTAGTAATTAGTATCAGTATCAGTATTAGTCAGTATGAGTCAAGTCAGTATCAGTATGAGTCAGTATGAGTACTACTGAGCAGTTGATTAGTAGTACGACTCAATTCTCTCGGTCTGACGACTGAGTATGGCAGTCCAGGGCGTTTTGCTTTGTTGTGAAGTTATGACTTCTGATAACTTATGATTGTAACTTATATTTATATTTTCTATGTTTATCATCACTGCACTGGATCATAAGTTGTCTACTGTCTACTGTTTACTGTTGTTTACTGTTTGCTGTCACTGTTTGATGTTTACTGCTCACTGCTCACTTACTGGTCAATGGGTCAATGAGAGTCAATGACACAATTCAATTCAATGACAATGATTGGGTAGATACAGTGTGCCGTGTGCAACATTTAACATCATGGAATCCATGGAACATGATGCAGGTGGTACCGTGCGTGTCATAGTATGGAGTAGTGCTGCAGTGGCTGCAGTGGTGTGCAGTAGGCAGTACGCATGAGGAGTAGTAGCAGTAGCAGTTTGATGCTGTCAACGCTCTCAAACTTGCCCCAACACTCCAGGGAGAGACCTTCTGCTCAGGCCTTTGAGGAGCGCGTGGACTGACATCCATGGACTTCCGCTGCTGGCCGTCCCCAACAAGGACGACTCAGAGAGCGAGGTGGAGCCCGAGCCGGTTGGGTCTGCGCGGTCTGCGTCTTCCTTGGAGGCTGGGTCAGGGTCTTCTTCAGCCACGTCCGTGTCGGATTCAGACCTGGACTCCGCAGCCAGTTCAAGTGATACATCTGCGACCTTGACCTTGTGGGACTTGCACAAGCAAGGGTTTGTTTGATTAGTTTGCAATAGGGTGCGCGACTGAGTCACGCCATTGCATAGTCTTGAGTCTGGGAGAGTCTGGGGTTTTGGGGCCATTGGAATCATTGGACCTCCAAGCGTTGCCCGCCATCCCATCACTAGACAGACGACATATTTACCGGCCCTTACCCTTGCTTTCGACTGACGTGACACCCTTGTTAGTTCATTCAACTCATTTCCTGTCCGACCCCGAAGTCCGTCGGGGTGATGATTCAACCTGGTTTGCTGAATCACCGGCATTGGCATTGCTTCTCAGACTAAGACTGACTAAGTCTGACTTTTATTATTTAATGTCTGTCATTCATGAATGTAGTAATGTAGCTGACTGACTTTAATACCAAGACTGAGACACTAAGATTAGTGATTAGATGATTAGATTAAGATTAGACATTAGAATTAGATAGACTTAGACTTAGACTTAGATTATTATCTCTGAGACTCTAAGTCTAAGACTCTAAGATTCTAGTAACTCTAGTCCTGGAGACTCTAAGTATCCATGATTATGGTCCATGATACTGATACTGCAGTGTGACAATCACAGTTGTGACAGTAGCAATACTAATACAGCGACAGGCAATCGCTACAGTCGCTGCAGCGTTGCGTTGCAGTATGCAGTATGTAACACGGACACTCAGCTTTGTTCCATGCCGAATTCCGGTTGAATTCCGTTTCGATAATGGTCCAACCTTGTTTGCGTTTGTTGGCAGTTTGTGACTGTGGTTTGATTTATGATTTGATTTGATTTATTATGGCTAAATCTAAATTCTGTTTTTTTGTTACTGTTTATTTGTCGGAATCACTGGCGTTCGTAGGTTGCGCTGGCCTTTCCAGTCAGCTCCCGTACTCCCAGACTCGAGACATGCCAATTCTGGACAGAATGCAGCAAGCTGCACGCGCAAAGTGGAACCTTGAAGGCTGAGGCCAGGCCACATGGACACGTGGATATGGGCCGATACGGGTACTTTAATTTTAATCAGAGAACAATCAATGAGAACAGTTCCAGTTGCAATTTCTAAGTCTAAGTAAGAGAGCTACTGATGAGAGAATGCATTGCATGTCCATGACTGACTCATGGCCTCATGGCGCTGTGTGCAGAGCTTCGTTACGTGACGTGGATGGAGCGTTGCCTGTGCGATGACGGAACAAAGGATTGAAGGAGCACGCTGCCCGGCCACTGCTTCGGACAGTCATACTCATACAGTACATATATCATATGACTCATATGTACGACTCAGACTCACAATATGACTCATGACTCATGACTCATATGATATGACTCGACTCATATGTCACATATGTATCATATGTATCGTGTGATTCACTGACTGACTCGTTCGGCATTCGGAATTGTTCGGGTGGGTGAATAGAGGATTCTCGGAGGCATGACATGGGTTGATTCAAGTCAAGTCTGATGTCAAAGTCACAGATGTCTAGCAGGAGTCGAGTCTAGCAGTTCAAGTTGGGTCAGTTCAACGGCTGGCTCAGCGCTATTTTTGTTTCCTGCAAGTGTGATCCCTACAGAAACGGATACACAGGTGTACGGTACGGCTTCACAAAGCAACTCTAAAACTGACTAAGACATTTTCCCATTGGGCAGACTAACGCTCGTAAGTAAGACTGATTTGGCCTGATTGACTGATTCACATTCATGATGGACTCATGATTCATGATTAAATTGACTGAGCTCTGTTGAACTCTGTTGTTCCAAGTTCCGACTGGTGCTTGCCCAGCTTGGACCCTTATCCTTGAACTTGCATAGTCTGCGTAGTCAACTAAGTTCAACTAGGCGACAACTTGTAGGCACGGCAATTGCTTGATTTCCTTGTTTCAGATTGGATCAAACCACCCTGGAGGTGCCACTTGTCCAAACCCTGACTGTCCCCGACTGGCCATGGCAGAGAGCACGGACGATGACTCTAGCTGCCACCTCTGCAATCAAGCCTTCGGATCGGTGGATAGAGCTGCTTGGACTGGCGTTGCAAGCCAGCTTTGGTTTTCGCCGTTTTGAGGTCGTCGGACAGAGTGTGAGTGACTGAGTCTCACTGTAAGTGACTCTTACTTGCCACTCCTTCTTTGCCTATCGTCATGTCCATATCGTCGATCGTTGTTCATCCTTTCCGATCCTTTCCAGTCAATTGTTTGATGCAGTGACTGCAGTGATTTGATACGCCTTGCCAAGCACAGGGGCAGGTGGGTTCCCAGGTCATGTTGCCACGTTGAATTTGGGCTGCGATAGTCGACGAGCCTCGCAGCAGCGACAGCATCTAAGGACACGCCTGCAGGGCGCGACATCAAGGTGCAGCAGGTCAAGGCGAACAGCAATCTTTGCGCGCCCTGCAACTACACGCAGCGGGGCTCGTTCGCTGGAGTGAAGATGAACGAGCTGAAGTGCGCGATGGCAGAGCACGAGCCTGTCAAGCAGAAGCTTCCTGGCTGCAGATGCGGCGGGCGCGCAGGTTGCACAACTGTGATCCTAGCCATCCTGCAATTCGACTCTTCAATCATTGAACATCAAGACTTCTCAATGATTCAATGGGTTCGTTTAGATGCTTACTCGGGAAACACACACTGACTGATAGGCGAGCTGCCCAGCAGGCGTTCGACAGTGTTGTTACTCAGCTCCTCAGCACTAAATCGCTATCTAAACATTCAGTTGATTCAGTTGATTCAGTTCTGACACAGACTAGATTTGGCGAAACTGTTTTGATCAGTGACTTGATCAGTGTGAGTCAGTCAGTATCAGACTATCAGTGTCACAATCAGTCAGTGAAAGTTTTGAGTCTTGAGTCATGAGTCATGAGTGACAGTCAGAGTCAGTCAGAGTCTGGCGGACAAATCAGACTCTCAGACTCTGAGAGTCTAAGACAAAGACTGTAACACTGTAAGCTGTAAGACTGTAAGTAAGACTCTAAGACTCTAAGACTAAGACTCTAGTCTAGACTCTAGTTATAGTTAGTTAGTCTATCTAGTCACTCTAGTCTAAGTCTAAGTCTCTAAGTTTCTGTCATGTCAAAATTGGCCAAGTCACCTCGTATCGCAGTAGTTATTGTTCAGTTCTTCAATAAAGCAGACATTGGCTTCTCGTTGCTGCCTTGAGCTTTCAGGGCCCACAGTCTTTGTTTCGCCTCTCAAAAGCGCTTGAGCCAAGCCATTTTGAATCTTGACCGCTGAGCCGTCAGCTGAGGTTCACTCAGCTGCGGCGAGAGCAAGTTCAAACAAAAGCTCTGTTCCCGAAGAAGAAAACCCGCCATGAGCGGTGCGACCTTCGGGAACTCATAAAGCGCAGCGAGGAGTCGTACGTGGATTTCCAACAGGCCGGGCCGAGTTTTGCAGCTCAAGCCCAAGCTTAAGGAAAGGCTTCAGGCTTTAGGTCAAGTCTTAGGCTTAGGCTTAGGGTTTAGGTTGAGTGAGGCCTCAGGTCTCGAAGAGCTTGAGCTTGCTTCTGCTTTTGGTTTTGAGTTTGTTTGTTTTTTGAAGAATTTGTTGACAGTAAATTGAGCTGCAGCACCGAGTCACCAGTGCCAGCACCTTCTGCTTGAACTTGTGTCCGCCTCAATCTGCTTCAACTGGCAGTTGGTAGTTCGACGAAGGCTTCGTGAACACTTGAACTTGAACAGTTGAGTTGAACCGTTGAACTTGAAAGTGTTGCAGTGTTGCTGCGTTGCAGTTGGGGTGCTGGACGAGTTGGGGCTCAGTTGAGGTTTCCGAGAAAATCTGGCATGGTGCAAGGAATCGAATCTATTGGCGAATTGATTGGCATTTGAATGCGGCATTTGGCTAATCAGTTATTAATCAGTTTCGAAAATTCTATTTCTACTATTCATTACCGTCATTTCCATGGGACCATTGATGCTGTTGCTCATTGATCGTTGATCTTTTGAATCTGAATCGGATTCCTTTGACTCCTTTGGGACTCCTTTGCATCAATGACTGACTCAATTGCACTCAATGAATTGTCAAAAATATCATATGATGGACTTGTGGGGTTCACTGAGCTGATGAGCTGACTCTGACTTGGAAGGGAATTGATTGAGGCTCGATTCAGAATCAAGTCAGCTTGATTGAGACTCAGTTGACTCAGTTTACTCAGTTTTATTGAGAAGTTCAGAAGTTCATTCAATGTTTGAAGTTCGATTATCGATTGCCTAAAGCCTGATGGTCAATTGTGACTTGACTAGAAAGGGAGCAACTCAGAAACCATGTCGAGAACAAATCGGTGGTCAGTCATTGGTCCTAGACATTTCATTGGTGCTCTAAGACTCTGCCATTTGCGAGGTCTCAGAATTGATCCCGGTCAAGGAGTTCCTGGAGGATGAGAAAAACAATCCCAAGAAGAAGAAGTTCAAGAACGACAGCGAGAGGAAAAAGTACATCAAGGAGGTCCTCAAGATTCCTTTGGTGAAGAACCCGGCCAACAACAAGGACTGCGTGGCCGTCGCCAACAAGACGGTCATGCTCAGCGGCCAGCGCCTCTCTGCAACTCGCACCAAAGAGCAGGAGTTCGATGACAGGGCGGAGGCTCGCGAGGCGATGACCAAGGCGGCGGCGCAATATGACGTTGAGACCACGACGCAGGCCAGGCCCGCCAACTGATGAATCGAATCGAGTTGGAAGAATCAAGGATTCGGGATTCGGGTATTGTGATTCTTTCTTCAGACGGGAATCAGGATTCGGGATTTGCGAATTCGGCTTCGCGCATCAGGACAGTGATTGAATGAGAATCAGTGGCCAGTGGACTGCTAATCAATCAGATTCAGACTGAATGATTCAGATGTCATAATTTACATAATTTAATCATTATCAGCTAACTAATAAGGATAAGGAATCATCGCTCAAAATTTTGGTTGGAGCGGTGACCATTGACCATTGCCATTGGGCCATTACATTGAAGTTTGAACCCCATTGATGCCATTGACCCATTGACCATTGTTGCCATTGTTGCAATGATTTTTTGGGGACTCCTTGGAACCATGGTTCACGGGTGCACGACCTTGTGGCATTGCTCAGGGGGCCATCGACACTGCTGTGGGCCGGAACAATGACTCTTCAGACTCTTCCACAGATGACAGCAGCGCCTCCGACAATGACTCCAGCAAGTCGAGCTTTGGCGGGCGCCTCCGAGACTCGCCCGTGCAGAAAAAGAAGCGGCGGGCGGCCAAAGCCGCTGCCAAACCGAATGGTGCTGCACCATCGGCGACCCCTGGCAGCAAGAGGCGCCGTGGCGGGAGCTCAGCGGCTGAAAGCAAGAAAGCTGCCAACCGGGAGAGCCTGATTTCCCAGGCCCAGAAGCTGCTTGAGTCCTTGAAGGAGTTGTCGCCGGACGTTGTTTGGAGGAGTGTCATTCGGGCAGCGGAGCTTGACAGGCGCCTCACGAAGGTGCCCAGCCTCTTGGACGAGCTGGACGTTCTGGCTGGCGACATGGATGCGCCGGAGGACATGAAGGCGCAGGCTGGCGAGCTCCACGTAGCCATCTCGAAAAAGAGCGAGGAGGTGACGGGGGTGAAGGAGCTCAGCCGCATCCTGAGGTTCATGCCCCTTGCCGACCTGGCGGCCGACCTTGACAAGCCGGACGGGCAGCTCTTGAAGGCTTTGGAGGCGTGTGTCGACTCGTTGCTGCAATGCCCCGTCGCCTTGCCCGACATCATTCAGTTTATTGCAAAAAAGCTGGTTGATGCAGCCCGGCTGCAGCGCAGAAACGTGACGCGTGACTGTGACTCAGAAGCTTGTTTCGGGGTAGGTACGGTAGGCCGGTAGGCATCTTGCAGCTTGCATTTTGGCAGTTAGTGTCAGCGAGAGTAGTTTGCAGTTAAGCGTTGGTCGAGATAGTCAGGCAGTCAGACAGATCAGGAATTCGGAGTTCGGAAACGAGAGCCACCGCATAAGCCACGACGGATGCCATGAATCATATGATATCATATGACTTCATATGATATGACTTTGACTCATAAAGCCTCCCTGGACTGCAGAGAATCACTATAGACTCTAGTGACTCTAGACTGGACTTTGTGACATTTTGTCATTGGGTAATCATTGGGTAGACAAGCGGTAGACGGTTGCTGCTGCTGTAATTGCTTCCTTCCTCACTCGACTCCAAATATTGAAGGTTCACCAAATCTGGTTGCCACAGATATGGTACGGATACAGATGCGGGATACGGGATACGGCGTTCGTAAGGGGAATTCACACAGCTGATTTGTTGTCGCAAAGCCGCTCCTGCACTGAGGCTGATAGCAAGGCCTTCTTCACTTTTCTCCAGGCGGCAAACTCTGACGGCAAGTTCAATCTGGCCTACTTGTACGGTAAGGCGCTGGAGGGCGACAACATAGCCGCCATTGTGGCGCTCATTCGCGCGCAAATCACTGCTGTGGGTGATGTCTTCTTCGAGAAGCTCCGGGCGGTTTCAGGCAGTGCTGACTTCGCAGAGCGCATCTTGCCTTGCGAGTTGAAGACAGCCGAGTTCGACCAAGATGATTTGTGGTCGCTTGCTTGCATTGCAGCCCCTTACAGCCCTTACGGCCCTTACAGGTTTGATTCAACCGCGTGACTTTGTTACAGAGCTGTCGCAGCAGCAGTTGCCCTAGTCAAACCTGCCAATCTGCCAGGCTGCCAGCCCCAAACAAGATCACGACAATGGAGGACGTGCGCAAGTGCTCCAACAAAAGTGGCTTTGCGTCGCCGGTCATGATGGACCTTCAGCGGGTCTTCGCCTGCCTCGACGTGAAGAACGGAGTGAAGAACGAGCTCTTTCTCGGACTGGTGACCAACCCAAAGACTGCTCGATTCTCGCAGCGCATTTTGGTCCCAATGGCTGCGAACAAGGAGTGGCGGCTTCTTGGCGGCGCAAAATGGTCTCAGAGTCATGTGTCACGTGAGTAACATGACACGTGTCGCACGTTGCGTCACGTGAATCACATGAATCCTGAATCCACATACAGTACATCTCATAACAATTAATACATATGAATCATATGAATATGCATATGCTGCATATGCATATGTCATATGAATCATATGTATCATATGAACCATAATCATATGAGTTTGGTCCAACGTCACAACCGTTGGATGAATGTGTCACTGTCGACTTGAATGAATGAATTTATGAATTATAATATTGAATGAATTGAATTGATTCGATTGATTGATTGATTGAATGAATGAATGAATGAATGAATGAGTGAATGAATGAATGATTGAAAAAATGAGTGAGAGAGAGAGAGAGAGTGAGTGAGTGAGTGAGTGAGTGAGTGAGTGAGTGAGTGAGTGATCAGGATCAGAATCAGAAGGTTTGATTTGATTCGATTGTGTGCAGAGTTTGCAGTGTCAGTATGTGACACATGTGACTCATCATGTGACACATGTGACACAGCACAGTGTTTTATTCTGACCATTTGACCGACCCTTTTTCTTCTAGCGCGCCACGGCGTTCCAAGGACGCTCTGGCAGCAGCTTCTCGCGGCGGCCAAGGAGATGGGTGACATTAAGGAGCACCAAACGACTGCCGTCAAGTTGCAGTCCCTGATCAAGGACCTGATGGCGGTCAACTCTGTGAAAGGAGAGTCGGAGCTGGGCGACATCGCTGCCAAGGTGAAGGAGCTGCAGGCGTGGCCGACAGTGGTGCGCGTTCTGGAGGAGAGTGGCGTGCCAGAGCAGCAAGCCACCGCTGCCGATTTGAAGGCCAGCATCGCTGCCCTCGATGAGCACGCGAGCAAAATCTTCTCTGATGCCAAAAAGGTCATGGGGCAAATCACTACGTGGGCAAACAACGGCTTCAAGGTTTCTGGCGATGCCACCCTTGCAGCCTATGGCAAGCTGTTCATGTCCGGCCCGGCTGCAGCGCCTGTCCTTCCGCCGGTCATCAATCAGCAGTTCCGCCTCTGGAGCTGCTGGGCTGCAGTTTGCCAAGTCGTTTCGTTCGGCCTTTGAGTCCAGGGCCTTGAACACATCAGAGCAGACCCGATTGTAGGAAACCTAGCCTAGGTCAGTCAAGCCAAGGCCTGGCCGGGCAGTTTAAAAGGAAGGGGCGGGAGTCGGAAGGAGGGAGCGGAGGGAGTTCTTTGCAAGGAATTTGTCAGTTGCTAAGGTTTGATCAAGGGTGTGGCGATGGCCTCACCGGCAGCGAGCAGCTCTCCGGCTTTGAAGGGCATGCTGGCTTGGGTTGCCACGACGCTTGACTTCAAGCTCGAGTCCAACGACGACCCCAGCGTTTTGAAGGTGCTGGGCAGGTACACCGAAGCTTGCCTCAGTGCTTTGCCAGGCAATGACGCTGACACGGAGGAGGACATGTCGGTGGCGGCGGCTGCGGTGAGGAGCATGCTGCACCGCGTGCAGCGCGTGATCTTCTCCAAGGCCGTGCAGTTGCTTTTGGACAAACCTGAGGAGCAGAGTTAGGCCAACCCTTTTTCAATTTTTGCATTTTGCATTTTGCATCTTTTAGTAAATTGTCACTTCACTCAAGACTCAAGACTTGACTCAAGACTCAAGACTCAAAAGACTCAAAACTCAATATTTAATTGGTCCTTTAGTAGTCCTTTAGTTCTTAGTCATGAGTCATGAGTCATTGAGTCATTTGAGTCATTTGACATTAGTACAGTACAGTAGTAGAGTCTAGTACTTAGTCAAGACTTAGTCAACTTAGTCTCTTTAGTCTGTAGAGTCTGGAGTCTGGAGTCACTATATGAGTTATATGATGAGTCTTCCTGAGCCAACAGTCAAGAGTGAAGATTCTCAGTATCAGATGACTCAGATGTCAGATATCGTCCGTGGCGTTGTTGGTCAGGAGCTGCAGAGGAAGGAGATCACAGGGTTGCTTCGCAGAGATGAGCAGCCCATTGCGCAGGTCCTTGAGCGGGCCGCCAGGTGGGAGGAAGACATCCAAGCTTTGGCCGGCAGCCAAGGTGATTGGAAAGGGCTCAAGGAGGGGCTGCCAGTTTTTGAGGCGGCTGCGGCTGCACGGGAGTGCCCCCTCATGAGCGACCCGCTGCTGCTGCCGGTGAAGGCGCAGTGCGAGAAGTTTGAGGCGAGCTTCCTGGAGTCCATGGCCAAGAGCAATGACATGGCCAAGGATGCGCTGCTGGCTCCCGTGACCAAGTTCATTTCGAAGTATGGCAAAGTCCGCGAAGCTGCAGAGGTGTGGCAAATGGCGGAGGTTTCGTGGGTGTTCGAGTCCAAGAGCGAGGCCGAGGTTCACGCCGATGTAGATGCGCTGCAGCGCAGCCACGAGCTTCTCAAGGAGGCTTGCCAGCACATGACCAGCATCGGCGAGCACCAGCAGCAGTCTTGCAACATGAAGATGAAAGTCCTCGCCAAGGAGGTGGGGGCACAAGTTGCTCTTTTCCAGGAGGAGAGCCGCAATGCCTTCGTGGTGGCAGCGAGCATTGCTGGCAGTCAGCTGGTGATGGATGGGAGCTCGCTCGACGTGGAGGAGGAGTTCTACAACGTTTGCAGCACCAAGTATGAGGTCAGCAAGGATGCACTTCCCAAGGCACCGGGGTCTAGGTTTGGCTGACTGACCAAAACAAGTTGCCCCGATCTGCAAACGCCAATTGGGCGCATCATCCTTGAGTGCCAGTGCCAGCTACTTCGAATCCTGAGACATTGTCGGAATCATGGTCGAGTCAAGGTTTTTTTCATCTCAGACAATAAATCAATCTGAGAATCAGTGGTAGTTGAACGTTGTGAATCGTGAATCAGCAGATGCTGCAGATTGCATTATCGTAATCTATCATCAGTGAATCATCAGAATACAGAACCATTCCAATTGTCAAGACACAAGAGGCCCAAGAGTCAGGGTCAAGGTGAATGTTGCCGGCTGCCAATCGCTTGGGTCGCTTGATTCGCTGTTGTGTAGGGCTGGGTCACATGTAGTAGTCATGTGTTACATGTTTTTTTGGGGAGTTGCGCTGACCGCGCTGCAAGGCGCTTGTGGGCCTCCTCTCCGACCTTGACAGCAAGAAGGGCAAGAAGAAGGGCCCCAAAGACAAGGTGGACAAGGCGGATGACAAGGAGGAGAAGCAGGAGAAGGAGAAGGGCTTGAAGGGCGGCAAGAAGAAGGACAAGGAGAAGGACAAAGATAAGGAGAAGGACAAAGACAAGGAGAAGGGCAAGAAGGGCAAAAAGACGGGTGCGGGCAAAGAGGAGGATGACAAGCCGAGCAAGAGGACAAAGCGTGGCGGTAAGTGAGTGATCTTGCATCTTGCCTGGGCCATCACACGGACTTGATTTGCAAAAATGGTTTGCGCCGCGGCTTCTGGCAGCTCGATCCTCGCTTTGAAGCCTTGGGTACTTTGGACCAAACTCAAACTCAAACTCAAACTTGATTGATTGATTCACAATTCAGTTCATTCATTCATTCATTTTGATTCAGATGCAGATTAAGAATCAATTCAAGTAGGTTTGCAGGACTCAGGACACCCAACCCGCAATTTCCTGTGATCGGTCTTTTTCAATTGTTTGACGCCTCCGGTTCCTGACGTTTTATGAACTTCAGATTCAGATCGCCCAGCGCCACTTCCAACTGATTGGCTTGTAGGTCAAACTTCTAGGCCAGGCTTAGGATTTCGGCTGCGTAGGCTTGTGTGCGGGTTTCCCAACCTGTCGGTGCTTGATATGGATTCAGAGGATTCGTGTCATATGATTTCATTAAATTTGCTCAAGACAGAGTCTCCTGCAATCCCTTCCTGAATATTGCTTGACGGTACGGCACGGCTGATAACCGATAAACAGACATCCTGTGACACCCTCCTGGATATGGCTGACCAATGTTGCAGTGCTTCAGCAATTGCAAGTGCGTTCACTTGTTGCTGGTCTATCAGGACCTCTCGCAAAAGACTCATTTTGAAGGCTTTCTGAAGGGCACTCTTTGTGGACCAGTTGGATTGGTGGGTGGGTGGCTTGAGGCCTGTTGAGCTTCCAACTTGGGTCGGCTTTGAGGCACCCAGTATTTACATGATCTTCTACATGTTTTGTTGCATCCCCTTTTTGTTGTCATGATTATTTACATGAAGAGCGACGTGGTTTGTTACATGACTTCTGGCCGATTTGGACCTCCACAGAGATAGAGGCTAAGTTTTGGTCTAACATTGGGGTGTTCGATTCCCCCCGGGTGCGCTTTCGCATCCTTAGCAGCTCCAGCGGCACATCGCCAGCATCACCTGCATCATCCGCATCAGCGCCTGCCAAGGATGCGGATGATGCAAGTGATGCTGGGGATGTTGCCCATGCTGGTGAAGGAAATGAAGGGGGGAAAGGGGGAAAGGATCTCAACAGCGAAAGGGGGGGAAAGATCTCAGGGAGGAAAGGGAGAAGATCTGGGGAAAAAATGCCTTAAGGGGGAAAGGGGGGAAAAGATCTTTGGGAGGAAAAGGGAAATCTTTCTCGGGGGGAACAGGCCCTAAGGGGCAATCGGGGGACAGGATCTCAATCGGGAAAGAGAGAAAAAACTTTGGGAAGAGAAGGGTGGAGATCTTGGGGGGAAAAGGCCTTAGGGGGGAAACGGGGGAAAGGATCTTAAGCGGGAAAGGGGGGAAAAGATCTTAGGGAGGCAAAGGGAGACAACTCAGGGAAAAGGACTTAGGGAGGAAAGGGGGGGAAAGATCTTTGGGAGGAAAAGGGAGAAGAACTGAGGGTGGGAAAAGGCCTTAGAAGGAAAAGGGGGGAAATAAATGATCTCAACAGGGAACTGGGGGGGGGGGGAAATCTTAGGGAGGAAAGGCAAAAGGGGGAAAGGGGGAGGGAAAGGGGGGAAAGATCTTAGGGAGGAAAGGGAGAAGATCTGGGGAACAACAGGGAAAGGGGGGAAAAGATTTAGGAAGGAAAAGGAAAGCTCTCAGGGGGGGAAAGGCCTTAGGGGGGGAAAGGGGAAAAGGATCTCAGCAGGGAAAGGGGGGGGGGGAAGATCTTAGGGAGGAAAGGGAGAAGATCTGGGGACAAAGGCCTTAGGGGGGAAAGGGGAGAAATGATCTCAACAGGGAAAGGGGTGGAAAAGGTCTTAGGGCGGAAAAGGGAGAAGATCTGGGAGAAAAAAGGCCAACAGGGAAAGGGGGGAAAGACCTAAGGAAGGAAAAGGGAGAAGCTCTCAGGTGGGAAAGGCCTGAGGGGGGAAAGGGTGGGAAGGATCTCAACAGGGAAAGGGGGGAAACAATCTTAGGAAGGAAAGGGAGAAGATCTGGAAAGGCCTTAAAGGGAAGGGGGCAAAGGATCTTAAGGAGGAATAGGAAGAAGATCTCAGCGGGGGGAAAGGCCGTAGGGGGGAAAGAGGGGAAAGGATCTCAACAGGGAAAGGGGGGGAAAGATCTCAGTGAAAAAGGGAGAAGGTCCCAGGCAGGGAAAAGGCCTTAGGGGGGAAAGGGGGAAAGGATCTCAACAGGGACAGGGGGCAAAGGATCTTAGGGAGGAAAAGGGAGAAGATCTGAAAAGGCCTTAGGGGGAAAAGGGGGAAAGGAGCTCAACAGGGAAAGGTGGGAGAAGATCCTAGGGAGGAAAAGGGAGAAGATCTCGGGGGAAAAGATCTTGGGAGGACAAGGGAGAAGATCTCAGGGGGGGGAAGGCCTTAGGGGGGAAAGGGGGGAAAGGATCTCAACAGGGAAAGGGGGCAAAGGATCTTAGGGAGGAAAAGGGAGAAGATCTTGGGGGGGAAAACGCCTTAGGGGGGAAAGGGCGGGAAAGGATCTCAACAAGGAAAGGGGGAAAAGATCTTAGGAAGGAAAAGGGGGAAGATCGCGGGGGGAAAAAAGGCCTTAGGGGGGAAAGGAGGGAAAGGATCTCAACAGGGAGAGGGGGGAAAACATCGTGGGGAGGAAAAGGGAAAAACTCAGAGGGAGAAAGGGCCTTAGGGGGGAAAGGGGGGATGGATCTCAACAGGGAAAAATGGCAAAAGATCTTAGGGAGGAAAAGGGAGAAGATCTCAGGGGGGGAAAGGCCTTAGGGGGGAAAGGGGGGAAAGGATCTGAGAGGGAAAGGGGGGGAAAGATCTTAGGGAGGAAAGGGAGAAGATCTGGGGGCAAAGGCCTTAGGGGGGAAAGGGGAGAAATGATCTCAACAGGGAAAGGGGTGGCCTCAGGGGGAAAGGGTGGGAAGGATCTCAACAGGGAAAGGGGGGAAACAATCTTAGGAAGGAAAGGGGGGGGGGAAGATCTTAGGGAGGAAAGGGGGGGAAGCCCAACAGGGAAAGGGGGGAAAAGATCTTAGGAAGCTTGGGAGGGAAAGGGGGGAAAGGATCTCAACAGGGAAAGGGTGGGAAAGATCTTAAGGAGGAAAGGGGGGGGAAGATCTTAGGGAGGAAAGGGAGACGATCTGGGAGATCTTAGGGAGGCAAAGGGAGAAGATCTCAGGGGGGAAAAGGCCTTAGGGGGGAAAGGGGGGAAAGGATCTCAACAGGGAGAGGGGTGAAAACATCTTAGGGAGGAAAAGGGGAAAAAACAGAGGGAGAAAAGGCCTTAGGGCAGAAAGGGGGAATGGATCTCAACAAAGAAAGGGGGGCAAAAATCTCAGAGGGGAAGGGGGCAAGGGGACAATTCCAAAGGGACGCAAATAAGAAAGCAGGCCTGTAATGTCGGCGGCCTGAGCCGGAGGCACTAAAATTGTGTCGAAGTGCTGCAGCTGTGTCAGTGTTCTGTTATACGACAACTTTCCGATGCGTGTTCTGTTATACGACAGCTTTCCGATGCAAACTGCGCTTTCGTTGTTATAAAACAGGTTGAGCCGCGCTGTACCCCCACAGTCGCGCAAAGTCACAAGTGGCAATGACTTTTTTTTTTGCGGGCATGTGAAACACGAGGCGGCACACATCTGGTTATGGAGGTGCACATGCCAATGCCAGTAGCGCAAAGAAGTGTGGAAAACCCACCTCCCTGCTACCTGTTCCAACGCCCTTCTAAATGGCAGGCTCTCTTCAAGTTGACTCTTCAGGGGCATGTGCAGCGAAGCGAAAGCATGCTCTGCAGGCACCATTGGGAAACCACTGGGAGCCTGGGGAGTTACACATCGGGGTATGCAACGAGGGGCATGCAACCAGCCAATAGGGTTGTGGTAATGTGATGTGTGTAATATGAAACGGGTGTCCGCCGCAGTTCTGCCACAGACCCCTCAAAAATCGCTGCCAAGTAGGAAGAGTCAGTTCATCTTGGGCACCGTGTTGTCTAGACAAGCCTTCGGAACTCTGTCCAAACCTTGTCCGTCTGTCAGTAAACAACTGGCTCGCGATCTTGCCTACGGTACTTGAGGCCAGAGGGGACTGGGCGAAAGCTAGGAGAAAACCGCTCTGACGAGCCGCGATTGAAACCGATGCCAGGGTGATCCCCGTAGAATCGTCAACATGTCCCTCATATCCGTCCGGAACTGCTCATTTTGCATAACTTTACCAAGCCACAAAAACGTGGACGTGTCTTTCGTGTCTTCCTGAAACGTCGACATGTTCTTTGTCCTCCTGGACATTCAAATAGGGCAGACAAATGCCGCGCCAAGTTGAACTCCAGCTAGCCGATGCTAGCTTTCGTGATCAGTTCTGCCTGCGGTTCAGGGAGGTAAAGCAGTTTTATGGTAGTCGTGAGCAAGCATGCCCGCTTCCAAATCCCGATGTTCGCCCAGCTGTCCCCCAGCACCTAAAATATGTGATTTGGCCAGTCCCGCGCAGCTTCCCTCCGGCAACACAATTGCGGAAAAGTGCAGCCAAGCATCATGGGATTCATGGCGCCCATCATCATGGGATTCATCATCATTTGCATCATCGGGTTCATCATCATAGCCATCATGGGGTTCATGGCTGGCGCTTCTTTCTCTTTACCGTCATCGCCATCGCTGTCGGCTTTATCATCCTGAAGCGAAGCAGCCTGCTGAAGGTACTTCTCAGACCACTTCTCTTCGTAGTCATCCTTGGCATGGCGGGTGGCCGGCTTCCCTTTCCAGCCCCGAAGGGAACATCTGAAAAGGCCCGCTCAGAAAATCCACTGCTTACAACTCCGACCACGAAAGCTCGACCACGGCTCCTGTGTCGCAGGTCCTTCAGTCTCCTTCTTCTCCTTGCAACGGCTCCAAAATGCCCAAGTTTTGATGTCTTCATGCAGTCATGATATCCCAAACCCGGAAAGGACGCTTGATAATATGATCCCGTCGCGAATTTACAGGGCGCCAGGATGAACATGCTGATCGAAGCCGCGCAAAAGGTCCAGTGTAAGCCGTAAAGTCAATCTAGCCAAGTTTTGTCCCATAGCCTGCAGCATCTGCAAAAGCTTCAGCCCTCTAAAGCTGATGCTTAGAACGGCTTTGCAAACAAAGTGTCCTCTTTTTGATAGATGGGCTCATCTCAAGAAGGCCAGCCTGGGTTAAACTGAGGAATCCGATTGCTGGTTCCACAAGCACGTCATCCATACCCTTACGCAAGTGTCTGCAGTCAGCCAGGGAATGACATCTAGCTAGCCCCAACAGAGAAACCCGACTCTGGCGATACTTTTAGAAACGGGACAAGACAGGCTCTGGGGAATCCAACATTGAGGTATGGTAACCAGTTTTTGCTCATAGATGGTCTGCAAATGACTTGGGGTACGGCGTCATGGGCCTTTGGGTTGCGGGCTGGTAGCTCTGAGCGAACCCAGTGAGCCTTCAAATGCGTTGGAGCACTTCAAAATCGAAGCCAACATCAACACTCAACTTCTCGAAGAAAAATCTAAGCAAGCGGCGCGGCGCTTGGGGTGTTTGCCAAATCTGATGTTCCCTTTTGCTTGGTTGTGGGTAGCGCAAGGCATTCACAGTGCCCAATACCCAACACTATTTTGGCCGGGGCTATCAGGCTGCTGTCGGCATAAAGCTGCTAATCAAGTTGGGGCAAACTTGAATCTGACCATTGATGATACTTTAGCAAACCTACTACAACATGCGCAGTAGGTGAATGTGAATTTGCCAGGTGCATGGTTTGGTCACCGTTTGGAAGACTGTCCTTTTCGGCATGTGCACTAAATCGTGTTCGTAAGTGGAACTGTCGATGACCTTCCAGGTTTCTTCCAAGCGAGGTCTCGCCGCATGGGGTTTGGCTCAGACCTTTGTTGAAAAAAGGGGGCCGTCCCTTTGACGCTGTCCAACAACTTGCCATTTCGCAGGCAAGTAACCAGGTAAGGATCCCTTCGCAGGGCTGTGGGAAATGGATTCCACTTCTCTGATACAACGAAAAGGTCTTCCCAAAGACTAACCCCCCATACGCAGGGGGAGATTCCAGGTGTCAAAGAAGCGGTTGATCCCACCTGATCCAATGCTAGGCCCTCCAGTAGAGAGGTTAGAATACAGAAGGGCCCGTACACCATTCTGTAGGCCAGTTTAGTAGGGGAACCCTCCCCAAAAAAAGTTTGTAAAAGGGCACTACTGGGGGACCTAGAATGTCAAACCTTCAACTGGCAGGGGCCTTCTCTCTGTCGTGGGCCATACGCTGGCGCTCTGCATGCTGCGCCGCTTGGAAGGCAGTGCCGCCGTGGGGTCTCACCGCCACCCACCTGAAGGTAATGAAACATGCACCCTATCATAAGGGGGAGGGGGGCGGGGGGTCCCCAATTCCATTTATCTAGTCTTCCCCCCCCTCCCCAAGAAAAAGGGAGAATGGAACCATAAATGGAATTCCAGGGCTTACCCCCTCTCCCAATTCCATGTTCAGGAGGGTAGGGGATAGTGGTTCACATATGGGCTTGAATTTTAATTGGGGACCCTTCGGTGAACACCATTTAGGTGTGGATTCATGTCCACCAAATATTTTTCAGGTGGTTCCCTATTAAAATTCACAGCTACATCACTCCCTTCTATGAAGGGCTCTCAGGCTCGGATTGGAATGCCCATTCATTCCTCCGCGCTTAAGCATGTATTGATCGCCATGTGGCGGCACCATTCTATCAGCAACATACCAAAAGCACCGCGACAGAACTGAATGTGTCGACATCAAAGGGTACGGTAAATCGGTGATTAAATGCAACAGGGTGGTGCCAAAGGGCCCGATCAACAGCCTCCAAGCGTGTCCTCAAAACTCGCTAGACCTGGCAGGGCCAGGCTCCCATAGGAAAGCAGCCAGCAACCCCGCTGAAAACAGACCAACCCTCCGCAGGCGAATGTAGGCACGCATCTGGAAGAAACACGCGTGTTCATGATTGGTAGACCTTCATGGAAGACATGCGCAACGTCATTGTAATTAGGAGGGGTAGGTCCCCTGAAAAAACAGTGACAATTGGTGCCTGGTGAGGGAAGTCAGTTCAAGAAGCCAACTTGGGCTTGCATCCGTGCGGGGCAGCAATTCTAGTGCGGGAGAGCCGGTTTCACTTCCACTACGCGGTAAGCGTGACCAAGCATCACCTGCCACAACACATGATCTGAACAACTCCCAAAGCCCATGGAACCCATGGCCCGTCAGCAGTGCTCTGCATCTGGGCTGCAAGTCGGGGTTTCTTGGACATGTCAAAAAATCATACTCTCGTGGTTTCTCTTGGGACAATAGGCTGTTCTTGAGCCAGACTTCTTGACGATCAGGGTATCCTTTCGCCTTATCCCGCAAGTGGGACTTGATGAACCTGCCAGGGTTTACATCCCGCCCCCCCCCCCCCCCAACAGGGCTCCCTACTTATGAGAGAAGGTGATGTTTCAAACCTACACCCAAACGATCTAAGAACCTGGATCTTGCCGAGCGGCTTGTTGTCAATCATGTGGCTAGCCTTTGCCTCCACGCACCGGTTGACGGAATCCTGCAAGATTTTGAAGCCTTGAGCTTCCCCACTGATGAAAAAGTAGCCAATGCAACAGGGAAAAGTACAAATCCCACCACCATGATTGTAGAGTCGCACGTACGCTCCGCCTGTGTGTGTTTCGGCGGTGTTGAAGCTATAGAACCCTGACTGGTGCAATTGAGAGCCCACCAAGCTTGATGAACCTGGGCTGATTTGCACCGTGCTGCAAGGTGCAAGCATCTATTGCTACCGTGGCCTAGTCCATAATCATAAGGCACCCGGCGGCATTTGCTTTCAACCCTACCCCTTCCTTGTCCGAAAACTTAACGAAGGCAAATCCCCGGGAGGAGCCATCGGGCAGGCGCTTGATGTCCACGCTGTCCACCTGCACAGAGATGCTGCACGTGTCGCGGCCATTCGCCCAAACGACGTCGAGACTTTGAAACCATGGGAAACCATTGTGATCCATTTGCTTAAGCCCCCTGAAAACATATATAAAACAAACATATTTCCAGTAGTGATTCATTCCCTTTAAAACCAGCAAGGGAAAAATGAAAAATGTTCTTAAGCAAATGGATGTTGTTCGTTGGCATTTACAGGGCAACAATCATTCCAGACTTTCGTAGGTGGTGCAGGATTTCGTCCATCAGTAGGTCATTGTTCTGTACAACATGCCAGCCACATTGCAATATGGCAATTGCTGCTCCTACTTGCAACTTGCAACGATTGAGACTTCAACCACCTCGCTGATTTTCAAGAATTTTAACGTTGAACAAAACCGACAGCGGCATGAGCATTAGAACAGCTCCGGCGGGATGGGTGCATTGGGGAATGGGTCGGTGGGTGAGTGGACTGGTGTTCCGATGCAGTCCACGCTCCTGAAATGTATGCCTGGCTGCAAGGCAAGCTCAAAGCCTTATGTTTGGGGAGACGCTCATTTCCATTGGCGCCTACTACCGCGCCGGTGACGCCTGCATGACGTCCGATGCAGTCACCAACCACATTGTCTCTGTCCCTTTCTCGTTGCCAATGCGAGCAAACAAATGATCACGCTGAGAGTGAGAGAGGGAGCCAAGAAAATACGCCATAATTGTAAAACCTGGGGAGTATCCCCCTGTTCATGTTGCAAGGGT
>CAUJNA010003462.1:479645-502145 GCA_963377175.1 Effrenium voratum | reverse complement strand
ACAACACACACACACAACACACACAACACACACAACACACACACACACAACACACACACAACACACACACAACACACACAACTCACACACACACACACACCTTACACACAACACAACACACACCTTACACATCTTACACACAACACACACACACACATACACCCACACAGACACACACACGCACGCAACCAACAGTCTAAAATGCAACTTGCATCTTCTGCGCGCTCCAAGTGCGAGCTTTCTTGCTGAGAATGCAGCTAATATGCACAAGCAGCCCGCAATATACAGCAACGTACTTCCTTAAGCATGGACCCACGATTAAATGGTTTAAGGAGAGCACATTCCTCAAGCGTCCACCTAATCTCGGTTCGCCGTTTGCCTGTTGCAGTTTCCCGGGTGCTGGTTAACTACTTCAGGCAATCGGTCTGTAACAGACCAACCAAGCAACCAAGTAGCCACTCAATCAAGGGCTTAGGGCATCGATTTGTTGATCTTCATGAAATTCACCCAGCACAAGGGCAGACCGAACTCAAGAGAGGAGCATCCCACTGTCCCCTCGCGGGGTAGCACAGCAAACTCAAGAGAACAACAGCCATCGGGTGCAGGTCCTGCGCCCATGGCCGGCATGACGCCCATTGGCATCGCCTCGAGTCAAGGGACAAGCTGTCTTCATAGCACATCCGCAAGAAAGAATGAGCAAACGAATCAAACTCTTGGTGATGGCCCGCAGCATGTAAAAAACCCAGCAAGCTAGAGCAAAGGACGTTCAAGCATGGCTGGGTTTCTTAGCGTTTCTGCCTTGCGATCATACCAAGCATATGGCACCACTACGTCGGTGCCAGTGACTGGCCCAACATGTCCACAGATTGCAAACCCAGGAAGAGAATTCAGTGCCTCCGCTTCTTGGATCACAGCATGATGAGCCACGGCCGGTGCTGAAAAGGCCAGGCTTGTCAGTGACAACAAGCGTCCGGTGCCGCCAACAAGCTAGACAAATACGGTGCAGACAGGGCACCCCTGGCATCATCATGCCTGGCAATCGCACGGAAGCATGTCAGGGCCAAGCTACTCAAACAGACCCCCTTTACCTCCAACCTGCAACCAAAGTTATGGAAGTATGATTCAGTTTTGCCTGCCTGAGCTTGCAACTGACAATCTGAGCTTGCCACTGACAATTTGGTAGGTTGCTTGCCAAACAGCACTTGGCAATTCTATGCATTTCTCCCCGTCTTAAGGCACAGTATGGCAAACAAGTCCTTTAGCCCTGTGTAAATGACCGAGCCTGGCGAACGCTGATGCCAGGCGCGCGCTGCTAGCTAACACAGACTTGGGCCATCTGGCAGCGGGACACAATGTTCAAGGCGCCTCCACTACTTTTCATTCGATCAATCTCCGTCTGTGCCGAATGAAAGCACAAATGTGACAAACCAAGACGGTTGGACAACAAACCGGCATCCCAACCCATTACAACCACCGCCATTGCAAGCCATAGATGCCAACGTGAAGCGGGTGTAGCTCAAGAATCCTAATCCAGTCAAACATGGAAGCTTTTGTTTGAGCTGCTTGCTTGGCGCTCAAAAAAAACAACAACATGTTGCCTAGCCAAAGCCCATCCAGGGTCAGGTGCTTTGGCCCTGACCTTTCCACTTGCTTGGCGCGGGTGTCCACCCTTTTGCGGCGCAGCTGGTTGATAGCAGCGCGTGTAGCCGTGAGTGTGCCTCCTTTCATTGCTGGCTTTGGCTTTTGCTGCATGTGCAACTGCCTGCTTCTTGCCCGCCTCCCGCATGCAACGAACAATTGAATCATGGCAATTTGCAGTAGCCACGCACATGGGGGTCTGGCCATCGTTGTCGGCCTTGTCCTTGTCAGCGCCTGCTGCGAGCAAGCAACTCACAATGTCCTCATGTCCGATCGCCGCAGCAACGTATATTGGTGTGTATCCTAGGCTGTTGGCCTTGTCTTTTCCGGCGCCGGCTTGAAGCAAGCACTGCACAACATCGTAGTGGCCAGTGGCCGCAGCGGCATACAGGGGAGTGTCGCCTTGATGGTTGGATTTGTCCAAGTCAACCTCAGCTTCCAGCAGGCAATGCACAACTTGCCGATGCCCTATTGCCGCGGCAAGGTACAAAGGAGTGTATCCCTGACTGTTTGAGTGATTCTTGTCAGCACCGGCCACCAGCAGGCACCGGACTATTCCTTGGTGCCCATGGGCAGCAGCATCGAGCAAAGGCGTCTGGCCATCGTCGTTGGCCTTGTCCTTGTTGGCCCCCGCTTTCAGCAAGTAGCGCACAATTTGAAGGTGGCCATTAGCAGCAGCGACATGAAGCGGTGATTGACCGACATCGTCAGCCTTGTCCAAGTCAACCTTGGCTTCCAGCAGGCAATGTGCAACCTCATGATGCCCAATTGCTGCAGCAACGTATACTGGGGTGTAGCCGTGACGATTGGCCTCATCCTTTTTGGCACCAGCTTTGAGCAAACAACGCACAACTTCGGCGTGACCACCCGCAGCGGCAGCATGCATCGACGTGCAGCCTTGTTGGTTTGGTTTATCTTGGTCAGCGCCCACTTGCAGCAAACAGGCTGCTACCTCTTGATGGCCATGAGCTGCAGCAACGTACAAAGGCGTGCAGCCAATCTTGTCGACCTTGTCCTTGTCAGCGCCAGCTTTCAGTAAACAACGTACAATTTCTTGACAGCCATTTGAGGCAGCACCAAACAGTGGCGTCTGGCCGTCGTTATCTGCCATGTCCTTGTCAGCACCTGCTTCCAGCAAGCAACGCACAACTTCTGGATGGCCGACAGCAGCGGCAATGTACAAAGGCGTGCAGCCGATTTTGTCAACTGTGTCCGTATCAGCACCGGCTTCTAGCAAGCATAGAGCCACTTCCAAATAGCCCTGGGAAGCTGCAACAAACAATGGTGTTTGGCCATCGTGGTTGGCCTTGTCTTTATCAGCGCCAGCTTCGAGCAAGCAGCTCACCACTTCCAACTGATTACTTTGAGCTGCTTCATGCAAAGCAGTCAATTCACCACTGCTACTGAAAACTGTGTTTGGGTCGTGGGGCTCGTCCAAAAGAGCTTCAAGTTGCTCCATGTTGCCACTGCCAGCTGCCTGGAGAAGCAACGCTGGCGTCGTTTGGGCGAATGGCCTTACCACCGCCACCATTGACTCCGAGTTCTGCCACGGGCTCGCTGGGTCCAGGGTGCGGTTGCCCTGTGCCAGCGCGAGCTGCCTGTAGTAGGGCATCCCCAATCGAGCCGCCACTTCCCTTCGCAGCAAGTGGAAGAAGGCAAGGCCGCTCTCGCGGGCCTCGCGCCGATCTTGCCACCAGCCAGAAAACTCGCCTGCGGTCATCACCTCGCGGCCGCTGGACAAGCGGACGCATGCCATTGCACGTCGGGCCGAACGAGTAAGAAATGACACCAGTCCGGCCTGGAAGGAAATGGACATTACGCGTGGTGATTGGGAGTGACGCTGTCAACATCAAGGGTGCCCTTGCTGGCATCTGGAACGCGGATTAGGTCGCTTGATCCAGCAGCTGCAAGCTGGGGTCCGAATTTCAACATAGTGAACTCTTGCAAGGCGAACGGCACATTGAATGACCTTCACCATGACATTGTTCTCCGTTCAGGTCTGTGTGATGTACTTTAAAGATGCCTCTGACCCAATGCCGAACCTCGGTCCAACACGTAGCATCAGCCCCGGAGCCCCATGGGAAATAGGAATGGACCCGGCACTGCTCAAGGCTACTGTACCCACAAAATGGTACGTTAGTTTCAGGAACCCGAATGGCCCGAACCTGAAGAGAAATCACATGCTCTTTTGCCGCAGTGGCATGCTTCCAACTCCGGGCCCCTGCAGGGAAGGGCAGGCCTGCCGGGTGATGAGCTGCTTTCAGCACAGGCGAATTACCACTGATGGCATTTTCCGTGAGGCGGTATGCCCCGGAAATGCTGCACCAGCTTCCTTCTCACGACTTCTCGATCATGTTGGGTCAACATAGCCAACGCCACCAAATTCTGGGCAGGATGTGGGATCCCCAACGCCCATGAATCAAAAAGGGGGTGCTGTCAAGCTAGGGGGGGGGGGGAACTGGTTGCATTCAATCTGTGTAGCTTCCTAGCTGGTGGTATGTGCACTGTATGGCCGAGGAAGCACAACACCGCGCACCGCGGCCCGGTAAGTCCTGTGGCCGGATCTGCGGTGCAGCTGAGCCATGGCTCGAATCCCATCCCGGGATCTCAAGCCCAATGGCCAGCACAGGACTGATCAAGCCCACAGCGCGAAGTCCTCAGCTTCTAAAAGGTGCGCCTCACCCCGAACATATCCAGAACTTGTTCTCAAATTCTAGCTGTACTATACCACTATGCTGTGCTCAGGTGATTGCTAAAGGTCTCAATTCCATTTGCCTTCACAGGGCGGGACCATCTCAAGAGATTCCGTTGCAAAACTTTCAGAATCTGAGGCATCTGCTTCGTGTAAATCCTACTACATCTACACTCAGTATGGCTGGAAGCGGTTCTCGCCGCCTCCCTCCTTGACCGGGCCGCCGCTGCCTTGCGCGGGCGGCATGCAAATTACCCTGTAGATCCAGCAGCCAACCACAATCCCAGCTCAAACAACCACTGCTCACCTAGCCAATAGAAGAATGGATCCCCAAAAAATGAAGGAAGTCATTGCACTTATCACCCTTCGACACAAATCGCCGTCTGAGCTATGGCCCACTATGGCTGTCCATTCAGGGTCGGTTTTCACTCTGACTGGTATTTGGCCTCAAGCAAACTCTTGGTGGTTGGCAGCATGAATAGAGTACTACGCCAAACTTTCTCATTATGAGTGGTCTTCACCAAACTCAGCAATCGGAGCAAGCAAACACTAGCGGCAAGCACCGCGAAACGCAATTTCATCATTATCATCCCACAACAGGTCGCGCCAAGTCCGCAATGGGCCACTGAAACATGCTGTTATCTCAAAGTGCCACAGCCCCGCAGTTTGATGAAAAACGATGAAAGCGCCTTGCCGTTGTGTCTCTCTCTCTCTCTCTCTCTTCAGTTCTTCATGCTGGCTGGCCATTCGCCACACCTCTCCAAGCCATTGGAGTCTCGAGGCCATCACATCTCAAACGCATCTCGATTCCCGAATCAATCCTAAACCATCCATTCCTTGAAAGCATCCAACATGGATGGGTGAGTTTGCCTTACGAAGCTCGCCCTATAGGCTCACCACCCAAAACGCCAACACGAACCGCGCCTTCGGGCGTCTCGCCTGGCAGCCGACGAAAAGAAGCAGGCTTCCCCATTAAAACCGGCTGGCTCCAAGGACCGCAATGGAAAAGAGGCTCCTTTCCGCAAAAAGGGCTGATCTTATGGTCCAATTGCCTCCAGTCAAGAATGACCAACACCGAACATGTTGACCTCATCGTTTCTGTCACTTGGCATTCGTCATGCGAAACGTCGTTTGCGACCGCGTCCCCTGCCTTCCGGTGAGGTTTCCGCCGGCTTGGCGGCACCTTAGCTACTCGAGTCCGCGACCTCTGGCCTGAAGACGCAATGGTGAAACCTTCCAGAGAGATCGCGATGAGCTATGCGGCGAAAGCCGAATCAACGTGGAGCCGTCGCCCTTTCAGTTCCAGCGAGGCATTCAAGATGATGTGCTAGGGGACCAAACAGCAACTGCCTCCAGATCGCCCTGCTAAAAGACCAGAAGGCCAAGCCTTCAAGGGCCGGTCTCGCTAGTGCCAGGTCCGCCAATTTTTCCTATAGCTTTAACGTCCTCGCAGCTTAAGGCCTTCAAAACAAACTTGATGCTGCCCACGACGACTACATAGAAACTGTAAAGGTGCACTTTCGCGACGGCTTCGCGGCGGCTTTTCAACCACTTTCGCCCAAGCTTTCGCGGTCTTTCGTGCCCTGCATTTTAGCTTTCGCAATCTTTCGCAAGGCCTCGATAGGAGAGCCCCGCAACTTCCCTTTTCAAGAATGGTTTTTGGCGCTGCTCAAATGGCCTGTGTTACACGTCATTCTTGCACGGGGGCCGAATCACTCTGCTGCACAAGCTGCCTGCAGGCAGGCTCGGCATACCCGGCATGCTCATGCCCATTGGCATCATGCCACAGCCGCAACCGCCACAGCCGCAGCAGCCACCACAGGGGCAGCCACCCATGCAACCTGACTCGCGGCCAGCAAGTGGCTTGCCACATGGAGCCCACGAGCATCCGCTGCTAGCCGCTGGACACACGGAGTCTCTTCCATCAACACTTGCCCCCTCCCGTGGCAAGGGCGATAAGAGGTAAACCAAAAGACAAAATACTCCCCAAAGAAGAAACCCAATACTTCAATATGTCGGAAGAAACTCGTGCATTTCTGGTGGCCATCAAGAATCGGAGCTGGAACCTGTGGCACGAAGGGTTGGACAATCACTTCTGGGTTTCCTAGAGTTTGGTCGCATGTTCGCACTTTGTTCGCGCCTGGCATGCATCCTCCCATGCAGCAAGGCATGCAGCCGCACCCTGGCATGCAGCCTCCTGGGCATCTTTTGCAACTTCCAAGTGAGCATGTTCGGCATGATCAATCAAGCCCAAACAAGCTTTTATCTCACAGGCCTGAGCTAGAAATACAGAGTTGGATGCAATGCTACAAGGAAAGCCGACTAAAACAAGGAGAGCCCAACAAACCCCTCCTGGGCTGCCGGATGAGCTTGGAGCACCCTCCGCAGCGCCAGTGCTGCCGCCGCCAGTCTCGCCGCCGCCGCCCGCGCCCGGGCACCCCCCACAGGCGCAGCCCATCATGGGCCGGGCACCCATCATCATTGGGTTCATGCCACCCATCATCATGGGATTCATCATCATCTGCATCATGGGGTTCATCATCATGGCCATCATGGGGTTCATGGGGGTGTCTTTTTCCTTGTCTTCCTCTTCTTCTCTGCTATCTTGTAGCGAGGCAGCTTGCTGCAAGTACTTCTCAGACCACTTCTCCTCATAGTCATCCTGAGAGGCGTGATTTCTGGACATACCCAGGAAAGGCGAATCAAAACAATTCATGCAAAATGACACCCTTGATATGTCAAACCAGGTTGGTTCAAACAAGGCCTCTGAGAATCCCCTTTGATACTTGGAGTTCTGAGTGGCAGCTCAGGCTGGCCGAGCTGCCATGCCAACCCGCATCGGTCAGCCGGCAAAATCGGGTTGATCCCAAGATGCCTCAGGGCTCTGCATGCAGCCAGGCAACTTGTGTGGCTGGACCTTCGGACTCCTTCTTGTCCTGGGCAAACTGGTTCTTTCTGGCTAAAGTCGGGGCGACTCCGAGCAAATGTCCGCACTCTCCGAATAACTTGCATGTTGACGTTTGGTCCCGGCAAAGGCCAATCAACCACCACCTAATCCAAGCCACTGGTGCAATCCAACATTTCTGTCCAAAAGCCGGTCCCTTCCATGGAGCCTGGCGTCCTGCCCTAGAGGTTGTCTTACCCCCGCGGCTGGGTTGAGGGTTACCAGCTTGTAGCCACTCCACAAGCGTAAACTCATGCAAATCCAGCCATGTAACCAATCAAACCTAACACGAGCCAAACCCAACAAAACCAACAAACCAACAAAACCAACAAACCAGCCCAAACACCATTGCCCGGCGTGCAAGTTGTTGGGCTGACTGCCCCGCCTTCTCCCTCTGCACCATGTCCTTGGCCCTTTCCGCGTGCTGTGCCGCCTGAAAGGCGGAGCCCCCATGGGGTCGCACTGCCACCCACCTGGGAAGGCAAATGGCTCCACGGTAGAAAGCCGTCATTTGTGACATGGCCGTGGGTCAACACGAATGGTACCACCCATGTTTGTCTATTTTCGTGGGGATTGGGAGGTTTACTGGGGGTACAGGGTTTTGACAAATAGCCACTAGTCCCACCGCCCTCCAAGTACATGCCAGCAAACTGCGTACTTGCCACATCAAGAGCTGCCAAGCACCGCGAGTCCAAAACCACATTTGCCGAGATGCTTGTTGTCAATCATGTGATTGGCCTTAGCCTCTATCACTTTGTCCACTGACTCCTGTCGGCATTCGAAGTTGCGGAAACACTGCCTGGAGCCAACCCAACGACTGATAACCCCGTTTGATCGCCCAAAAAGATTTAAAAAAAAAACAAAAACGCACCAAGTCTGGAATTAGCATGGTTACCTCTTGCCGCCAGCAGGGGAAACCAGAAGCTGGGAATGCACCTGCTTTTGCAGCCTGGCACCCATCTGCCAGATCCAGACAAGGGAAGCAATGCGTTGGTGCAGGCCAGGCATGGCCATGGGTCAAAAGCCCGTACCCTCAGTGAACATCCCAATCCCCACTACAATAGGTTCTAAAACGGGTGGTGAGTTCACCTACCAACCAAAATGGGATCCCAAAACGGTTTTGACAACGACAGCCACATGAAAAGGCATCTCTCTCCCCCACCCTAGGCGATGCGCCTTGTCATTGAATTTCACAAACGCGAAGCCTCTGGAACTGCCATCTGGCAACCTCTTGATGTCCACGCTGTCCACCTGCACCGAAGACGTCAAGCTCAATGGACAATTCGTAATATGTATGTATATACATACAAACATATATGTATGCATGTGTGTGTTGTATATGCATTCATACATAGATATACTTATACACCGTGTGTTACTGTTCAAAACGCTCGTGCCTGTGTATGTAGTATAGATGTATATATATATACACCTATAATTAAGAAAAAACATGTGTGTGTGTGTCTGTGTGTGTGTGTCTGTGTGTGTGTGTCTGTGTGTGTCTGTGTGTGTCTGTGTGTCTGTGTGTCTCTGTGTCTCTGTGTGTCTGTGTGTCTGTGTCTCTGTGTCTCTTGTCTCTGTGTCTCTGTGTCTCTGTGTCTCTGTGTCTGTGTGTGTCTGTGTGTCTGTGTGTCTGTGTGTCTGTGTGTCTGTGTGTCTGTGCGTGCGTGCGTGCGTGCGTGTGCGTGTGTCTGTGTGTCATATGTCATATGTGTCTGTGTGTCTGTGTGTGATGTGTGTGATGTGTGTGATGTGTGTGATGTGTGTGTGATGTGTGTGATGTGTGTGTGATGTGTGTGATGTGTGTGATGTGTGTGATGTGTGTGATGTGTGTGATGTGTGCGATGTGTGCGATGTGTGTGATGTGTGTGTGATATGTGTGTGATATGTGTGTGATATGTGTGTGATATGTGTGTGATATGTGTGTGATATGTGTGTGATATGTGTGTGATATGTGTGTGATATGTGTGTGATATGTGTGTGATATGTGTGTGTGTGATATGTGTGTGATATGTGTGTGATATGTGTGTGATATGTGTGTGATATGTGTGTGATATGTGTGTGCTGTGTGTGCTGTGTGTGCTGTGTGTGATGTGTGTGATGTGTGTGATGTGTGTGATGTGTGTGTGATATGTGTGTGATATGTGTGTGATATGTGTGTGCTGTGTGTGCTGCGTGTGCTGTGTGTGATGTGTGTGATGTGTGTGATGTGTGTGTGATGTGTGTGATGTGTGTGATGTGTGTGATGTGTGTGATGTGTGTGATGTGTGTGATGTGTGTGTCTGTGTGTGTCTGTGTGTCTGTGTGTCTGTGTGTCTGTGTGTGATGTGTGTGTGATGTGTGTGATGTGTGTGATGTGTGTGATGTGTGTGATGTGTGTGATGTGTGTGATGTGTGTGATGTGTGCGATGTGTGTGATGTGTGTGATGTGTGTGATGTGTGTGATGTGTGTGATGTGTGTGATGTGTGTGATGTGTGTGATGTGTGTGATGTGTGTGATGTGTGTGTGTTGTGTTGTGTTGTGTTGTGTTGTGTTGTGTTGTGTTGTGTTGTGTTGTTTTGTGTTGTGTTGTGTTGTGTTGGGTTGGGTTGTGTTGTGTTGTGTTGTGTTGTGTTGTGTTGTGGTGTGTTGTGTTGTGTTGTGTTGTGTTGTGTTGTGTTGTGTTGTGTTGGTGTGTGTGTGTGCATGTGCATGTGTGTGTGTGTGTGTGTTTGTGTTTGTGTGTGTGTCTACGTCCTTGTTTAAACAAGACAACCCTAGTTTTGAAAACCAAAACTGCCGTATGTACATTTGTGTTGCGTGGGAAGGTTCGGATGTGAGTGTGGGAGTGGGTGTGTCCGTGTGTTTCCTTGAGGGTATACTAAAGTGGGCTTTTGTGACGCCAACGCAGCTCAAACCTTGGCCCGTCCAGCCTGGCCATACTTGGCGAAGTGTCCAATGACCTTATCTTCGGAGGTGCTCTTCCGGAGACCGCCGACAAAGACCGTGGTAACCTGGCTTGGGGCAGAGCATGTGAAAACACAACAAGTGGGACCAATCCAGGACATTCATGGAAAGGAATCGCTTTTTCCACAGCCATTTGGTGGTGCTAGAGATTCCCTTCCAACTTGAAGTAACAAATAAATCCTTCCGCAAAGCTTGACGCAGTGTCAGGGGCACCTTGCCTGAGGCTTACGTTTACAAAAGTGCTTCCATGAGCTTCTTGCAAAATTATGCCAAAATCGTGAAAGGGCACTTCCCTGAGCGATTCCGTTTGCTTGGTTCAAAAGTGAACCCCTCGAGTGTTGCGCCGGCATTGGCAATTCGTGGAGAATGCTTGTGGTGTCTGCGGCTGCTTTTGAAGGCTAGTGGATTCGCGCGCCCTGCGTGCTACCATGCAAGGGACCTACACCACAATGAAAGTGTGCCTCCTGGGCCACCACTTCCCGCTTCCCCGTCCGCAAGCACTCGTGAGTTGTTTGGTTGCCGAAAAGGAAGCACGCTGACCTTCCAGTAGAGCCGGCGAAGCCGGTTGTTGGATAGGTGTCTTGCTCTTTCTTTTTCTCCTCCCTGTCTTTCTCTCTGTCTCTCCTTCTGTTTCTCTGTTTGTCATATTTCTTTTCTCTTTCTCCGCCCTGTTTACCTCTTGGTTCGTCCTCTTTGTCTTTCTTTATTTGTCTTTCTCCAATCTTTCTCCTACCTTCTCTTGCTTGCTCGCAAGGCATGCCGGCCTTTTTGCCTGTAAACCCGTGCCCAACCCTCCTTATTGTCAGCGCAGCATCAACTTCTCTAGCTATCTAGCTATCTAGCTATCTAGGTATCTAGCTATTTTTCCTATAGGTCCATCTATTTATTTTTCTATCTTCTGAAAGCGCTGCGCCTGCCAGGAAAGCCGCACCTGATCTTGCAAAAGTGCTGTGCCTGCCACAAATTCTGCACCTGACCTTGCAAAACTAAATCTGCACGTGACCTCCTTGAAGGAAACCTGACAAGGACCAAGAACGTCCTCACCGCGCCAATGTTGGCGTGACATGACATCAGGCAGCACTGCATCAAACGAAGCAGAACCCTAGGGGCCATGAAAGCCATGCTGATGCGAGTTCCAAATGTACATGAAGCCGTCTTTCCATCCGGAACCTTCGAGTGCAGGGCCCGCCTTCTCAGCATCCTTCGCAGTGGTCTTCCTTGTGACCACTGCCTGGATAGACAAGGCACATTGTTTGCCCCTGGTTTAGTAGCCCTTCCCAAGCTGCTTTTTCCTGCCGACTAGCGCAGACCTCTCCGGCCTTCTCCCAGGTCCGCAGTAGGAAAGCAAAAGGCATGCCTGGGTTTTGTAGTTGAGGCTGGCCTTGAGGGTTGGCTGTTGTTTTCCAGGCTTGTCAACCTTGACTCTTCGAACGCGCAAAGTACAACACTTTAAAACGCTCTTCTGGCTGTGGCCTTTGAGGTGTGAAATGACAATGTGGTCTGACCGGAAGCGGCGCTGGCCAAAGCATTGGCAATATTGCGCCAACCCTGCCAGCGATGCAGCGAAGCTGTGCTGTGCAACATGTTGCAGAAACAAGGCAACAGCAGCAACAACCAATACTTCTGAGAGTAATGCCAGCATGCCGTTGCTTTTCTCCCTCTTATTGCCATTGCATCGAACACACTGTGGCCAACAACTCTTTCCCTTCCAGGTGGCTCTTCAGACAAAATCGACGGGAGAAAGGCCACCACAACATTGAACACATACAGTAGCAACAAGCGGCTGGTAACGACCTGCTTTCACAGGCGCTGCTCCCTGTCAAAACAACTCAAACTGGATTGGCACCGTTGGCCGCAGTTTGCTTCCTTTGACAGCCTCTTGTTCTGCTGCTCCATGGTGGCTCACTCTTTGCTGTGTAGCCATTGCAACCACTGTCACACAGCCTTGGGCTCAAAAGCCCCCGGAGCAGTTCGCAAGCTGAAGACTCCAGGCATCTGCGACACTTCCAATAAGCCCCGACCGAGGCCTCAAAGCGCGCCTGCTTGATTTTTTCTGCTTGGATGGCTCCTGGCGAAAGAAAGGGAGTGGCGCCTGTGTGCGGTTTCGAGGGACGGACAGGACGGACGCCGGGCAAGGCTCCAATCCACGATCCACGTTTCAACCGCTTCAAGATGTTTCAATCCATCTCCTTCTCGCTTGACATTAAGCCATGGTGAAACCAAGCCATTGTGGCAAGGGCGCTGGAATATGTCTGATGCGTGGCCTGCGTCAGGGGCCATGCCTGGCATCATGCCGGGCATCATCTGCATCCCCTCGGGCGCAGCTCAAGAGGAGCAGCTTAGAGCCGGCCCAGGTGGGACAACATGAACGACCAAGGGTAACTCAGAATGAAGTGAACTGGCAGCGAAAAGCTGAAACCTAGTGCAAGCCTTACATAATTTAAAACAAAAGCGGAAAGTCAGGGAATCGCCAGTCCGAAAGTGTTAGAGGCAAACAGGTGCAAACACTACAAAGCCATCTAAACCGGGATGCATTCACTTCTTGATGAGGACTCACTTTTGCTTTTCGTTTTTTGTTTTTTGCCGAACATTGGCAGGAACAGCTGTTTGACCACCGCTCGTGCCAATCCCTTTTCTCCCACCCCACGTAAGTGCAACGAGCCCATCGGATGGTTAATGAGTTGTCAGCCATGCATACTTGAAAATGCCCAAACGCACGTGCCCATGGACCAACCCAGCTCTGATACCTCATTGCGCTCTGCGTCCGCGAAACCTCCCGTGCAAATTCGGAAACTCATGTTTGCCGTGTTTGCACGTTCTCGCATACGCGGAGGCATGCTGCAGGAACCTCGCTCAAAATCAGCTAGTGCGGCTTGAGCACTACCGTGCACGTACATGCGTACACTGGCATGTCAACAAGTACTACTTTGCATTGCAACTCAGCTGAGCTTCTTGAAACGTCGGCCCTATGGGGAGGACTCCTTTTTGCGGTTGCGCGGGAGCGCGCTTGCAGTCCAAGTTGGGCAGATTAGCAGCTCCCGTCCCTTTGTCTAGTGCCAATGCTCCTGGCCTGACGAGACAGTAAGCTCTATTGTTTCATTTTGAGTTTCAGCTCACTTCTTTCTCTTCTGCGTCTCATCTACTGTATTTGCGCGTATGTCGTCCGTTGTTTCTTCCATCTCTGCAACGCTGTTCTTGCTCTTTTCACGCTCTTCCTGCACCCTTCCATGCTCACGGTCCCGCTTTCGCCTGTCCTCTTGACCCTTCCCGCTTTCTTCCATATGGGTATGTTTTTTTGACGTGGCCGTGCCGGGAGGTTGGTATAAGGGGTATGAATCGCAGGTATGGGTCGGGGTATGGCTCGGGGGTATGATTCGGGGTATGGCTCGCACGCCTCTGAACTCTTGCTTTGTGGCTTTGGACACTGCAGTTAGCGAAAGCTGCGGGTCGCTTGAACTCCAAGTGGAGGTGGCCATGACGTTCGCCTCAGGCAGTGGCTCTCCACACAACAAAGCAAGCGTTGCTTAAGGGGAAGCGCCGCTGCCCAGTCAGGCCCGCCACCCGCACCAGTCACGAACCAGCGTAAGGGCAAGACAGCGTGACATCCTCAAACGGCAGCCGCGCAGAGGCTAGTGGGCCTCTCACAGGTGGTGCACCGTGTCGCGCTTGATACATCGCAGGAAGCCTTCCGAGCCCACCTTCTGGCGAACTTCTGCAAATAGAGCCGCGAGCTGCTTCCTGCCGTGCTTCTCTTTGAGTTTTGTGTCTTCTGAGGATTTGGGCGGCATAGCTTCGCTAGTACTGCCCAGAGCGCAAGAGGCTAGAAGGGTATGAATCGGGGTATGAATCGGGTATGAATCGGGGGTATGAATCGGGGGACCGATTTTTTCGACCGGAAAGACACCAAGAGTACCCCAGGAGCACAAAGACAGCTTGTGTTTCACCGCGACAGTGGCCCAGGACAGACAGCTGTTTCCATCGCGTCGGACAGACTGCAGGAAGCAAGCTCCAAGTCTCAAGCTCAGCAGCGGCACCCCCCGCCACAGCGCCCTGCAAGTCCCAGCGTCTTACGTCAAGCTGCACCCCCCCGCCACAGCACCACGGATGCTACAGACAACTCTAGTACCAGGACATCCGCAGGATTGCTCTATAACTCCATCCAGCCATCCATTGGCACTTTCCATTGAAAATAGCAAGCCGAGACCGAGGTGGGTAACCGAGAATGGCCCCCGACGAGTAACCAGTGAGTGTGGAGTGGACATGTCAACTGCACTTGGCCCCATGACATCAGAGCCCAACCATGCAAGCATCGCAGACTCAAGAATAGACCCAGGAACCGCAAGTGAACCAGGTATCACCTCGGAGTCCCTACCCCCTGGCATCGGTCCACATGTCAAGCTCTCTAACACTGTTTCTTGACAAGACCCCTTTTTTAAGGGGTATGACTCGGGGTATGGCTCGGGGGTATGGTTCGGGGTATGATTCGGGGGTATGGCTCGCCCAAGCCCCACCTCCCACGAAGACTAAAGAACTGACACGGTAAAAAAACACAGACCCATAATATAGTGACACCTTGCCTTTCTGGGACAGGCCCTCTGATTGCGTCCAAGTTGCACCTGGCATCATGGGCATGCCCATGCCCATGCCAGGATTCATCGCGGGAACCTCACAAGACCACCCATCCAACTGCAAGAAACATCCTCAAACCTTATTTTCTTCCAGTCTTGCTTCCCTGTTGGCTGCACAACTCCGGTGGCGTCTCTACGGACGGACTCCCCTTTCCGGAAGAACCTAGGACCCCAGAGGAAGGGTTCTTACATGTTCTTACCAGCTTCTAAACCCATTCTGCCGGGAAGGAGGCCCTCCTGACTACCCTTCAGACTGTCAGGGACACGTACATGCTCAAATGCTACAGCAGCTGCAAACACAGGGCGCGTCGTTTAGCATGCTTTCGCCAGGAAGACCCTTCCTTCCACGCTATCTCAAGCAGGGAGCTTCCCTGACAATGCTTCAAACTCGGGGCCCTGCTACAAAATGTTCAAACCACCAGGCGTTTTCTAATTTACCTTTCTGGACCTCCACCCACGTGCCTGCGTGCAGCCCCTTAAGGGACTCAACTCGCCGCATCCGAGCCCGGCACATCTGTCAGCGGAATGCATCAAGTGACACTTTCCGTGAAGGTAATCCGGACTCATGGGCACCCTGAATAGAAAGCGGCCAGGCTTGTCGTGGCAAGTGGGGAGCTTTGGGCACCTCTGTGCAATCATATTGCTTGCGGGACTCTGGCCGCAGGAGCGTGTAATGGCCCACAGAGCCCAGGATACCTGCTTGGCAGAGGGGAGTCAGACATCCAAAGGCCCAAATGGCCCGTCATCTGAATGATTGGCCCAGCAGCGGGCGCTGATTCTGCAAGAACGTGCGAAACAACTTAACACAAGCCTCCATTTGTCGAGGTACTCTAAAGTTACGTGTGCACCTATACATGTTCCAGTCCCCAGGCCACCAACCCCCCCCAAAGGTAGGGTCCCGGCCACCCGGCCCCCGGCCCAACCGAAGTCAACCCTTACTAAACCACCCCCAAACTTGCCCTAAACCCACCGTAAACCAAGTCTAACCCAACCCCAAGCCAACCTTAAACCTAAACCAACCCTATATTCCACCTTGAACCAACCCTAACCCAAACCACACCTTAACCCAACCCCACTTTACCCCAACCCCCCCCCGGGGAGGGGGTCTGGAACATATATACAAGAAATCTGCTCGATGTGAGCACAATGCCCTGGAGAAATGAACGCTGTTTTTGGAATAACCGGAATCCAAGACGCGGCACTATGCATATTCAGCTTGCTAGCTGGTGCCCTTTCGGGTTCCGGGCTTTTGTGCCCACAGTTTGCTAGGCAAACAAAGCAAATCTGCTTTGGAATCAAGAGCAGCTTTTGGAATCGAAGGCCAACAATGAACCTCAAAAAGCATCGAGCAAGCGCATGAGTTTAGAAAAATGGCCCACAACATGAATTCCAATGGCCAATTCCTGACGTTCAATGAGCCCTTGCACAAACGCCTCAGGTTGCTCGCGTGACGTGAGTCAGTCCAAGCCCAAGCCCGCACTTTTGTCCCTGCAGATTCTTGAGATCTGCGATCTGTCGAGCTACTCGCCTGGCTAGGCGGCAAGCCGAGCGCGGGGCTTGCGATGTATAGCTTCCGCACCCGGCCCATCCGAGGCCAGACAATTCAGAGATGTTCCGAGAGCCAACAAGCCAAACCTGCCATGTAAGCGCAGCGGGGTCATAGGCTGCTTTGGGCTTTGGGAGTTTCTCCAAGTTGACTCTGACTGGCCTGCTGACGGCTACGGTAACTAAGCACACAGCACACGCGTCTGTCGTTCTGATACTAAGGAACGGCGCTTCCTTTCACCGGAAGACTGGGAGCAGGGTCACTCGAGACACTTTCTTCACCTTGAGGATAAAACTCAAGCGCATCTCATCTACGTCTGCATGTCACAGGATACAGTTCCGTTGGGCTGGAAGGGCCAAAAATGAGATGTACTTCCATTCTGTTCCCTGCTGTTGCGAGCCCACAGCGCTACTGCTGGGCAAGCAATCAGATCGTGTAGAAACCCCAACCGCGCGTTGAACATCTCTACCTCATTCTTCAGGCGCGCCGGCCAAGAAGACCTGCGGCCTCACGGGGGCTTTCTTTCACGTGCGGAGAGGGGGAAAACAAAACAAGGGAACGCATCAACACATATTCAAGTCACATGTCCCACATGGATCACCAGGCACGTGAGTTTATTGCTTTTTGACATGCTCTGTTGGCAACTGCACTTTCTTGCCGGGACAGTCGCTCCCCACAACAAATACGAAAACGCGCAAGTCCATTCCCTTGCATCAGGTGCCGCATTTCACGAGCCCCTCGGGCCGGCAACTCAGGAGCCAGCTCTGTGTGCTCTGGGCCCATGTACCACTGCCCTCTCGGACCCTCATAATACCTACATCCACGCTGAGTGTTCATGGGCATGTGTCCTCAGACCTTCCAGCAATACAAATGCCAACGGCAAACACACGCGCACGAAAATAATTTACAAACGCAAACAGAACCACAAACCCAACCAGAAACAGAAACACACACACAACCACAAACACCAAAACAACCACACAAACAAACAACACCACAAAAACAACCGCAACCACAACCACAAACCCAAACAAAAACAAAACCAGAAACAAAACCAGAAACAAAACCAGAAACAAAACCACAAATACAAAGAAACCACAACATTAAACAAAATCACAAACACGAACACAACCATCAACACAAACCCATTACCAAACAGAAACACAACCACAACCACAAACGCAACAACAAACATAAACAGAAACACAACCACAACCAGAACAGAACCACAAACACAACCGCACACCCAAACAGAAACACAACACACAACCACAACCACAACCACAACCACAAACAAATACACAATCACAAACACACGCACACACACATTAACACAAAATCAAACACAACCACAAACACAACCATAAACACAGTCGCAAGTGCAAGCACAAATGCAAACACGACACAAACACAAACACAAACGAACACGCAAAACAAACACGGACACACATGCACAAATATAAACACACAGTCAAACACAGACACACACACACATGCAAACACAAACACGCACAACACACACACAAATACAAATGCAGACGCACAAACGAGCACAGGCACAAGTACAACGCACACGCAAACACACACACACACAAACACACACGCACACACACACACACACACACACACGCCGAAACAGAAGTACAAACACACGAACCACGCCAACACAAAAACGCACGCAAATACAAACACAAACGCACACGCACGCGCACACACACACAACCACACACACAAAAACAAACACAAACGCACACACACACACACACAAACAAGCACACACACACAAACACAGAAGTATAAACAGGAACCAGGCAAACACAGAAAACGCACACAAACACAAACACAAACGCATACGCAAATGAACACGCAAATACAAACACACACAACCACACACACAAATACAAACACAAACGCACACACACACACACACAAACAAGCACACACACAAACACAGAAGTACAAACAGGAACCACGCAAACACAAAAACACACACACACACAAACACAAACGCATACGCAAATGAACACGTAAACACAAACACACACGCACACACACACAAACGCAAACACAAACGCACATGCAAACACAAACTCACACACACTCACACACACGCAGAACACACACACACACACCAACTCACACGCAAACACACACACATAAATACAAGCACAAACGTGCACGCAAATAGAAACACACACACACACACGCAAGTACAAACACAAACATACATGCAAACACAAACGCGCAGACACACACACACACACCAACAAAGACACACACACAACTACAACCGCACACGCAAAAACGCACAAATACAAACACAAACACAAACACGCAAGCAAAAACACACACACACACCCAAATACAAAAACAACCACACACGACACAAACACACAAACACACAAACACACACACACACACACACACACACACACACTCACACACACACAAACGAACACAAACTGACGCGCACGCAAACACAAACACACAAACACACACACACAAACACAACCGCAAACATGCACACACACACACAAACACAAACACAACCACAAACACGACGCACACGCAAACACAATTACAAACACAAACATACACGCACACACACACACACACACGAACACAACTGCAACCACACACACACACACATTCTGAATTCCAGCAAGTCAGCGCGTACTCCATGGTTTGGTGTCTGATGGCCGGCTTGGTAGCACCCACACCATTCAATGCCCGGAGGTCACCACCAAATGGTCGAGTTGTCGTCATACTGCGTCCAATGTCTGCCAGGCCTGGGCTCAGGAGACCGGCTGACAGCTTGCCACCGCCAAGCGCAGCACGGGCACACCCAAAGGAACAACAAACCTCATGCAGCATTGACTCATGCATAACTGGCCCGAATGATGTCTAAAACAACCACCAGGGGCAGTACAGGGAGCCTGAAGGCACGTGGACTCCAAGGACTCCTTGACATCGAAAAAGCGTCAAGCGTATTGCGGCCAACAAAACACCAGGCAAACGAGCACAGCGAGCGCAGCGACAAAGATTGCCAACACGTGGTCAGCTGATGCTCCACAGCATGAAGCTAACATGGCGATCGAAACTCGACGTGGCGCTGGCTACACTACAACGTTTTCTGAAAGAGTCCTATCCTCTTGGCAAGAAGCGCCAGGCAAGCTCAAGCTCAGGCTTTTTGAACATTACAAGAGCCCTGCAAATTGGGGTAATTACTCCGAACTTAGGCGTGCTGGAAGTCTTAGCGTTGTGAATGGTTAGTCACCCCCAGTCAACACTCCAACACCCTCCGAGAGCCGCCTGGGAAGACAACACACGGCGACACGAAACCACAAATGCTGACCACTTAGTCTATGTCCAGCCCGGCTCGGCCCAGTTACAATTCCTCTGCCCTAAGAGCCTACTGCAACTGACACCACGGCCATGGCCTTTCACGCGCTTCACGTAAATGGCTCTGGCTTCGCTTCCTTCCCTGGTTTCAGTTTGAGTGACCCTGAGAGCCCGGACGGCTTCCTGGGTGGTTTCTGCCCCTGCCAAATGATCAGCATAGCCCCATGAACCACCAGGCATCCTTTTCCAACCATCATGCAACATCAACTTCGTCCAAAAAGGGTGTCCTGCAATGGGGTCAACCCGCGTGGCAACTCGAGTTGACTCCCCACTCGCAAGATTTCTCAAATCTACTGCGGTGGCGGCAGTGCTTGCCCCGAATTTTAGCCACATGGGCGAAGCCTACACAAAAACTGCCTGTATGCATCTTCCTGGGTACTGCATACGTCAAAATAGGGGAACCCCTAAAATGGAGTTGTTCCTTCTGGCTTCCCTTCAAAGGTTCCCGCCCTCAAGAAGACACATGTGATTGAACACACGTAGTTTCAGACTGTTGCCCTTCGAGCCGCGGCCATGCCCTGGCCGCGCCGTCAAATGGTCTTGACTCCAACGCGAGCCTCGGAAATGATTCTGCAAAACTTCGACGATCCTGGCACAACAACCAGAAGAACCACCCAAATACATCCACCAACAAACTCCCAACCTTGCCATCCAACGTACGCATACACACTCATATATATATATATATGTATATAACTTATAGCTCCCTCTCTTTTACAAGAACGTCCCAATGAAAATTCATTCCTGGAGTCATTATCTGCCTGCACACTGGCAACTCCGGGTGTGTCGTCGTCCTCCCCGAAGTTGCCCTGGCCACAGGTGGGATACAAGTCAACACACACAGAATTCCGCCAAATAATGACCAGCCAGCTCCCCACGACGATTAATTAATAAACCCCTGAAATAACGGCCACTGAAATCGTCTCCAAGAAACAGACAGAATACCGACATGACATCAATTCCAAAAAACTGTACCCTGAACTTCATCCAAAAAGCAATTAACTTCTTAACCAAAGGCAGCGTAACAACTATAACTTTCCGAGAAACACGGACACACACACACACATACACACACGTGTATCGACATAGTCTTATATTTGAAACCCTTGCCCCTATCAATTCCACCACGAGGAGGCAAACCACAAAGCAATGATGATGCGTTGCAGCCCAAGCGAAAGCCACACAGAACAAATGGAAACTCAAATCCCGCAATACTAACGCAAATGTAAACTCAAATCCAGTAGTACTATATCGAATTGCAACCCAAATCTAGCAACAACAAATCAAATGGACATTCCAGTCCAGCAATACGAAAACATAACTCAAATCCCTCAAATCCAATCTCAAAAGAAAGCTCCGGCCATACTAAATCAAACGGAAACTCAAAAATGGGCCCAGCAATACCTACCCAATTCTAATTTCTTGGATCGAGGGGTTCCATGGTCACAAAGAAACTTTGCAAAGGCCCGCCGGTCTTGCCTCATCCTCTTCCTCCTCTTCTTCCTGCTTCTTCACTGTGAAAGCCTTCGGCGTCCGGCCGCGCCCCTGAAAAAAGTGCGGCTGAACATGCGAAGGTGGACGTTCTGTCAGCAGGCCGGCCATAAACTCCGATACACCAAGGATGACATGTACTTTAACAGTCAGAGATGGCTGTAACTTCAGCCCATTCATTGAGCCACCTGTTCCTTAAAGCACGACATCAACTGGAAAGGTCGGCACTTCCACAAGCCCAGGTCACAGGGTGCTGAACTCCGCCATCGCTGGATCGCCTGCCTTCTTGGCTTCCTGTATCGATGTCACCGGCACTTGGCGCGATACGCAAAAACCCGCAAAGGAACCGGCTCAAGAAAGAATCGAATCTGCCCTGCTTTCATTTAGCTCCTTCTGCTGCCCTGAGGTTTGTGGTCAACATATCATCTAGTTCTGCCAGGAATCTTCTTGTTGGCTTGAAATGCCCGGCAGAAACCGTCGGAGAAACCGTCCTGACGACAGACTTCCGACCAGCTTCCAAGGCTCGGGCATTAAATCTCTTGGACGCTGTTGGCCTGCAGTACTTGCGGCCCTCCGATGCTTCCCTCCGGTGTACAGCCCCGATTAACCAATGCTGCCTTCCGTCAAAGACTTCCCCCACTGATCCCCAGACCAAACCCCAAGGAAGACACATGACAGTTTAGCCACGGAGCTAATTTACCCCGATTTAACCATATTGTGTGGCTTATCCTTAAGGGGCAAATTTCGGGGATCTGGTGGTACAACTTTTGATTCTGCCAACCCATGCCGCTTTGCCATGGGAGTTCAAAGCGGCGCGGCACTTCGCTCATGACTCACCATGAACCACATTGGTCGGACCTTTGGGGCTTTGGGGCACCATCGCCAGGCGATGGTTGCAATCTGAAGCCTCGCCATATTTCAACAAATCCTTCGTCACAATACGCATCGTCAAAGCAACCGCAGTGCCGCCGTCTCAAGCGGCCAAGAAAAGGACAAGGCCCATGGGAAGTCCAGCAATGTTGTTCACAACGCCCTGCTAGATACGGACAAATCCAAGAGGGCTTATTGTTCAGGATTGAAGTTCATTCAGAGAAATTCCTTTACGAACCTTGTATGCAAATGCCTATCAAAGCAAATGGTGAGAAGGATTTGTTTTGCAAGCAAATGTCATCTTGACGTGAGGTAACATTCCTCACAGAAAGAACGCGAAAT
>CAUJNA010003462.1:457145-474645 GCA_963377175.1 Effrenium voratum | reverse complement strand
AAAACAAAGGGTTCTCAATCTGATGCGAGTACTACACAACGCAGTCTGAAACAGTTCTGGCCCAAAACGCGGGGACCCTAACAAAAACCCCCGGGAGGGGGGACGGTTTATTATTAGGAGGAAAGGATTACACCCGGTGCTCACGGGTTTCTGTGAGTGTTGTTGGGTTAATTCACAGTCGGGCAGGTGCTCAAATCAACTCCGCCACCTGCATCCCCCTCTATATAATCCTTCCATGCAGGTTTGGCCATTGGCCCAATGCCTGCCACCTTGCGAGGTCTGCATCTGTCTCTGCTTGATGCTTTCCAAGCTGGATGCAAGGCTCACTGCGATTTGGTAATATGTGTTGAATTGACCACATGAGCTGCTTCGGCACCGCTTGACCAAAGCCTCGCGTCGCCTCGCGACTCTTCCCAACGTAACGATCAAGGGGGGCCCGTTGAGTGCGATCCTCAAGGTCAGAAAGGAGTAAGCCCATCCACAACCAAGGCGGCAGAACGCCTCAATTGAGAGAACAGCATGTGGTTGCTCTCTGGATGAACAATTCTCCAAGGGGACCTGGCGAATTAACTCGGACATATTCTTGGTTTGTGTCTGAGTCTTCAGCTATGGTGCCCTAGCTGACAATCTGTCAAGACCTTTTGCCCACCATGAGTTTTGGAAGCTAACAAGCTGTCACTGAGGATATAATGGGCTCAGGCATGCAAACCCTAGCCAGCTGGTTTATGTTCAAATGGCAACAACTGAGGCGGCGGCCTCTTTCCCATTCTTCAAGAGGTAGCCCATGAAGCGCTGGATCTGCTCAGGTTTGTCCTGGTGACCTGCATGGGAGGACCTCCTTTGGCAGTTTGCAAACAAGAAGCATACACTTCCGCAAGAACAAGCGCTCCAAGCTTCAAGAAACGGAACACCGAAAACACCAGAAACCGCCCTGCGAAAAGCTCGCGGAAAAGAAAGAGGCGTGCATCCCCGCCTTTCCAGTTCGACCTGAGCTCCAAGGGCCGCATATGAAAAGCAAATCCAGCCCAAATCAACTGCTCAACGGAATCCACAGAAACAATGAACTTCAAACAAAGGAGAGTCAAGAATGTATTCTTTTTGGGGGGACAACAACAACAATCTCCAAACTCAAATTTATTTGCATAGCTTCAATCCCACAAGGCTTGGGGGGGGGGGTTGGCGGGAAGCACTTGAGAAAAAAAACACTTTTTTTATACCCCCCCCCCCGAAATAATGATTTCTTGACACCGTCTCCCCCCCTCCCAACCAGGAACACAATTGAACAACACATTTAGCAGTACAAGATCAAATGGACACTCAAAAATGACCCCAGCCATACTACCCAATTCTAAACCAATTGGTTGGGTGGTCATCTATTTCCAGGGGATTGATTGTTGAGGGGGGGATGGGGGGGTCCGATTAATGAAGGGTGTCCATTATGCAGTCGTGTTGCTGACATCCGTGTCACTTGCCAACACATTGATTGGTGCTTCTCGAAGACCCCTACAAATGGCTGGCTTGAATTCGGCTTGTGAAAAGGCGACTTGGCAAGTCCTTTAATTTCAGAAGCCCAATCTAAGACTGCTCACTCATACTCTGGGTGCCAAGCTGTCGGCGAGACTGCGAGTGGTTCGAGTTCCAGCTGTTGCTCGAGTTGTTCCAGCTGTTCCCAGAGCTGTGCTCAGGGGGGGCTGCGTTGGCCTGGCTGGCCTGGTTGCCCTGAAAGCGCCTGGCGCGAGTGGGAAATATGCTACAGACCTGTCCTTGGCCAAATTGTGCATGAAATCCCACGGATCTTTGATCGCCAAGCAAGTGCAATCATAATCCTGTCTTGCTGACGGGAAGGTGCATGGGTAGTGCCCCCTGCGCGAATGCCATGAACATGGGTGGGTAGGCACAGCTGCAGAAGGTTGACTCCATTGCCAAAGGCCGATTGGTGATACACTTAGTGGATCCATACAATCTGCAGAGGATCATGCAGGGAATGTAAGTGTGCAGTTTTGAGAGGCGATTAGCACTTTGACGCCGCCCCGAGCGCACCATCCCGGAGATGACTTCGTCCAGTTCTGTCTGGATTCTGACCTCGAACCAATCACCAAGCTGATTGCACGCTGAAACGAGGTGGTTCTTTTATTATCCGTCAACGGAGGGCTGCATATGCAACCAGTATTGTTATAACATGGGATATCAAACGTATGTGTTTGCTTCGGGGGGAATGGCAAGATATGGCAAGCAACATAGAACTCTACAGCTGTTGCATGTTCAAGTGGCCTAGCAACTGGATAAACCACTTGCCCGGGCTCGCTTCTTCGGGTCCTGTTTGACTGTTTGACCCAGTAGGCTAACAATCACAAATGGCGAAAGCTGTCACTTCGGGATGACATCTTGGACTCTGAATCCAAGGCCGTGCACACGAGGCATAGACTGGGCCCAGGTGTCATCGGTCTTCTCCTCCTTGACCTTGGACCGGCGTGGCCAAACTTCTGCACGCAGAAAGCCAGCGCTTGGCTATGTTGGCGCCTGTAAAACGCATCCGTCATGTTCCCTGCCACTTGGCTTCAATGGACTCCCTTGGAGCCAGGCCGGTGCAGTCCAGGAGTTGGAGCCCCAAGCATCCTGACACGCGAGCCGAGCAAGCGATCAAAACTGAGCGCTTGATTCATCCAGAATCTCTTGCAATAAACATCCGGTGGGATGCAGGTGTTTGCCTCAGACTCATGAACATTGCAAACATTTAAAGTCGCGTTTGCTGAGCATGGGGTCAACCACGTGCTCTTGACCGCGGACACAAAAAGTACATCGTGATAAATTATGCTTGAGGCAGTTCCGCCATCATCCGTTTGCGTCGCACGGGCGGCAGCAATCAAGACTTGTTCTTGCTGAAACAGCTCTGTACTTCTGATATGCTAGTTTTCAGTAGTATGATCTGCTCAAAGAGCACGGGCGACACGACTCATACATTTCCAGGTCTTACTGCCTGAAGCCACCTACCTTTCCCTTTCATTATCATCATTGTTGAAGGGCCCTTGCCAAAATCAAAGCTAACCAAGTAGCGTAAGAACGATGACTCATGTAATGCCTATAGACGGTCATGGCCAACTTCTTGTGCTGGTAGCCTAGTGGTTCCCTTGTGGTATCAAATCAATTACGAACGAGCTTACCCTTGTGTCATCTCTGCTCCACATTCTTGCCGAACGCTAGGCCAACGCAGCTTGCAACTCAACCCTCCAATGGTTGATGCTGTTTGCAGTGTACCCTCCTTGCTTGATGCAGCTTTGCTTCTGTCTGCCTCCAGGGTCGCAGTCATTTCCTGGTCTAACTTCTCGCAAGCTTCGTTCGAACCCGAGCCCCTCTCATGATGCACCTGCCATGCGTGACGCGAATGACCCGTTTGAGAATGCTCCTGCGGCACCAATACTTGGCCCATCTGAATATGAAACACCGAAGCGCTCCGAGCATCCTAGGGAACACTGCCCAAGCCCACACGAGCGTCCTCCTTCTTCCAGTCTTTCGAGTCTTTGGGGTCCTTCCACTTGTCTTTCCAGGGCTCACCCCACTCCTGCTTCGTATTGGCCTTGGTGCTTTGCAGCCGGGGGCTTCAAGGTTTTGGCGAGAAGTCGGAATATCACAGTAAGCACTAGTCGCTTCCGTGTTGGTTTTTCAACATACCAGCAGAGCGGGCAAAGCCGTTTCTCTATTGCTTTCCTGTTCTCTTTCTCTTTCTCTTCTGTCTCCTTCTCTTGATATTTTTCTTCCCCTCCGCTTTCTCTGTCTCGTTCCCCTCTCGTTCTTTCCTGAATGCCTGTCTGTCGAGAAAATGCCTCACAAAGATCACAGTTATCTTCCCTTTTCTCTTCCGATTGTTCTTTCTAACTCTCTATCTAGCTTTCTAACTGGTCTAATCTAACGTCACCTGGTTTAGCCTAATCTCACCTGATCTATCTTCTGCCCATCTATCTAGCTAAACGAATCAAATGTCATCTGACAAAATCTGGCCTCATCTAATCTAACAAATCTATCTACCCATCCTTCTTCCTACCCATTTAACTGCCAGGCTGTTTAGCTATCTGTCTATCTATCTGTGTGCCTGGTCTTCCTATCTGTCTGTCTATCGGTCGACTAATGGATCGACCGGCCTGTCTGCCAATCAACCTACCTTATATATCTGCAATCTACCTACATTGATATCCCATCCATTTATCTACGTATAAAAGTGTCCATGTATCCATCGAAACAAATCTATCATTTGAAGTCCATGTCTCCAACTGTCTATCTATCTGTCTCATCTACCTACCGAACTGCCTACCTGTCTATCTATGTGTGTCTACCCATCGGTCTCACTATCTATGGCATTTAACTATCTATTACTACCTAGGTAGCCTGCATATCTATCAACATTTACATCTATCTATCTATATATCTCTCTACCTACCAGCCTACCTATCTGTGTGTCTATCAGCATCTATCAACCTATATCTACCTCTCGAGGTTTCAAGATCCATACCTACCTACCTACCTATCTGTTTGTCTATCCACCCGTTTATCTTTCCAGGCGATCCAGCAGGGATCCTTACATTCTACACCTGAACATTGCATTGTAAATGGTGGTGTCCCTTTATTTGGGTGGAAAAAACATGTTTCAAATGGGCAAAATGTATCTTTTGAGGATCCCTGTCCATCTATCTATCTTGCTATCTATCTACCTATCAATTTCTCAACAAACCTGAGTATGAGTGCTCCAAGCTGCAGCACCTGGCCTTGTAAAAGTGCTGCGCTGCCACGCGAGCTGCACATACTGCACATCCCCTTGCGAAAGCGCCGCGCCTGCCACGCGAATGTGCTGCGCCGCCGCGAAATCGGCACGCAACAGCTTGTGTGCGCGTGCGTGCCATTGAGATTTGCGAATAACAAATTCCAACATGTTTGCACGAGTTGCGCCTGTCACACAATCTGCGCCTGACTCTGCGAAAGTGCTGTGCCTCACGGAGTCTGTACAACTGAGCTTGCAAAAGCTTTGCGCCTGCCCTCGTGCTGCGCCTGAACGCCTGCCACTTCTTCTTGTTGCCTCTCTTTCTTCTCGCTTTTTCTCGTCTCTTCCCCTTCCTCTCTCATCTACTTTTTCCCGACAGTCTCTTCTCTTCTCCTTCTACTTTTACACGACAGCTAGCCTTCACTTCGCGCCGGCGGAAGTTACCTCTAAACTTCGAATTTGATGAATACGTAGCTGTTCTTCAAATCCCCATGCTAAACTGGAATTTTGCCGATCCTAAACCAACGCCACACCGCCACTTCATTTCCATTCCTTGTGTGGCGCATTACAACTTTGCAGGTTTCCGTGGCAGAGGAATTCGTGGTGGACCCTGGGACCCTTTTAAGAAGCACTTGTTTTCCCAGAATAATATTCATCATCACGGGGAAATGTATTTGTTATTGAGGGATGTTCCGGGAGGTGAGTACTCACTGCCATTTACCATTCTTCCTCCTGGTGTTTTACCTAAGCATGACTCTCAAACTGATAGATAACCATCCCGTCCCATGGATTGACGCAGAGATACGCAGAGTTAAACAAGCGGAAGGTAGCCCACATGCTGCATTCCTGTGCCTCATGGTGTGACACTTACCAGAGAAACTTACAAAGAAGCCAACATGAAAACAGTTGGAGCGGCCCTGAGGTTGGATGCAAAGAGCTACGTGGCAGTGTCCACGGTTGAACAGGCATCAGTGAAGGGTCATAGGAAGGCAGAGTCAGCCCTCACCAAACATAGCTCGGCAACACGTCACTCAGGGACAATGCCATTCCATCTACAGAATGGGCCCAAGGGGGTAAGCGCCCCTAAAGCAGTCTCGCAATTTTCAAGGTTGGAATCCCGAACAAAGGGTTGTTCAGTCGGCAGTTTCTCTCTTCCAAAATTATGGAAGGAAACGGTTGGGGGCAAAGTGTTGCAGCCATGGTTGTTGGAGGGAAGGTGACAGGTGCAAGAGTGCGTTTCTCGCGTGCAACTAGGAATAACATATCTGTACATGATTAGGGCCGGCCAGGGCGAATGTTGTGCAGCCAGCCAGTGCAGAATAATGTTGCATGCCTGGGGGTATCAAGCGTCTGAAGACAGAATTTCGATCCAAAGCTGATCCCACAATTTGTTCCGCCAAAGGTCAAATTGCGCTGAGCCTCGAAGAACGGCCTCGCGGTTCTGCCCGAGACCCCTGAAATTCCAAGACCCTGATGGCGTCACACCGAGCGTCAGCTCACCATGTCGCTAGCTTTGGATTCCCAAGAGCCTCGGACTGGGCTTAGGGCTGGGCCAAAAACGTCAAACAAAAGCTCTTAAGGGCCCAACTCTTTGGGAGGAGGCCCTTCAGAACTTCCTTGGCTCAATCTGGGGGCGCTGCTTGCCAGCTATTGGTAGCGGGCGCAGCGTTGGAGTTTGCTTTCCATCCGCCGCCAGAGGACGCCCAATCTAGCGCGGCGCGGCCCCGATGCACAGCACCCAGCATTTGTTGAAGAGCATCCTGGACACTTTGGTTGCCTAAAGCCCTGAGCGTTGCAAAGCCTTCATCCTTGTTCGCTGACGTCAACGTGCACTGTGCTAAGCCATGCACATGGCACCCTATGTGTGATTTGTGCACTTTGGCATCCCACTGACGCTACACTCCCACGGCTCTCAGTGGCGTGGGCCCTAGCAATCCACGAGGGCAGAGTTTAGTTGGCTCTCGCCCAACCAAAGAGATAATATGGTGTTCGTCTATCTTGATAATATAAGTGTCAAACTGCTGGAAAAACCTGGTGAAAACAAGCCCCGGTGTTTTTGGGGCAAAATGCATCGAGCTCTGTGTAGTCCAACTGTTGGCAAATCCACATCCTCCACCCAGCCCCCGGCCTCCGCCAGACCGGTGCACCTGGATCTGCCAATCCTTGCAACGGGCAAAGTGGTTTTGAGTCAACCCTCCTCCCTTGTCCGCGCGTGCCAAGAGGCACAACTACCCTTCGCGCTTGGCCCGCTAGGTGGTAAGGTGGCACTCAACAAGTCGACAAACGACACTTAAACCGGCCGAAGACCTTGCTGACCGTCTGGCGTGCACAATATTTGGGCGGGCCGCGATGTGGTGCAAGCGGGTTTTCGCAGGCCACGGGAAACCAACGACATGCACGGCAAGTGCCACGTTGTCTGGCATGGCTGTGGGGTGGATGCTGAGCTCCCGGGCTCCTGCGGCTGGTGTCCTCAGCGTTTCGGGGCTGAGCTTCTCTCCACCCCAACCGGCCAGGAAGCGAACCAGGAGCTTTCTGGTGGTTATTTTCAGGCTCCACGTTTAAAGCGGCGACCAATTCGCATTCGGGCGAAGGCCTTGCAGACACTCCTCGCATGCTGGGTGAAGCAGCCCTAGGCCGCCCGGCAACACAAAGCGAGCCCCGCCAGTGCCTGAACGCGGCAAGGGACAGCCTCCACGGGCATGGTACAGCTTGTTAAACACACCAAACATACGCTGGAAGCTCAACACCCGCTCACGCGTCACGCGAAAGCAAGACAATTTGGGGCCTGTTTGGGAGGTTCACATGAATTGGGGGGGCGCCTTGTCAGAGCGCAACTGTTGCAACAGCTTTGAAAAAGCTGGCCATGCCAAGAAGTTTGCAAAAGAAAATATGCGCGGGAGCATAGGCTCCCGAAAACTTCCAAAAAGGATCAAAGCTTTCATGCCTCAGTTATCCCACAATCTTGACATCACAGGCAAGGTTGCAGATCTTGCTGCTGTCCCTGGCCAGGCCTGGTCAGGAGGAAGCCAAGTTTGCTCATGGATGGCTGGAAGCAGTTCAAAGCCAAGGCGTAAGAGTAACACCGAGTTGAGACTCCGCGGGGCTGCCAAATATCTGCATAAGAAAACGCAGCGCCCCTCCCGCAAAGAAGCATTAAGGACACATCATGAAGTCGAGAGCGCGATGTTGATTAAGAAGAGCGTGCAGTGGCATTCATGAAGCCCGAAAGACAAATGACAAAGCCATTCTATGCACCCGGTACCTTTCCATCCAGGACAATTGTTTTAGGCCCCGACGCTCATTGATCAAATTCTCCTTCACTGCGGTGAGCACATCTTCGTCCGCCAGGCCTGCACTTTGATGCCCCAAAGAAACAGCATGTTCATCCTGGCAGAATTGACGACCAAAATGTGCGCCGACTCTGCACGCAAAGGTCAGGTGCTGACAAAAAAAGGAGATGGAGGATCTGGCACTTTCAAGCCAACTACTTTCTGCTGCCAACACTGTTTTGGCCTTTGGTTGCGACAAGGCACCATGATTTGACAGTTGCCACTTGCACTCTATCCAACCAACGGGACCAACGCCTGACAACGTACCACGTATGTTGGAAGATATGTTGGCTTTGCAGTGAATCAAATTTAACAAGCCCCATGCTAGAAAGACATGCTATGTTTCCCACCGCTGCTGAACGTCAGGTTATGGCTGCACAAAAAGAAGACAGAAGAGGCTGGAACCACAGTTTGAACACACAGCAAATTGAACTCTCAAGCCACTTCAGAAATGTCGAAAAAGCGAGGCCGCGGCAATTCACATAAGATTGCTGGCCAACCCTGGTGACAGCGAGCCCATTCGGCTCCCGGCCTTGGCTGTGACCCCAGACTTCCATGAGGTTGGAAAGCAACAGGCAGCCTGAGTGGTCCACCTCGAGGCCCTGCGGCCTGGCGTTCGGAAGTGCCCCCCATCACTTGAAACCGAAAGCTGGTTGCACGACAAGCTGAGCCTTCGCGCATGATGGTGCTCAGATTTTGCATGAGCCCATCCAGTTTCACACAAGTCCATGGCCCCAAGCTTGCGGAAGTCAACATGGAAAGCCATGGCGCCCGAGCATGCATCTGGCAACATCGGGTCGCCCCTTTGGTGCAGCTCGGGCAGGCGTCGAGGCCAGCTGTCGTGTGGGACCCAAGATAATTTCAGATACTGTCAGTGGCAAAAAAGGTGATGTGCCACATCACCTGCGTTCACGAATTGAGAATTCCAACGTGCTCACAGGCCCAACCCCCAAATCCTCACACTCGCGCCTGCGGTCTTTGTAGCGGCCGAAGCTTGCCAGGGTTTTGGAGACCCATTGTCTTTTGCCCCTGGGCGAGCTTGCAAGGACTAGCACGTCAACAATCCATGTCATCTAAGTAGACAAACAGATATGCATACCTGTCTATATGCAGTATATATTTATATTTATGTATATCTATTTGTATAGATATTCTACGTTGCAGGGTGCGTCTGTGCCCAGTCGTTTCTGGCCTGCGCAGCACTTACTCAGATTGGGTTAAGTCACTGGGGTTCCGGTAGGCTAGGAAACATGTTCCACAGCACAAATGTTGGATTGCTGAAGCGCTACCTGCCTGCAACGTGTAAACGCAACTCGTTTTGAGGGTATGCTCGAGGTTGTCCCAGACACATAGGTATGACTGATTGAACGTCTGGGCTCCGCGCGCTTTGGGCGATCTCGACCGGTCATGCCAGCGACCCATGACCTGGCCACAAATTCTGAGTGAGGTTCGTGACAAGAGCAAGCAAGCTTGTTTCTTGATCTTTGTTGATTGCTATCCATTGCTTGTCTGTTTGGCGACTGTCCTTTGTTGTGTCGTGCTTGTCGCCTGTTGCTGATGCTCCGCGCAGCAGCAGCAGCAGCAGCAGCAGCAGCAACAGCAGCAACAGCAGGCTTCGACGACAGAATGCAACACCGACAGTTGTCCGACTCTTGCCGTTTTGCTCCCTTCCCCTCCTCTCGCTCTGAAATGGCCTGCAGCCTGCAGCCTGTGACCACGGGATTCCTAATCACACTTGAGCCCAAGGCAGGCAGGCATAAAACAGGTAATTATGGATTATTAGAGCCTGTTCGGCAAGTCTTCGGGCATCCTCTACCAGTTGCCATACAAACCAAGGGGCTTCGGATTGGACGCAGCAGCCCGCAGACTCATTGCCTGTCCAAGAGCCAATCATTGCCACGTTGCTTGATGAGCTACCCACTGCTAAATTCCATCTCAATTCCGCCGTAATTTCTCCAGTCAGAGCTTGTTCCCGCAAGCGTGTAACAAGGCGCTGATGCAAACACTGCGAAACATGCCTCAAGAAGCCCACAGGTCAAACTTGCTTTTGACATCATTGACTCCTGGGTTTTGGGCCTCCCAGGGTCCTCAATGCAAGCAGCGAAAGCAATGCCCTCTCGTCATTTTGCCGCTCCCCACTCGTCGGCTACATGCAGAAACATGCTGGTTGCTCGGGTTCGGGTTTGGCACAGGCACACGGACCTATATGAATGAGGGCATTGAACGCATCGGAGAACGTCAGAGTAGGCATTGCAATGTCTGTACCTCGCTATAGGCGTCGATTGGCAGTTGATTGGGCATTTGCCGGCTTTGGCGTTGGCACGTCATTCCGACGAACAGGCCACCTGAATCACAGTGCGGGGAAAGACTGGGCAGCCGAACCACAATTGAATGGGAAACAATAAGAACTCATCACCTTCAGAAGCACTGATCTCTGCTCTAATCATCGCCAGTCGAGCATCTTGGTTTGCATCCATGTGGCCGCCTGCTGACTTGGCACCCAACCCAAATTTGTAAACCTCGTCAACACCTGGCACGGTCACACCGTCCAATAGTCAGAGTGACAAATCAGTCAACGTCTGGCATGCTTGAAACGGAGCACGGGCAACCAGGAGCAGTTATGTAAAGGAACCAAGCACAAATCTGCAAGTGTTATTAGAAATCCAAAAGCTGAACTGAGGGATCCCCAAGTAACGCAAGTTAAGGGCCTTTGTCATGGTGAGCTCATTATGCCCTCAAGTGAGCTCGATAGAACATAGGCAAATACCGTAGCATAACGTAGCCATTGTTGTGACTCGATGTGCCAACCCGAAGCCGCAACGCTTCTAAATGCCGCTAAAGAGTCGAAGCTTGTCAAAACTGATTGGGATTCGTGAGGCTGGCTGACACCGGACGCCAAAAGGGCATCCAAGGATGCAGAAGGGTATCCAAGCCTCCTGGATGCTATCAAGAGATTCGCCCAAATGACCGGACAACGTTGCGATCTTGCCCTATCCTGTGACCAGTCAAATGAATGGCATTGCCCTGACGCAAGGCATCAGCTTCAGCATCGAACGCAGCCGCACTAGAGGCAGCCCAAGTAGCTGCACCCAAGGACCCGCGGATTGACGCACACATATGTCTGCATGCTCTCAGAGTCTCATATAAAGTTGCTGAGCTGCCATGAACAAAGAACCTGTTGTCAGGTCGTGTGGAAACGTCAAACGAAAGCACTCCATGTTAGCGCTCACACTACCAGGCTCAAGGGAGACTGCCAGCAGTCCGTCAGCTTGCCTGCAAGGGCGCTTTGCCGGTCCGATCAAACTCAAGCCACTGCTTGGTGTGCGTAGGCCTTGTGGGTGCTTGTCAAATCTAGGGGGAAAGCATTGAAAGAGTTGTGATAACACCAATTATGTTGTTCCTTCGCATCACCTTTACGTCATTTTACGGCCGAATTGCTGAGTCTTAAAATCCAACATCCGCAATGTGCATGGTAGGGCGGGAAGAAGCTTCCTGTTCCCTGGAGGATGGACTGTGTAGACTGTGCACCTGGTACGTGCTGGCGACATTACCCAGTCCTGCCAGTGTTGACATGTGTTGTCATTCCGAGGAACCAATTAACCTGTTGTTTGTAAGCATGTTTGTTGCCAAGCTACCACATGCAACGTCGCCCTCCCCGATTTTCCTCCCGTCTTCTCAAACCCTGTCAGTGGAACCTTCCTGAGCCCTGAAAACCCGAACACCCGCCGGCCTTCCTGCAGGCCTGGGCAGTGAGACAATCCATGCCTATGAGAACACCGTCCTCTTCAGGGTTCCACTTTTTGACTACCCCAAGATCGGCTTAAACCCCGGAGGGTAATCACCCACCCCTGGGTTTAAGTCTACCCTTAGTCCAAAAGTGGAACCCTGGTCCTCTTGTTTTCGGTGACACGGACATGTGGGGACCATGCGCTTCATGCGCGTTTGCAATGCATGTGGGGGGGGGGGGGGGTGGGTGGGGTGGGGGGGGGTGGGGCATGTTATTCATTCAGGTCACTTGCGTGATCAATGGCGCTTTCAGACGCTAGGGTGGGGTGGGGGGTGGGTGTTATTCATTCAGGTCACTTGCATGTTTAGAAACGGTTACGTGCTGTGCTTCGGCTCTGAGCTGCTGTCAACGAGGACTAGCTCACAGAAGCCTTGACGCTGAGGTGGAGGCATGTCTCGACGTTCCAGCCTGAATACCCTTCGGGTCTGGAACCTTGTTTTCCATGGATGCATCGTTATGTCAACGAGGCTTCACTCAAACCCGGAAGCCAAGCCAGCGCAAAAGATGTTGTCCAGTGCACTTTTTTGGCAGCGCGTTTAGCCCGAGAGATTTTTTTACTGGTAAAACGCAGTGTTTCGCGCGGGCCCTAAACGCCCGTTTTGCCTTGTTTTCTGCTGCCCGGATGCCTCAAACCTTCAAGGCCAGCAACCAAAAAAACCTCCGAAGCATCCACCGGCGCTTTTCGCTGGTCGGGGGGGGGGGGGACAGCTGTGAGTCCAGTGGCCCTTCCTTTGCTTTGGGCTGAAATTCCGAGGCCACGAAGGCTCGACTTGTTTGGCGTAGAGCTTGCGCGGGCCCCACGGCCCCACAGCCCCACCTCCCGCTCAATGCAATAAATAGAAACTGTCAAGAGGAATGCCTTGATATGATCAAAGCTAGCAAATTGATGCTAAACTAAGAGCACCCCTCAAAGTGGCTGTCTTCCTATTAGCCTTAGGTTCCTAGCCAGCCAAAACCAGATGTACTACTGCGTTGCGAACTCACTTTCAAGATTTATCTAAGAGGTGGAGGGGTCAGTTCATGCACCTGCATGCGCCTGCATTCCCTGCATTCCCCGCCGAGGCACACAGCTGCCCAGCCGAGGGAGGCAAGCAATCCTGCCAGCCAAACTTTTGTTGTTTTTGCGCAGGACGGTGGGAAGGGCCAGGGGAAGTCTGAGGGAATTGCCCAGCTGGACGCCAGTACTCAAATGTTTGCTCTCCGTTAGGTGGGAGGAAGGGCAATCGCCGAGCTGGCACCGCTGATTCGAGGCAAGCTCGGAACAACCGGAGAACGCCCGCCCTTCAAGCGGGAAGCCCACCAGACAGGCGATACCTTTGCGTGCCAGGAGCAGCAGGCTACATTGTTTTGGGGCCAAGCCCTGGAAGAGCCTGTAGCTTTCTGTGGGCATGGGGCGGACGTCATGGAATGGGAGCACAAAATCCTTGCTCTGGAAGGATCACAGAAGCACACACCGATCACATCCAATACAGGGAACCAATAAAGGCCGCCCTCCTCTCTTCTGCTTCGTGTGAATCGACCTTGCGAGTTTACACATGTTTACACTCATCCCGGGCGGTCCTGCTTCTTCGTGTGCGGGCAGCAGGCAAAGTCCTCCTCTGCTGATGGGCAGGTAGAACCATCAGGGCAGCAGGTGTTACCTCCAGCAAGGCAAGACCAAGTGAAGCAGATCTTCATAACGCATTCCGCTTTGGTATGTCCAGCAGGCCATTCCTCCAACTCGGATTGCAGGTTGGCAATGTAGGGGCCGGAAACAACTTCAGATGGTTCGGAAGTCAATCAAGGTGCGTGCACGCATGGAAAGAGACAAGCTGAACACGCCTCAAGTTTAGGGCCGCAGGAAAAAGCACACACGAGAAAATAGTCTGCATAGGTCTGCATGTCATGCCAGGCCGTAGACATGCTCCAAAGCAAGCATCGCTTCTATTGCGTCAGGCAACCAGTTGCGAGACCATGCCGGGACGAATGCAGATTGGATGCCTCCATGATATAGGGGTTGATCAATATTCCTGGCCCCCAAATGACCCCTTGGGTAACTTTGCCCATTTAGTGGTGATGGTCGTCCTATGTAAAGGACCTTTTTTGATCAACCCACATATATTGTTCCTTCTCAATGAACTATTCGAGCTCTTCAGATGCTTGGCCCCTTGGTTCGCCCTCAGCCAACACTTGGTGAACCAGAACTGGCCACAACAATCCTCGGCTGCCAATGATGACTGCAACGGTTGCTATCAACTATGTGCGCAGTGGAAACTCAAATCTCAAATATACAACTATCGACATCATCCAAGCTGACGTACACCCAACCTCAGCTGCCTCGCAATCAGGCAGCAATCATGCTGCAGATTGCTGCTTGACGCACACACGCATTTCCGGCAATCAAACCCATGTTCTGTTCCGGCCTTGGCAGCCCACAGACGTGCCCGGGCAAAGCACCGCGTCTCCTAAGTCAAATGCGGCAAGCGTCAAGGCTGGCCCAGGCCCTACAGGGCTGGGACCCTTGTCAATGACAAAGGCACCGCACAGCGAACAAATTCATCACCAACAAAACAAATTCCATTCTAACCTCTTTGAACATAAACATGCACAGCCCCATCCCCACGCATGCTGCAGCCAACGGTTCAAAGCGACCTTTTTTGTAACTTCACATTAGGTTGAACCATGGCCAGCGCCACTTCATCTTTCACAGCTACAGCTGTCCGTCATTAAGGACCAAAGCTGCAACCAACCTATGTTTTCGTATTGACTAACCACTCCAGAATAAACTAAGTCGCAAAGGACATCTCTGGATTGTTGATGCACCCCGTGAGGTGCCAATGTGAATGACTTTCCAGAATGGCTTGATAGGCAAGGAGGGGTGCTCAAGAACCGGCTGCAGAATTATTGAGCCGAAAACGAGTGAATATGAGTGAATTATTGAGCTGAAATCGCGCTCTTCAAGAAAGCCTAATCTTGAGGGGAAGGGAGAGTTGCATAGCTGGAGCAGGGGAAACATCATCCGCCCCTGCACCTGGGGCAAACTTCCGTACAAGCTCACCGGTCCATTCCCTGCAAGCGTCCCACTTTGCAGGTTCCACCAGCGGCATGCCCAGCTTTCTTGGCCATGCAGTACCATTGCGCGAAGGCGCTGCCTGGGTCCTCAGCGTGGGGAAATGTCCACAGTGACACGGATCAGTTCAGCTTCGAACAGGCCGAATGCACTTTGAGCATCCAGCAAGACATCCGTTTGACAATCCCAGACGCTAGCTACAGTGGCGCGTACTGTCGCATACAGGCGCTTGCGGACAAACAACCATGGGTCCACAGGCGACCGTACAACAACGAGGCCAAAGAAAGGATCCGGCATCTGAGGCCGCTGCTTGCGGATCAATGGCGGTAGCGTTCCCTTTGTCCTCAGGGCTGGGGGCATCTGACGCACTAGGACAAAGCCAAAAGCCTGTTGTCTCCCCCCCCGGCCCCCAAAACAAGCACCCAAAAAGAAGTGGTAGCCTGGTAGAATGTTTAGCCTGGTCGCGTGATACAAGCGCCCGCATCGTGTGCCAACAGCGGGGGATAACCGCAGCAACCCGTAGCTCTTGTCCAATTACTAAGCATCAAGTCGAGCTTAACTGTTGCGGGCTAGGAACGGATCTGTTTGGCAATTTGTGCAATGCCATCCACTCCTAAAGCCCCAAAACGACACGCATTCCCATCCGGTCCAGGATGCTTACTCTCCACATGCACCCTTTGTTCCCCCTGGTGCTCCCAACCGGATATTCTTCCAGCTTTTCGAGCCGTGCGGCATTCAGCACATGGAGGATGGTGCCCTTTCCATTCAGGAAGACCTCAAAAATTCGCGCAGCCAGCAGACCATACCAGCACCCGCCAACAACGCCGCTGGCTGAGACTTGTTGCTACAGACATCAAGCATCACCGGCCAGTGCCGCAAGTGTCTTCCTTGGGGTGGAGGCCGGCCCAACATGCATTGTACCGTACAGGGTGGGGCTTGTTTGCCTGGCCAAAGGTGCCAAGCTTCATAACTATTTTACCACCGCTTCATTTGATGCACAAACACGAGCACAGCGGCGGACGGGTAGCTAGTGACGTGGGTGAGTATGAACAAAACACAATACAAACTAACCAACTTACAGGCACGCATACTTCTTTATGTACACATTGCTTGTGGCTGTCCTTTTCTTTCCTGCCAATGGCAATCCCCTTTGAGCCCACTAGACTCGGAGAAACATATCTTGCTGCTGCAGCCATCATGTTTGACTGCTGCAGCCACAAAGCCGTGTTCATGACAAGTGCGCAGCCTAAACTACAAACCCCTTTGAAAAGTTTGACCAAACATTCGCCAAAGGGACAGACAGCGGGGAGGCAAATGAGGACTCCAGTGCGGGCGGGGCAATGATGGCGGACGGCACTGTGACGATGTTGTCGCGAAAGTAGTGGTACACGCCCACGCCGTACCTAAGAGCTTAAATCTGGGCTTTGCAGTTCATCTGACACAAAGATCATCCAGAAGATTCATCCATCAACTCACTCCCTTACCCACCATCCTAATGCCGCAGCATCTCCCCGCCCCCTGCCCTCCCCTGAACACAACAAGATATCGTAGCCATAGGCATTCATCTTAGGTTTCAGCCGAGTCCCAGGATGCGCAACAGCACAAGACATCTCAAGTCTGGGCACACAAATAGCTTGACTCTGGTGTCATGCAACACTTGTCGTCTCAGAAGGGCGCCTGAGCCAGCCATTTCTTCTGATGGCCAGGTCACGCTTCGTGCGCGGTTACACTGCCGCCAACGCGATACCCGGTGTAGCCATGGTCGCCGAAGTTGGCCTGGTCAAACAAAGCTGGCATTCGTCGTCGCCCCATTGTGAACATTGCCACTGGTGAAACAAGTACGTAAATCCAAAACCGTCGCAGCCTCCCACCCTTGGCTGCAAAATTAAGGCAGCCGCCAACACTCGTTCATGTTCAACAGGTGTTACACGAACAACTCCAACTTGTCCGACCTTGTTGCCTCACAGAAGGTTGAGAATGCAGCTTTGTTCATGCCAATTTGGTGTCGACTAATGGCTGGAAGACAGCAATTCTTGTCTCAGTGTGACCTGTTCTTCTCAAACAAGCACAGCAACATCCCCAACTCTTCTGTGAAATGACCAAGGAATAGCCGCCGAGTTTGCAAATGAGCCAGCAGCACCCTACTAAAACCCAGTCCTGCGCACCTGCGGCCCTCTGTGCAGGCCATGTTGTCACTTGCCCCCCCCCCCCTCCGATGAAAAGCCACATTTCTTCTATTGAGCCAACTGTTGGTAAATGGAAGTCACGAGTTGCAAAGGCATTGTTTTCTTGCTTGTCCAATGGTCATGTCTGGGACGTGCAAACATGACGTCAGCACCTACGCATTCCATGGCCAGGGTTTTGAGAATCCCATTGTCAACTGGATTTCTGCCTTCGCTGCAAGCATTGCATTTGCACTGCCCTAAACTGCATGAACTCCTGATGGGGGCATCGACTTCAAATGCAAGGCTCGGATTAGCCGTCAGTGCAGCAGAAAGGCGCGCTCCGCAATGGCGAGCGCCGACATGAGTTTCATACGCCCATACGCTGGTGATCTGCTTCGCCAGCATGCTGGATCCCTATCC
>CAUJNA010003462.1:397145-449645 GCA_963377175.1 Effrenium voratum | reverse complement strand
CATGTGTGCATGTGTGTGTGTGTGTATGGATGCATGTATGCACGCAGGAACGCGTGCGTGCGTACGCACGTACATATGTATGTCGATATGCATGTATGCAACACATCTATATGTTGTATGTAATGTTTGTCATGTATGTAATGCATGCTGTAATGCATTTCATGTAAGTAATGTATGTAGGTAGCGTATGTCATATATGTAACATATGTAATCTGCGTAGTGTAACATACAATAATGTCCGTAGCGCAATGTAACGCAACGTAATGTATCGTAAGGTACCGTTGTGTATATGTGTGTATTCCTGCATTCCTGTATGTATGTACGTATGCATGTACGTACGTATGTACGTATATATGTATGCGTGTGGGTGCATGTATGCATGCATGTATGTATGCATGCATGTATGCATGCTGCATGCATGTATGTATGGTTGCATCATGTTAACAAGCATGTCTCCCCACTGCTCCCCGTAATGATGAATCCTTCTGACTCACAAAGGCCGGCATGCCTTTTTGCCATGTCATGCAAAGCGGCAAGATGGGACATACCAATGAGACAAACACGTGAAGAAGGTCACTGGAAAGTGCGGAAACACGAAGGCTGAAAGGAGGGTGTATGTGTCATTCCAGCTTGAAGCGTTCTCAGTCTTTCTCATCCGCGTCCAAAAACCAAAGTGCCTGCTGGTTGTGCGCCAAGCGCAATGGCTCGGAGAGCGTGTAGATGCCAGGGGTCAGCACAACGTGAAGGCCCAGTCCAAGCTTTGCCTTAGAGTCTGCACGTCCTCATGCTAAGGCCGGCTGAAAGGGACATCTGGGTGATGTTCGGCGATAGCTACCCTCTCTCCAGAAACTCTCTTGGGGGTCATCAGTCACTTAGCTAGCCTCAATCGTGCGCCTCATATATAAGCATGTTCGTCGTCATCAGCTTGCAGCAGTCAACTTGTTGCCATCCTGCGACCCTTATTTACAGAGCATGTGAGTGATGAGTAGCGGTCACACTCAAGCGGCGCTGGTAGAAAAGCGACAAACAGCCATAAATCAAGTTGGAACAGCGCGAAGAATAACTTGCCCGCCTAAACCAATCCAAGCTGCATTGATGCTCTGGGCCGTGTCTTTTGACGCATCTGCAACGTAGACCTGATCGCACCCGTGCATGCTGCCCTACTGCCCCCATACGCAGTCCACCGGGTGAGGCCAACAGCTCCCTAGCAACAAACAGCCCTGCCCTGGCCATGATGCAATTCAAACATAAGAACATGGTAGCCACGCCCTTCAATAGGACATCCATCACTCATGGCAAGCTCTTGCGCTACGTAGCAAACACTTGCCTACCATCAAACTCTCTGTGTAACTGTCAGGAACAGGACTGTCTCTGGCAAAGTGACTAGATGTTCATAAAAGAGGCTGAACATAAACCGCAAGACTGTCCGCTCAGTCAGGCCTGCTCAAATCCCACTTGATCCACGTTGTTGTAGTTGACGCCCCGCGTGTTCTCGACCACCCGCGGGATGTTCAGCTGGTATGTGCCTTGCTCTGGTACACCGAGTTCTGTGGAACTGCATGTTGCGACAATGCTGCCAATTCTGTGGATCCGTGGCGTGCAAAACAAAAATCCAGGCAACCCCTCTTGTAGAAGGATACTATGCAAGTCTGCGATAAGAGAAGCCTCTTTGAGGGCAGGCACTCCTAAGCAAACTCCACAACCTGAGGGCATGTACACGGGGCACGCGCTGGCAAGCACACGAAGGGTCCAGTCACATGGCCCTTTCTCAAGCATGCAAGCCGTGCTGAGTGTTTGTTGCCAACCTTCCGTCAACCGACTGAATCAGCCCAGCAAAATCCCAGCCATGACCGACTTGTTGCAAGCTTGGCACTTGTTGCAAGCACTTGCCTGAAAAGACCTGACTCCAATCCCACCATTCCCTAACAGCACAAGCTCTGCCATTGCAGCGTGCTGCCATTGGAGAAGCTGATGAAGGGCTTTTCCTGACTCCAGGAATAAGACCCCCACCCCCTTCAGGGGATACCTGAAAATGCCAGCTTACATGTTCCCTGAAAGATGCAAGCGTTTATTCACAGGGACCTGCAAATTGTCATATTACAAGCTTTATGCTTGAAAGTTGCTAAGGACCTGAGGCATACCATCTTGCTGCGGGGAGGGGGTCCTGACCTGAATCGGAAACAACTTGGGGGGGAGGGCTTACATGTTTTTGGGGGCCTGCCCCCATTTTCTGTGATCAAGAGGGTGGGGACAAATATGATGATGGGCAGACCGTGCTTGCACGCGAAAGTCAAAGTGCAATTGGCCATCACATAAATTAAACACCCGGAATTGAAACGGTTGCAGTCACTTGGGGGCTAGCAACTGCTGCAGCATCAATAGCACGAGTTCATATCACCATCGCATGGCCTGCTGATCTGCTTCGCTACAGAGATGGCCAACTGCTTGACTGGTGTGCAAGCGACTGCGTAGGCGGGTGAATGACTGTTGGGCGGGGAAGTAGGGCGGTTTATTTCGTGAGTGGGGTAGGCAGGCGGATGGATGGGTGGGCGGTGAGCAGGTTTCAGAGGAAGGCCGGTGGGTGGGAAGGTGGGTGGATATACATCGGCTGTTGGCATCTGTTCCTTTGACCCATCCCTAGGCGTGGTCCCTGTCTTCCCTCTCTCGCTTGCCTGGATTCGGAGCGGTTGCGCTCCAAAAAGGGCTGATTCCCACCCTCCCATCTGAGATGTCCATTGATGCAGCAAATTTCCCCGCATCATGCTGCTGAGTGTCTGTGAAGGATGAACAAAGCGCCGAGCAATGAAAGGATTCTCTGCTTTTAGTTGCGTTTCTCAGTTTGGCGCGAAGTTGGGAGGAATCCCACCCGAGCATAGGCGTCACTGGAAGGCCGAGGGACTGCCACCTTGGGCGCCGCGTTCACCGTCACGAAAGGCTTCGCACACTTGGCGGCGTCCGCGCCGCAATGGCTGCTGGGGGCGCCTCCCGACTCCCGATGCCAAGTGAGAAAAGGCTTAGTTGCCAGGTGTGCTTTGCAAAGGGGCAGGACCCAATATTCCGCCGGAAAAGTTGCGACCATCTAGTTTGGCCCTGCCAGCGTGTGCCAGCAAAACTTGCTTTCTGTGGGCCAGAAGCGACATTCCCCATAATGCATCGATCTGAAAGGCGCATGGGTGACTCTCGCAAAGTCCGTTCCGGGCCCCATCAAAATTCCCAGGTTTCGTGGACATCCCCAATGCACGGTCAGAAACCTGCATCTTGCGCCTTGCTCAGAGATGGCCCTTTCCGGCATTCAGCATCAAAAGCATGGCACAAGGACGTCACTTTGTGACTGGGCTCGGCACCCCACGAACATGAAATTTCCGAGCAGCATGCGCAGGACTGGCCGGGCCCCCCCTCTAGTCCCTTGCGGGTGAAGATCCAAACGGATGCCCGCATGCGGCCTTCCGTGCCAACGAAGACCTCATTCCAGACACCGTCTCGCCAGGTACCAACCTGCAATCAACATTTCCGTAAATGAGCCTGGCACATGATAGATTTTATGATAGCAGTCCCGAAGATCTGATTGATTGCTGTGGTCCCGCCAAGCTAAACATCAAGACTCGCCTCTGCAATTTGCAGGTTGCCAATGGCCGCCCCTAGCATTGAGCCTATCATGGATGCACATTCACTTCCAAAGCCGCAGTACCTGCCCCAGCTTCCAGCTTGCGCCTAATTCTACTGTTCTCCGGAGGTGTTCTTCATCCAAGGCCAAAGTATATTGAGGACACCAGGAGGCACGCACAGAGCAAAGGTAACTGGCACCGCACGTCAGAACCGTTGGCTTGAAGACATTGATCCGTTGCAACTTGGGGAATGAGTTCGTGGAAACGAGAAACTCACATGGCGCACAAGAAACTTAATGGCCTAAAGCCAATTCGGGAATGAACTGCCAACGCTTCTGAGCAATTTGAACCAAGGCCTTGAGACAAGGATTTCGAAACGCCAAATGAGTTCATTAGTGATTACTGCCAGCACCCAGTTCCGGCCGCAAACAACACTCGTGAAGACGTGATCCATTTTGGACTGTGGTGCTCCGGCTTCCGACATTGGCAGAAACAACTTGCTACCCACCTGCGAGTTCCGCGCCAGGTACTGTTGCTGCGAGCCGCTGGAGACTTTGCCCTTGACCATGGAGTTGCCTTGCTGTGATCTGCTCACCCTAACGTCGCCGGTCAAACCCTCTGCGGCAAGTTTACGAAGCGTTCAGCTGACGCTGCACAAAGCGTACCGGACAAAAGCTAGCCTGACGTAGGGTGCCCTAAATCATCCAGCAGCTCTGTGTTGGATGAGCCTAGGCAAACCAGAATATCAGGGATCCGCGAAGAGGGCAAATTAAGCTGCTGGCATCACGCAAACAATAAACAAGATGTGTGGCATGCATTGTGGAGTCTTCATGCCAGGGCGATCCCCTGCAACACAGGGGCTCATCATTTGAGAAACAATGGAACTTGAAATCAGCACCAGCCATTCTAGAAGGTGTCAGGGTGCATGTGATTGACTATGGGCTCTAGGGATGCATAATTACACACAACAACATGCGCGTCAACACACAGGCTGGTTGCCCTGAGGACTTGGAATCTAGCGCTTCTGCAAAAGCGGGTCAGCCAGCAAAGTGTTTCGCCACACTGCAGTACACACCCTATTGCAAACATTGTTCGCTACCTTTTGCGGGGCCCACGTCCAACAGCAAGAGTTTGGTGGGCTTGAATCCAGAAACCTGGTGTTCATTCCGATCAGAATGCGCTCCGCGCACTTTGCACAGCCCACACGTCCAACAAGAAAAAGCAATGGCGCAGATTGATGAATACCAGGAGGAGGGTGATCTTTCTTCAGCCCACTGGCTGCAATCACCATGCTCTTGGCATAGGCAAATCCACAAGAGTCAAAGGCACGCTGCTGGTTGCTGCTCGCCGAATCCGCCAGAGCATGCAATGGTTGTTTGCAAATGGTCGACCTTCTGTTTTTGACCACGCCGTTGAACTACAAAGGCTAGATTGCTTGACACCGTCTTTGGTTGAACGGAGCCGGCTTTGAGTACATATGAGCCAAAGGGCTCATATACCCCCCGGAGGCATAGCCAGCAGCGCGATCGCCCTGGCGATACTGGTAGAGGTCCAGATCGTTGGTCACGATGATCCTGGTGGGATAAACTGGGCCCAAACCTAGCTCGTCAAGCCGATGCGCCCGCAAAGCATGCACCACATACACACACAACACTTCCTGGGCACATGCACGCACCATTGGCACACTTCCTGAAGCCCACACATGCTAGCTGATGCTTGCCACTTTCCCATGTGCGTCTCACAAGGTAATTGCTGGTCTGGTGCATGGGCACGACGTGTGGACTTACACCGTTCGAAGCAGTAACCACATACAGAACAATACCTTCCTGACAGGCATCCCCATGGGCACATGTGCCCGAGCCAGCCAACGCATCAACAACAAAACATGCACAAATGCCTGAAACACGGTTGGAAGCGCTTTCACAGGACATCAACTTGACGCGAACGCAAATCAGAGGCCCCACTTGCCTCCAATATCATGCACAGCTTCTAGAAAGCATTTCCTTCGCCGCTCTGAAGCAGTGTCTGGAGTAGATTGGCTGGCGGAAGTCTCAATGCGCCGCTGTTCTCTGAACCTGTGGCAGCCAGCCTGCCCATGAGCCCATGCGTAAAAAGGCACCTCCGCAGGGATGCCGCTTGTGAAGCTGCCCACAGCATGCCTTGATTCCCGTTGTCGTTCCTCAGCGTCGGGGCAAATTGGGTGGGCACTACGCGCACACACACACAGAACAAAAGGCGAGCACCCGAGCGAGCGAGCACGAAGCTGCAGCAAGCAAGCAAGCGAGCGAGCAAACAAAGCAAATAGACAAGCAAACAAACAGAGCAAAGCACAAGAAAACAATTCAGCACAAACCCAAACACACACACACACACACACAAAAAAAAAACATTCACGCAGCAAACACGCACCCACACACAAACACACAAGCACACAAGCACACAGACACAAAAACACACAAACACACAAACTAAAACACAACAAACAACACACACACACAACAAACAAACCACAACACAATCACAAGCGCAAACAAACAAACTCAGGAAAAAGTACAAGCACAAAAACAAGCGCAAGCACAATGCAAATAAAAACACGCGCACAAGCCCGAAACTAAGCCTAATCTTGAGCACAAGCACACGCACACACGCACACACACACACACAAACACAAACACAAACACACACACACACACACCAGCACAAGCACACAATAAAACAAGCATATGCAAACACCCAAACACCCTGACAATGACAAAAGCCAAGCACAAACACAAGCACAAGCATACGCCCAAGCTTGAGCACAAGCACAGGTGCAAGCACAAGCACAAACACACAAGCCCAAACACGAACACACAAACACACAAACACACACGCACAACGGTTACACATGCAAATATGTTCGAACCTTATCCGAAGCATGATGCATGCGCATGTAGGCAAGCCAGACATACAAAGGCACATGCCAACAACCAAGCAATGAATGGCAGCTTTTGCAACCTCTGAGTCATCATCCTTAAAAAGGACCCGGAAACGTCACCTGGGGGGTCAACTAGCACGGCTCGCGCATGCTCTTTCGCCGGTGCACCAGGCATACACAGCATTGGTTTGGAAGCCCTCGGCTGCGCGCCAGAAGGTGCACAGCGCGCCCGGGTTCACCGCAAAGTTCGACCTGAGAGAACCAAAACGAGTCGGCCTTGGGCAGTGGTTGGCCGGATCAAATCGACATGAGTCATAATCAAAACCCGGTACCAAAATGGTTAACCCAGAACCATGTAAGGAAAAAGGCGGCCGCAACTGCTTCTGGCAGGGACTGTCCCTTACTAACCTTCATCTACCCGGGTTTTGATTGTGGCTCACATGGAATTCCCATCCCAGTCCTGGGGTGGACCTATGCACAGCGTAAGGCTCAATAGAAGCGCAGGCCTCTAGAATCTTAAGCAGGATTGTCCAGCTGTAAGTCTAGCCCACCTCAGCCCAAAAAAACAAGAAAAGAAAACGCAAACGCCGTCCAAGGATCTCCTCAGAGTACACACCCTTGCTGGAGGTGAAGATTACCTCCGAGGGTTCCACACCCAAGCCAAGGACTTGAGTGTAGTAGCCCACGGGCACATCCACGTTGTAGCTGCCCGGCTTGAACATGAACACAAACCTCAGGCTGCTGTGACATCTCGGGTTGTGAAGTGCCGCACAAGGGAAAACATCAAGGAGTCCCTATGTGGATGGCTTGAGAGAAACCGACCAACCATTGAAAGGGTTTCGAGCTCTCAATATTGACATACAAACCTAGGCTCCTATGAGTCCAGCCCAGCGACAAACTGCCTCAAAAGGAGCTCAGCGAATGAGATCCATCGCAAACATGGTCTATAGGAGGCGACCGCAGAACCCCTGCGTTATTTCGAAACACTGACCAACGTAGACCAATGGGACTGATAGTTTTGGCCCGCCGACTCTCACCGCCCACATTTGACACACCAGCATCAGCATGAGACTCGCCTAACCGGCCTACAACTGCGCCGGGCAACTGTTCCAAGTTCCTCACACCGGCCTTTCGAACATGTCTGACACGGGTCATCGAAGTGTGCTCTGCTGTTAAAACACATCTGCCTAAAGCAGCGTCAGGTCGGCCAAAGCCAAATGATTTAGACTTGCTGTCCCTCCTCAACTCGAACTCGGACCTTCCCATCTAACCCCACTCACCCACAGGTGTCCTTTTTGGGAAAATTGATGGCCCTGGTAGTTGATTGAACCACCAGGAAAACCAGGAATCGCCCTCTATTTCTCAACCAAATCAACCAAAAAGGACACCTATGTACTCACCCCTTCTGGCACGAAAGTCATAGGCCGCCCGGCCTCTTTGAGGAGAACTGACCGATGTCCGGCTGCCCGCCATTCACGGCGTAGGCAGCGTTCACCGCCGCCTCGATGGTAGCCAGGTCGTCTTCCGGGCCAAACACCTGGGTGAAACCCTTGTGGCACAGGTCTTCTTCTTGTGGCACCCCTTGCACATTTCAGGTTTATATAGTGCCAGTATCGTCGTCAGGTTTGCTGGTTTGGCACGACTGTCTGCATAAGACGGTGACAAATCCAAGGCAGTATGCAAAGCGTACTGCCGCAGCGCGGCTCAACACTCCCGTAGAGCAGTAGAAGTAGCATAAAAGCAGTACCACTACTAGAGCTACTTACGGCTGCTGTTACAATGGAATGCTCAGCATACTCAACGTCAAATTATTTCAAAGCGCGGCTCAGCAACATTGAACACTGTCAAGACTACCGCTTGAAGCTATCTTTACATAAGTGTCCCAACGACAAACCACAGACATGTATTTTTCTAGATATGGGTAAACACATATGAGTTTGCTCATTCTTGTTGGGCGAGATTTCTAAACACGGTCTTCATCCCAGTTCCACCTGGAACAAATGAACCTACTCCGCACGAACAACGAACAACCAGTGTACATGAATCCAACCGCAAAACATCATATTTTTGATGAGCACCCGGGCGGCTCCAAAGAAGTATGTCTAATTACGTGGTTTTCCTTGACACCAAAAAGCAGCGGGTTGCGTGATTCTACTGCCACTGACTACCACTACCACTACCTTACAAAGGGGGATGTCCTAACAGAGTGAATGCCAGCCTCGGCTGCCCATCCTAGCGCCGCGCAGGAGAGTCGCAAGGTAGAGCAGGAGCGGCTCAAGGTCTTCATCCATGCGCCAATAAAACAAACCACAAGCAACACCACTAGTACTACTTCTATTCCTGCTCCTGCTCCTGCTCATCTCCTGCTCCTACTCCTACTCCTATTCCTACGCGGCAGCGGCCACGACATGCCGCGGTTACTTCTAGTGGTGGTGGTGGTCTGGACTGTTCGTGGACCTCTTTGCAGGCCCATGGCATGCGCTAAGGCCTCGTGCACACGGACGGCTTGCGCCAATCAGAGGTAGACTAAGGGTATCATTTCGGACACATGCAGTGTCAAGATATCCGTTGTCACGTCTCCCAACACCAAGCATTGCAGTTCACACCAAAAAGAGCAAAGGGCCAAGGTCCACATACTTTGTCGCAAAGGCATAGCGTCATGACACGCAGGCACACACTCGCGCATCTCTCAGCGGCTGAAACATGCAATGCTCATGTCTGAAATCCATGTGGGGCAGCCCTGGGCATGCACTTACTTTGTAGGATCGGAAAACCCCAACCTCTGGACGTGGATGACAACTTTTATTTACCGAAGCTACAAAGTGATGGCTAATGACTTGTCAGGTTGACTCATGCATGCTTGCATCACCTGCATGGCCATGCTTCAGTGCAGGCTTTGGCTACCGGTTGCACGCTCATCTGCGTGGGTTCGACAATCAACCAAGCGTGGTCTGACTGTCCTAGTGCACATCGATCGCATTTGACTTGGCCAGCTGAAAGGCAAGCGGCTTCAAAGCAAGGGTGCGGAGCCAGGTGAACACGTCCATGGAAGCCAGGTTTCATGCCAGCAAACCCTGCATCTGAAAGGAACTGCCATCTAAGGATTCAGGGCTTGGGGTGAGAATCCAAAACGTTGAAAGCTGGCACCCCACAACCCACCCATGCATCTGCTCAGCCAGCCGCATTTACGCTTGCTGGCCACTGCGGAGGGTTTGGCTCCGCTTCTGCGTGCAGGAACAGCGCCAAGGACAGAGCCCACATTGCTAAAGGCGGCTCTTGCACAGATCTACGTTGTCACCCTCTGCAGGAAATGCTCAAAGACTGGCTTCCATTACCGCAAGTTGGTCGCGAATATGGCTGATGCTGCTGCCTGCATTTGCACCTGACGGGCCCAAAGCTGCTTGGCCATCCACATCGATTGAGAAACGCAAAGCGGAATTCCCAACCACTGATGTCCGTTTCGAAAAATTGCTGGCCCTGATAAATTAACACCACACGCGCCTAAAAATATCTAAAAAGGACACCTACGTTCCGAAAAGTTGACCTTAAGCATGCGCGCAGTGCGCTTCAGTCGTCGAAGCAGCAAGGTTGCAGTTGTTGCAAGCTTTTCACGCCATGGTTGTCGCACCGCGGCATGTTGACTCTGTGATTCCGCAATTGCTGGATTCCTACAGCAGGGGCCGGCGGGAGTGGCAAGCTACGGCACTGCTTCATTAATGAGCCGGATGCTACCGATTCGCAACAAAACAACCCCCTCATTCATACCCAGAAATTGAGTGTGCCATCTGGACCACTTGACTACTGTTGCATAGCTATTCTGCCACTTCCCTTGCAAGTCCTTTCACTCCGGCCACCGTTGGTGCCTAGTGGCCTAGTTGCTCCGCTCACCCCGGCTTCCGTGGATGTGCTTCCATCATTCGCACGGAGACCTGTCACAATGATCCAAGAAAGCCTGCAGCCATCGCGGCAAAACAAGAACTTGCCCTGAACATGTGTGCTTTTGCGAAACAAAGTGAAGCAAACACATGGAGCACCAAACACCAACCGCCGTAGCCAAACCTCCGATGTGATCCTTCCCCACATTCTGGACCAAGGGAACACCGCTGCATCAGCCAGCTGGAAACCTGGGTTCAGATGATCACATGGGACCCTGCGTACATTTGCCAGGCCACCAGTTTCAGCCGCCGTTTTGAACACGCCGTCAATGCAAAATGACGATCAAAACCGGGCAGGCATCTCAGTTTGCCCATAGTTCCTAGTCCGTGTACCCCTGACCCAAACGAAAAGCGTGCACAAAGCTGCCAACATGACCCACGCCAGCTGTTCTTTGTCTACTCATTGTCAAGCGCTCTTATAGTTTCCACCAGCCAGCTGCAAACCTTGTTTAGCTGATTGCGTATGTCCACACAACCCAAGTTTCCCACAAATACCGCAATAATCGATGGACACAGGGGTCTGGTGTTGGGGGTGGGGTTGGACCCCCCCCATTTTCTGCAGAAAAACAAGCCCAAAATGGGCTCAACCCCCCCCCCCTGATGGACAAATGACCAGTCAAATTGCAGTTCATACGCATCCCCTTGGCCAGCCCCAACCATTCATTGTTTTGAGGTCATCTACCTATGGTAATAAAGGGTATGAAAAAAAACCTGCTACACAGCCGGCAAGCCTCGTTCATAGCCTTGGCCAACGCCTTTGTGCAACTTTCAACAGTGATGCAAATCAACGCGGCTCCCATACATTTCGGTACCTAACACATCAAATGGGCGCTGCTCATCTCCCTACATTCCGAGAACACACACAGTTGCCATGGCCCGTGGAAAGCAAACGCGGCCGCTATGGTCTGTACGGTGGGTCACTACTTTGGACATCACCATCCGACCGCACCGCGTTTGACAAATCTGTCCTTATTGAAACCATGTACAATCACCGTGGCCATTTGATGCGCCTTGGACTTCCAGCGGCCCTTTTTACAGCCCATCAGCCAAGTCTGAGTGCGGAAACGTGAGCAAATTGCTGCACCGAGAGGGCACCCCCACCAGGCCAACAGCTGGGACTGAGGCTGTCGCCAACCGGCCACAATCAGCCCGGGCGCAGCCACGCTTGACTTGCGCACGAGGCCCTGTGGGCTTGAAGCACACAGAAACGGCAAGGGCCGGAAACATGCAATCCGAGGACTCCTGTTGTCTCATAGTCCAGGCCGGCCTCGCGCAAGAGTGACAATGCCCAGCCTTTAAATTACTTCCAAGCATCGCCGCTACCATGCGTACAATTGAACCCTAGCCAGGGTGAACAATCCAAGGTGCATGCTGGAAGTGATGAAGCCTTGCATCAATAGCTTTGCAGTGGGCAACCATGCGCCAGGTCACATTGCACTGGCACTTTGACACCCTGATCCAGCCATTGCTTTGGAAACGCCGGTCCTCTCTCTCTCTCTCTACCCCCCTGCTTGGCTTTGACAAAGGATCTGGCTGTGTCAAATTGAAGCAATCTCGCACACCTCAACAAGCGGGCCATCTCAAGTGACAACGTGTGGGCAAACCGAAAACGGAACACTCGGCCACTGGAGAAGGTCCAGCGAGGCACGTGCTCCAGCCTCAATCCAGCACCAATGCCGCCGCCTCCATGGCGGTCCCACCCAACTCCAGCGCCTGCGCCTAGCGTCACCCCCACCCTCTCACGGGGGAAACATATCATATCAAAGTCTGAGCTAGCGCCTGTGAGCTTGTGAGTTGTCGCTTTTCCAAGGTTTGCTTGTTGTCGGGCTGATGTCGGGAGGTGATTTGCACTGGTTTGTGCATTTGGCGCTGCAGTAGTTTCACCACAGTTGCGCTCAACTTCACCTTGACAAACAACACACAAGTTACTACAGCTGAGTTGACTCATTCACCTGAAAGGATTGCTAGTTTCATAATTCTACAAAAGTCCTCTCAGTTACGCGGGTCATGGTTCAACTCGTTTTTCTAGTTTGTGTTTTCTCCCTTTTTCTAATGTTATTATTATCATTGTTATTCTTATTATTAGTATTACGGCCTGTCTTGTTGTAAAACGGGCTGTGCCAGGCTGCCAAATGTGGAGATCGGTACGCTTAAGGACCACGACCTTCACGGGCACCACATATGTGGTAGTCCTTGCCCATCATTTTTCATACCATGCAGAGAGGATAGACAAGCGGGTGGGTTACAACGGTGAGGAAGAGGGGCGCTGCTTTGTTGCTAACCTCTGTTGACCAAGGCAACCAAGCCAAGGCAACCACAAACCCCACGCTTTGCCCCCAAGTTTTCAGCCTCACTTCGCGCTCTTGTCACACAATGACGCACACAGAGAACACAGTACTCGGCCCACTCTTGACCAACCGAGACATATCGAACTCCGAAACCCTGCGACTGAGGAACACGTCTTGGCTCGCGACCCCACGACTCAACATAATGTTGGCACTTGATTAATCAACCGGGCGTCAATAATCGCAAGTTTTTTGCCTTATTCTGGTTCGCACCCATTGTTGAGGGGGACCAGAATAATTGAAAGTGTTTCTGCCCGGGGGGAAATTCAAAAAAAAACTCCAAAAATAAATTTTGAATTTAATTTAAAAAACCACACCCCCCCCCCAACAATCACCCAAAATCAAAATGAATTGGTTGCTCAACCACAGAACCCGAAAGCCAGCTGAAACCTCTGAAATTTGAAAACCATCCCCAGCCCTGAAACTGCAAACTCTTTATTAAACCGTGTCAACAAATGTAAAAAAAAAAACCAATCAGGACAAGGGTGCCCCTGACAGACCCCACTGAACCACAATAATGTCATTAGTTTAGGGGACCACATTAGTTGCAAGCCCCCAGCCCTCTCAGAAAATAAACTATCAGTTGCTTTACTCAAAAGCATTCCCCTATCAATTGGTGGCCCACTTGCTTCAAAGCATCCCTTTCAATTGGTGACCCACTTGCTTAAAAGCATTCCCCTTTCAATTGGTTGCTCAACCACAGAACCCAAAGCCAGCTGAAACCTCTGAAATTTGAAAACCATCCCCAGCCCTGAAACTGCAAACTCATTATTAAACCGTGTTAAACAAATGCAACAAATACAATCAGGACAAGAGTACCCCTCACAGACCCCACTGAACCACAATAATGTCATTCTTTTCGGGGACCACATTAATTGCAAGCCCCCAGCCCCCCCTCCCAGAAAATAAACTATCAGTTGCTTTACTCAAAAGCATTCCCCTTTCAATTGGTGGCCCACTTGCTTCAAAGCATCCCCTTTCAATTGGTGACCCACTTGCTTCAAAGCATCCCCTTTCAATTGGTGGCACGCCCCTTTGAATGGCTACAGAAAGAACTGAAAGGGAAGTGGTTGCAATACTAAAGTAGCATTCCAAAATGTCTGCTCAGGAAGAAGTGGTTGCAATACTAAAGTAGTATTCCAAAAAGTCTGCTCAGGAAGAAGTGGTTGCAATACTAAAGTAGTATTCCAAAAAGCCTGCTCAGGAAGAAGTGGTTGCAATACTAAAGTAGAATTGCAAAAAAGGACGTGGCTGCAATACTAAAGTAGAATTGCAAAAAGGAAGTGGCAGCAATACTAAAGTAGAATTGCAAACAGGAAGTGGCTGCAATACTAACGTGGAATTGGGCCCCAAAATCCTCCATTGTTTGGACGTCCCAAAAGTGAGCCCCCTTTATTTGGGCACCTCCATTGTTCAGGGGGGGGGGGCCTTTATTAATCAAGTGCCAACAATATACTGGTCGCTACCCAGAACCAAAGGTTCAGCTTCAAGGTACTGGGCATGTCCTCTTCTGGGTCTTCTGGTTTCCAAAGGGTGTGGCAACTGGCAAGGCACAATGGCTAGGATTCCCCATGCCATACTTTCGGGAATTTGCAACGTGTATCCGACTATGACTTGATGCCAGCCTTCAATGCCTAGCTAACCAAGGACGAATCTTGAGTATGGTTGTTTACCCGGCTTCAAAATGGTTCCTGTAGGTTCCTCTCGTCTTCCCCCCCCAGGAAAAAAAAAAGGAGAAAAAAGCACGAGGAGTGCAGCAAAAGAACGCCGCCATAGCCGCCGGCCGGGGCCTCTGTTTCGTCCTCCGGGGGCCACAGGTCTGCCGCTGGCTCGGGCGGCGAAGGGTTGGTGGAGAGCAGCGGGGAGGGGCCCAGCGGCGGGTTGCGTGGCCCATTGGTGTGAAGCCTAGGCATTGGCTCGAGGTGCAAAGTACAGCTCTCTAGGGACCAACTGTGGGTTGTACACTTCGAAAGTTTGCACAAGGATTGGCAGCTCCAGTCTTGGCTTTAGCAAGGCGAGGGGAAGAGGTGGACGGGAGGAGCTTACTTAGTGAGGCAACCCCCAAGGCAGCCATGTGTGGACTCTTAGGAGGTCATCTAGAGAAAGTAGCAGAGGGCGGAAAACTTGTCGGGATACCATCCAACAAACTATGAGTGAAGCTGGGGGTCCTGAGCCAGTGGATTGGCTGTGGGCATGCCAAGGGAGAACTTTGTCTGCAGACCCCACATGGCGCCAAGCGCCGGGCTTGGCTCTGCAGAACCGGATGCCTCTTGCATCACCATTGGGCCGCCTTGCTCGATTTAGATTGGCAAAACGGTTGCCTGCATGGATCATGATCTGCACACTGCTTGGGCCGGGCAGCAACACATGTGTCCATCATGATCTGCACAATGCTTGAGCCGGGGATGTGTCTGACTGGCCACTTCTCCTGTTCATAGCACGGGAACTGACAAAAGGCTCCTGGTAAGTAGGGGGGGGGCAACACGAACCCCAACTTCTTGCCGTCGAGCAGCAAGGGAGGTGGCTGGCTCCAAGCAGGTCCTGGCAAGGGCCAGTGCAATTCTCGGTAGCCGCGAGCCCATGCCACAGACACCCAACAGGCTACCCGTCAGAAGGGTATCTTAAAAAGTCATCCTGGCGGCCTGTTGCGTCTTTGGACATGGTGCGTAGGGTTCCCCTTGCTGAGCTGAACCTGCTTCACATGTCATTGCACAAGCACTGTTCAATCAGATGGTCGTGGAGAGGGCCGGCAGGCAGGAGATTGGAGAAAGCGCAGCCAGTGAAGAGTTGCTGCCAAGGTGAACAGGCGCCGGGAGAAAACCCCGCAAACAGTAAGCGCAGCCAGCGTGGTGCAGCAGCAACGCAGGACTTGAAAAGTCGGCAAAGGACGGCTATCCAAGCTCCAGCTGAGCTCACCAATTCTAATTTGCTAAACTTGCAACAACCAAGCTGGCAACAATCCACCCTTCCAGAAGCAGCAGCTACAAACAGACAAACCGCAACCTATTTCTCAGAGGGGGGTTGCATCTTCTTCGCTCCTGCGGGTGGCAAGTAGGGCGGATAGTACGGCGGCGCCAGCGTCCACTCTGAGGGCTTGGACTCGGAGTGGCAGGGCGCCACCGCCCGCACGCACGCGCTGTAGGCTCCGCTGGGCTGCAGATTCCCCACCTGGCGAGGCTTCGACTGGAATAGGCGCAAGAAATGGCGTGCAAATGGGGTGAGCCGCTGAAAAGAATTCTCTGGTCATTCTTGGTCTTTGCCACGTGTATCTTGCGATGTGTCGCATTCCTGTACTTCAGCAGGTTCAGGGTGGGTCGAGGGATGGCTACGGATTGGTTTAGAATAGGCTGGGAAAGGATCGGCTGTTTGGGGTTGGACTAGGGGGAATTCATCGTGGGCTGGTGATGTGTTCAGCATTGGTTCAGGCTGGGTTTGTTTAGGGCTGGCTGAGGCTGCTCAGGTTTGGCTTTGGGTTGGTGCATGCTTGGAGGTTGTTTGGCAGCCTTGGAATCGGTTTGAGATTGGCTTGGTGAGAGGTATAATTTTTAGCTCGATCAGGCTTGGTTCACAGCTGGTTTCGGACTGCTTTAAGGATCGCTTGGATTTGTTGCGGAGTGACGGTTGATTGAAGGGTGGATTGGAGTGGACTTGGGTGGGTTTAGGGCGAGTTGTTCGTTTGGGATCGGTTTTGAACTGTCTTCAATTTGGGGGATGGTGTAGGGTTGACCTACGGATTTCGTTTGCGTGATTTCAGGGCTGCATTGGGTTGTGTTTGGCGGTCATCTCCGGGCTGTGTGGGTTGCAGAATGGCCAGATTCGGTTTGGATTGGCATGGATTGGTAGGAGGTGGTCTCAGGATTGGTTTGGAATTTATTTGGACCCAGCTGTTAGTGCGTAAGTTTAGAGCGCGGTCTGGGGTGTTTTTAGGATGGTTGGACAAATTTCATGTTTGACTTCGGGCTGCCTTGGAGCTGATGGGGAAATCGCTTGGCGATCCCCACCCCCACGTTGGAGAATACTTGGGCCCCCCTCAAATAGAATTTCACTTTTATTCACTTTATTTGGGCCGGGATTCAATTCATGTTGTCTTTTTGTTGCTTGTTTCTGGAATTCTGATTGTTTTTCACACCCGGTGCCAAAACGCTGTATTTAACAGCATTTCAAGCAACGCACACTCATTTTGCACCAGCACGGTCAACATGCCCGGCATCGTTTGACATCCTCGGTATCACCAGTTGGCTTTGAGGCACGAATGCTGTCCATTTGCCCCAGTCATCCTCAGCCTGAACAGCACATGCAAAGCCTTGCTGGCAAAAGGTACTTCGCAACACGTTCACATGTCCCATGAAACGCCATGCGCGATCCAGGCCGGTTCAGACCACCGCATAATGGCCAAAGATGTTGCCACGGCACCCGCAGTTCGACCAGAACCTCCTTAAGGTTCTCTGGCACCTCTCCTTGGGAGCAGTGATCTTCACCCTGTATGGTAGCAAAGCACCCTGGACCAAAAGAAAGCAAACAAGTGCACACACACACATAGCCGCAACCTACATTTCTCAACAAATTCGCTAGCACGGCTTCAGGGCCAAACGCAGCCTCACCGTCCCCATGGTCCATCTCCTTGCCGCTCACCACTAATGGGACCATTGCAGGCAGGTGGTGGGGAAGACCCTGGTTCAAGCGTCAGCCCAACCTGAGACAAAAAACTGCAGTCATTCCAACCTCTTCGTTGCGGGCGGGACAAGCATCCCTTCTTACCCCACTTACTCAGCCGGGCGGCGGTGAAAACGTTCAAGGGTACCTGAGTTTTCCTCGTAGAGTTCCACCACATAGGCTGTAGCGTGCACCACCGTGGGCCACTGGACCAAGATACCCCGCGTGCCGTCCTGAGGCGAACGGCTTAGCAGCTTCACACGAATTGGTCTGTGATGCCTGTCCAGCCTACATGTCAGGCGCAAAGTGCATTGCAGCACCGGCCATGAGAAGAACGATGATAAGTGCTCGACCTTGAATCCTGTTGAAGCAAGTGTTGTCTTAACCATGCGCGGTCAGGAACGTCTCGATTTGCTACCAATGGCATCCCTGGGTTTGGCCCACTGCGGCAACTTTGCGGCAGCTTTGCCTGCAACGCACGATTGAACAGGCTCAGAATCGAGTTGCCGAACAGATCCGCCAATGTGCAAAACATGCAAATGTTTCCTGACAACCTGCCCACAAAGTACCCAGCACATTATGACCAAAAAGGGTGTTGAGTTCATTTTTTGGCTTAGGCAACATGAAAGAAGGGGCACCATTAGCGTGCAATAGCCCTTCGTTTATGAAATTCGCAGACCCATCCGATTCACTGCCAAAAAAAAAGAGAAAAGAAACCTAAGCGATGCAATATTAAAAAATGACAATGTCAACTGTGCCCGTGCCAACCTGACCGTGATGTCAATATCAAAGAAGCTTGCCTTGCTGGTTCTCAGCAGGACTGAGGGAATGACCCTATAAACCATCCCCAATCTGGCTTCCTTTTATGGGAACTCCCCAAAACCGGTTCATTCCCACACCCGGGCTCCATAGCCTATGGTGTGCACGGGGATCCCCAGAATGCAATTCCCATGGGCCATCCCTAGCTCTCGCACCGATCGACCGCTCCTCAAAGAGGGGGATCAGCTCCGGCGCCGGAGGGCTGGGGATCAAGTTCCCCGAGGGCGCGCGCCAGTCCGGGCCATCTGAGAGCGGCACAGAAATCTGGGAAAGGGAGCTTTGTGGTTTGTACCCACATTCAAATCAAAGGGCGGTCCTGCATTACCCCCCTCTGAACCAGCTTTTTGTTGAAATGGATGGGTTTAGTTCGAGTCAGGGAATAATAAGGAACTCAATTTCAGCCACCGCCAAAACCAAAAACATCTCTGAATCCTTCGCTTTTCTCGCCTTCCTTGTGGTTTTCAGTCAGTATCTCGTAGTCTCTTCTCGCACTCTTCCCCTGGAATTCCAGTCTTCCCGTAGTCTTCCGGTTTCTCATCTGTTGAGCCACTCACAAAACGCAGATTTTCAGGCTTCATCTAGCCTTCATTTCAAGACCTGCTCGCGACCCGCAAAAAGCCGCCAAATGTACAATAAGGATCCTTTGTTTTATAGATGTGTGTGTCCTTTTGTTTTTGTTTTTTTAACCCTATTCCACTCCAAACCAGTAAGAACCCTTTTAGTCGTGGTTAATTTTGTTGTTTGTCCCTGACCGTCCTGTCCTGCCGCACTGCGAGAAACATGTTTCATCCCGAAACTTGTCACGGGACATAAATGGCAACACGGTCAAATGGTATGGATCGTCACATGGGGCGAATCTCCTGGGAAACTGTAGGCGAAGCCTACAGATGCTAAGCACGGATGCTTCCAGTGGGCAACTGGGGAAAAGAAGGCCCAACCCTAACCTGTTTACATAGCGCCCAGCAAAGCAGCGATGTGCACAGGTCGCATGGCCCACATGCCGAAATCAAGGTCAATATTGACTGGTATCATGAACAAGTACCACATCAGCTCTGAAATGCAAAACCTTGGAGACTCACCGCTTCCATCACAAGGCCTTGGCGAACCCTAGGTGAAGTCAGCCTGCTGCTTTCGCGAAATAGTCAGGCGGCTTGCGCAGGTTTTAGGCTGAGGTGTGCAGCCATGACCATTTGAAAGGCGACACAAACGAGCAAAACAACGAGTACGAGCGAGTGCTGCGCCCCAAGCTCACAGCCTGGCACTGGTGCTGGCTTGCCTGAAAGTAGCTGCACACAAGCGAGCAAGCGAGCAAACAGGCGAGCGAGCGAGCGAGCGAGCATGCAGGCAACAGACCGACTCAACCAGCAACCAACCACTGTGCGACTAGCCGCCAGCACCAATGGCCGGCACTATGACAACTAAAACAAGAAAATGGTTCTTATCAAAGTCGATTACCAATTGAAGGGCTGGCATCAAATTTATCACAGCACATCGTAGGGATGAAGCATGGCATAGGCTAAGCCTGCAGGATTGCCACGCTGCGACCCTAACCTCCATGGGTCCTGCTTGCCATTGTCGTGTGATGGCCTCCTGCCGACTAAGTCGGCTAAGTCACCCAAACCTTTGCTGTAGAGCCAGTAAGCTTCAAGAAAGATTTCGGCAACTTGCCGTGCAAATTGAACCTGCCTTTGCAAAAGGAAAACGTCGAATCATGTCGAATCAACTATGCTGAGCCGAGTTCTGAGTACAGCAAAAGTGCACATCGCAGCAGTCAGCAATCCTATGAATCACCACATGGCATTGACATCGCATGTGCCCGGTGTTGACGTTGACGCCAACTGCAACACAGCACAAAGGAAATATGCACCTTCCAGCACGTGTCCCGTTTTTGTTTTGTTTTTTTCTCCGACGGAGGCTGGCTGAACATAAGAATCAACGATCCCAACTGTCCTTTTCGGCGCTCACTGTTACAACTCACAATTACAATGGGGTCGATCCTGCCAAAGGCAAGCAGCTCCCTTGACCTTTCCACAGAAAACCTCGGACGAGCTCCCCACTTTCCGGACTGAAACCGTGCCGAGCGGCTCTGCTTGGGGCTCCTCAGCTCGGCAAAACCGGGGATGTCTCGATCTCTCGAGCGCTGGATGCAACTAATCCCAGCTATCCTGATGCATGGCTGGAGCAAAATTTCTCGGCTCGCGGATGCTGATAGATTGTTCTTGGGAGGTATGTAGTTATGCAGCTAAAGCCTTGTATTGTGAGTGAAGAGCTGCATACCGCCTTAGGCTTGAACGCCTGCTTGCATTTAAATGCCAAAAGGGGCGTCGATGAAAAGATGGCCTTGCCCACGCGTTAGATTCCTAGCTGCTGCGTTGCACTTCCCTATCACCCAGCCCTCATTGGGGCGCTCAAAGAAAGATTCAGCTGCTTGATGCAAAATTCAAGTGTTCTCTGAATCAAACCGTGGGACATTTACTGAACATGTTTGATTCTTGGGACGATTCACAGTCAGCACGCGTACGGCAAGCTGCGTGAGATGTTTTTTTTGTTTGCTCGTTAGCTTCCGTCAAGCGTAACCGCGAAACTGGTCAACACGACCGGCATCACCGGTGGTCAAAGCAGAATACTAAAATTGTCGAAAGCTCCAGCATCAGCAGTTTAATCGAGAAATCACTTTCCGACTACAACGGTCTTTGCAGACTAAGCTGATCGACATCCCTAGCATGCATCACCATTGTGCTTGTCGATCATAGGCTAAGCATAGATGCCGTGCTGGTCCATATGATGCCATATATGCTTTAATCAAGAACACGTTATTCCCATTGACCAAAAGTAGTCGTCGCGGTGAAACCGCCTTTCCGTCGGCTGAAAGCGCATCCCCGAAAGCTCGAAGAAGTTTCAATCAGACTGATCTGCCGAGCCCTACTCCCGGCACCTCGTCCGAGGGCCAGTCACAGGCTGCGTTGTAAAATGTTCGAGACTGGGATGGCTCACCGTCCGTACATGTGCGCTAAGCAGCTGCTCATAGAAAAGAGAAGCTAAGCCAAGGAAAATGAAACAATTGTGACTCTGATCAGACCGATACGGAGGGAAGTCCTCAAATATATGCTAGAAACATGGATGCAGCAATATGTGCATCCACATGCAGATGCACACACATAAACATATACATATACATATACATATTCATATACATATCCATATAAATACATATAAACGTGTACATATACCTGGATCTTCCTGAGTCCGATGTGTTCTGCCTTTTCGTGGGAAACTGCTTTTTCAGGGAAGGTCATCATACTTTTGCCTGGACGATTTTCCAGAGTGTTGTTTTTTTTTGGATGTCTGCAACAAACTGGGGGAGGCGATTTTCCCCGATACAAAAGTGTTTTTTGGCGATACAAGGGCGTTTTTTTTTGTTTTCCCCCGAACCCTGTTCTAGGAGGTGTCCCAAAGCCACTGTTTGAAGGAAAAGGCGATTTTTTTTGATGGAAACGACCGACATTTATGTAGTTGCGGCAAAAAGCGGAAATTCTCCGCTCCGGGTATTCGAGGCATATATATATATATATGTGAAACCCCACAATACAGAACATATCAATCACTATCTTACCAAATACATGGGTGTCAAATATATTGGGAATCCATCGAGGCACGTGCCCATCACCTGGCAGGCTGAGACCATGGAGCTCTGGGAGCGGCAGCCGCAGGCCGTGAAGTAGCTGATGCCTCGGAGCGACGACTCAAAGGCCGTGGATCCGAGACCTCAACTGGTTGGTGGTTGGTGGTTGGTGGTTGGTGGGGGGGTTGGGGGGGTTGAGGTTGGTTTCTGGTGGTTGGTGGGGGGTTGGGGGGGTGGAGTTGGTGTCTGGTGGTTGGTTGGGGTGGGGGGGTTGTGCTTAGTGGCTTCTGGTTGGCGGTTGGTTTCTGGTTGGTGGTTGGGGGTTTCTGTGGGGGTTGCAATCATTGGGAGAGTTGTTGCATTCTGATTGCAGGGAGGGAAGTTGGGCATGGGGGAACCACGAAAATGCTAGGCTTCCATTGGGATGAAATTATGGTGATGATGTGTCATTGGGTGACATTGTTCCCATGAGTGCCCTCAAAACAAGACAAACCCAATTGCCAATTGTATTCTGATTGCCTCTGACTTGGCTTTGACTTTGCAGGGCAAAGGGTGGGAAGTCCAAGTTCCAGGGGTTGGTCGCCACTATGCACGACTATGCACATGGGATGCGGGGGATCTGGGATTCTAGCGGTGATGACAGCAACAACCTCCATCCTTTCTGAAGCTTGGCTTACACTGAGCTGTAAAAATCACCATTGACTGGCTGCAACGACTAGTTTAAAGAGGCTCCAGGCACTTGCAAAGGCCACCAAACAATGAATCCTGTTGCACTGGCAGGCAACCCAAGAAACTGATTGAAGCGATGCATTGATCGAAGCTTGCGATGTGGGAGACATGGCTCCAAAATGCGCAAGTGCATTCAACAGCGAGGACGGACAACAATGGCACTCAGTCCCGCTGAAATCATGCTGGGCAATAGACTGTGACCGGCCCAGGGGTACCACCCTGGGGACCCTGACACGTTGGCCTATTCAGCCGCGACCGCAAACCAAATCGGGCACCAAATCGCTGAAACTGACCGAAAGCACCAGGCTGCAAAACACCAATGCCAGCCCTGCAAGGTTGCTCGCACGTTCAAGTGACGTGAAGGGGCAGCGAATTGGAAGGGCAGCATGTGACAACTAAACATGTTGGAAATCGGCAGGTTCTTTCAATCTTGAAATGGGATCCCCTTAGAGGGTAGCCGGTAGCCAGCTGGGGCCACCTTCCCACCCACCAACGTGGAATCTGACTGGGTGGGCCTGAAAGACCAGAACAATGGGGATTATTTCGCCTCCTGGCGGCCCATAGCCCCATGCGGCCGCGCTGCGTGCCTCGTAGTTTACCTGGACACCATGCGAAGGTGCAAAAGCAACGAAGCTGGGCCGAACTATGGGCTGACATACTGTGGATGGACGACATCCTGCACCAGATTGAAACCACGGGAAACCATTGTTGGTTGGTATTTACAGTGGAATCATCATTCCAGGGCTTCTCAGGTGGTACCACAATGTTTCTCAAAACGTTCAGCTCAAATGGCATGTATGATGCCAAAGACGTTGATGAACAATTGCTCCTAGGTGCATCTCTGCTTTGTGGCCTGCTTGCTGAGCGCTTGCATTTGGCGACGACCTTTCCTCCGGTTTTCACTGTTCCTACACTGCAAGGAACGGCTTGTGCGGCATTCACGGCGTGAGGCGGTCTGGGAGCAGCTAAGTCTCTGGCATTCGATAGCTCAATGCCGCTCGGGGTTTTGCTTACGCGGGGCCTTCCTATCAGCCTACTCTTTTTTGACACTCAAATGCAGATTTTAAGAGATACTTTCATGACAAGGCTATGGCAAGGCTCCCTGGAACCTTCAGAAGTATAGGTAGTTACTTTACTCGTCTGACAGGCATCCGCAAATTCGTTGATACAGCCGGTGGTTCAAATTGACTTCGGCCGCTTTGAACTCTAAGCAACACGATTCACAATGGAAGCCCCCTTGCTGAGGAGTAATCAATGTTGATTCCAAGCATGTGAAACAACCAAGGACCACGCGATGCAACAAACCCATCTGCGCCAGGAACACCGACAAAAACACTTCTAACCCACGAAGACCCACCTAAGCCTGGACCCTGCCGCCCACCAAAACTCCCCGCACGGGTCGAAAAAACTGGCGCCTGGCGCAGCTTGTTCACGCGGCAGGCGCTGCACTGTGGGCCCAACAGCCCGGGCGGCAGCTTGGAGCCCCTCTCCAGCTGCCCCGCGGCCACATCCACCGAGGACCAGCCTGCGACTCGCCGACCAGCGGACTGCACACCTCTCTCTTCGCGGGGTCGACGGATGCTTGCTATTGGGACCCACGGATGTTGAGAGAAAAAACATCAACAGCTTGAAGCTTGAAGAAGGTAAGGTGGGGCTTGCAGAAGTGGCTTCAAGCTGTTTAGCAGATCTTGCACCCGGGCCTTGATGTGTGCACGGACCGCTTGAAACCCACAGGGTCAACAATGACGCGATGAAACCATGACGGGCACATAGCATTCGAAGCAAACTGATCTGCTTTTCACATTTGGCTCGGCTCCCGCTTGGGCGGTCCTGCGGTATCTGCTGGGTTCGAGGGCACAGGCCGCAGCTCTACCAGGTACCCAGCGGCAAGGCTTACCTGCGACCAGCGCACCATAAGAGCATGGTTCTCCTGGGCGGCACTTGGGGGTCAAAGCAGCACAGCCAAAAAGGGCGTCGGGCTGAGGACGGGGATGGTTTCTCCCTTCAGTCGGAAATGCTGGCCAAAACTGCAAGCTGCATTGTTTATCCAGAGGCCCCTTTCAGAATGCGCCCTGCGCCCTGCAAACTAAACATTCTGATCAGGAAAAGGAGGAAAGCCTGCTTGCCAGTCAGCCCGAGATATCACCAATTCCTCAAATTAAGGAAACTGGCCCTCTTTTCATCCCCCATCCATCCTAATTTCATGTTGTAAGTGTTTTCATGGTAAGGGTCGAGCATGAGAGAGACGAACGCATCAACCCAAACCAATCAGCTAAGGCTCTTAGCTTAAGGGCTACAAATTGTGACGCGCCCCTAGCCTTCCTACTTACCTGCCTGCCTGCCTGCCTGCCTACTTACCTGCCTGCCTGCCTGCCTGCCTGCCTGCCTGCCTGCCTGCCTGCCTGCCTGCCTGCCTGCCTGCCCGAGAAACAAACGAACGGATGGAGAAAGATAAAAACAAGAAAAAAAGAAAGAAAGAAAGAAAGAAAAAACAAAACAAACAAGCAAGCAAGCAAGCAGGCAGGCAGGCAGGCAGGAAGGAAGAAAGGAAGAAAGGAAGAAAGGAAGAAAGGAAGAAAGGAAGGAAGGAAGGAAGGAAGACAGGAAGAAAGGAAGAAAGGAAGAAAGGAAGAAAGGAAGAAAGGAAGACAGGAAGAAAGGATGAAAGGAAGAAAGGAAGAAAGGAAGAAATGAAGAAAGGAAGGAAGGAAGGAAGGAAGGAAGAAAGGAAGAAAGGAAGAAAGGAAGAGAGGAAGAGAGGAAGAAAGGAAGAAAGGAGAAAAAAAAATAGAAAAAAAAAAGAAAGAAATAAAGAAATAAAGAAAGAACAACACAAAGAAACAATAAAACAAAAGCAAAAGCCAGCCGGCCAGCCAGCCAGCCAGCCGGCCAGCCAGCTAGCCAGCCGCCAGCCAGCCAGCAAGCAGGCCAGCCAGCAGGCCAGCCAGCAGGCAAGCAAGCTGGCAAGCAAGCTGGCAGGCAGGCAAGCAAGGAGGCCAGCCAGCCAGCCAGCCAGCCGGCCGGCCAGCCAGCCAGCCAGCCGCCAGCCAGCCAGCAGGTAGGCAAGCAAGGGGGCAAGCAAGGAGGCAAGCAGGCCAGCAGGCAAGCAAGCTGGCAGGCAGGCAAGCAGGCCAGCCAGCAGGCAAGCAGCAAGCAAGCTGGCAGGCAGGCAAGCAAGGAGGCAAGCAAGGAGGCAAGCAAGGAGGCAAGCAAGGAGGCAAGCAAGGAGGCAAGCAGGCCAGCCAGCAGGCAAGCAAGCTGGCAGGCAGTCAAGCAAGGAGGCAAGCAAGCCAGCCAGCAGGCAAGCAAGCTGGCAGGCAGGCAGGCAAGGAGGCAAGCAGGCCAGCCAGCAGGCAAGCAAGCTGGCAGGCAGGCAAGCAGGCCAGCCAGCAGGCAAGCAGCAAGCACGCTGGCAGGCAGGCAAGCAAGGAGGCAAGAAAGGAGGCAAGCAGGCCAGCCAGCAGGCAAGCAAGCTGGCAGGCAGTCAAGCAAGGAGGCAAGCAAGCCAGCCAGCAGGCAAGCAAGCTGTTAGGCAGGCAAGCAAGCTGTTAGGCAGGCAAGCAAGCTGTTAGGCAGGCAAGCAAGGAGGCAGGCAAGGAGGCAAGCAAGGAGGCAAGCAGGCCAGCCAGCAGGCAAGCAAGCTGGCAGGCAAGCAAGCTGGCAGGCAGGCAAGCAAGGAGGCAAGCAGGCCAGCCAGCAGGCAAGCAGCAAGGAAGCTGGCAGGCAGGCAAGCAAGGAGGCAAGCAAGGAGGCAAGCAGGCCAGCCAGCAGGCAAGCAAGCTGGCAGGAAGGTAAGCAAGGAGGCCAGCAAGGAGGCAAGCAGGCCAGCAAGCAGGCAAGCAAGCTGGCAGGCAGGCAAGCAGGCAAGCAAGGAGGCAAGCAGGCCAGCCAGCAGGCAAGCAAGCTGGCAGGCATGCAAGCAAGGAAGCAAGCAAGGAGGCAAGCAGGCCAGCCAGCAGGCAAGCAAGCTGGCAGGCAAGCAAGAAGGCAAGCAAGGAGGCAAGCAGGCCAGCCAGCAGGCAAGCAAGCTGGCAGGCAGGCAAGCAAGGAGGCAAGCAGGCCAGCCAGCAGGCCAGCCAACAGGCAAGCAAGCAAGCTGGCAGGCAAGCAAGGAGGCAAGAAAGGAGGCAAGCAGGCCAGCCAGCAGGCAAGCAAGCTGGCAGGCAGGCAAGCAAGGAGGCAAGCAAGGAGGCAAGCAGGCAAGCAAGCAAGCAAACAAGCAGGCAGGCAGGCAGGCAGGCAAGCAAAGCAAGCGAAGCAAGCAAAGCAAACACAAGCACTCAAAAACGCAATCAGGAACCAAAACACGAAAGACAAGGCAAAACAGAGCAACAAAGCAAACAAACACTCAAACACACAAACAATACATATAAAAGAAGAAACACACCAATGAACAACAACAAACAATCAAACAACACCAACCAAAGAAAGGCAAAGGAACACACAACAAAAGAAGAAAGGAACCCACGAATAAAAGCAACACAAACAATAAACAAACAAACAAACAAACAAACAAAGCAAGCAAGCAAGCAATCAATCAAACAAACAAACAAGCAAGCAAGCAAGCAACCAAACAAACAAACAAACAAGCAAACAAACAAACAAGCAAACAAGCAAAGCACACAATCAACCAACAAACAGCCAACCGAACAAGTAAGCAAACGAAAAGAGACAAGGCAAGATCAAACCAAGCACAACAAAGCAAGCACACAAGCAAGCAAGAAAGCAAGCAAGAAAGCAAGCAAGCCAGCAGGCAGGCACGGGCAGGCAAGCAAGAAAAAAAGCCAACCAAACAAACACACAAACAAAAACAACCAAGTCATAGAGACACCAGCAAACAACAAGCAAACAAATATACAAACAGTGCAAGACAAGACAAAACAGAGAAAGCAAAGCAAATGAATTGAAAACACAACCATGCAAGCAGTTCAAGGAGCTCAGGCACTTTGAGGGAAACTAAGCATGCCCATTGTTGAGGCCCAACTAGCGTTCCCTGGGCATGGCCTTCCGCGCCTCCCAAAACGACCTATTGCTTTGCGCCTTTGCCTCACACATCCGGCTCCTCTGAGGTGACGGTTGGTCGGGGAAGCGCGGGCAGCAGGGGCGCCGTTTTCCCGAACTCCTGGAGATTCGCACCACATAGGCTTCCCTCTAGCCACAGCTGGCCATGGGTCAAAAGCCAAATCGTACCCCCAGTGAACATCCCAATCCCCGCTGAAATAGACTAAAATAGGATCCCATCGGTTTTGACCCACAGCCAGCTGGCCTTCCCTCCACACACGCACCAAGTACAGCCCCTTCCCCAGGGACACAGTTGATAGACCAGATTCCTGAAATCATGTTGCTTTTGTCCAGGGGCTTACCAGATAGGGCCAGAACTTCCCTGACTGACTGTTCTAGGCAGAGTCGATTTGAAGTATACATCCTGCACATCATATCAAAAGTATGCGCAGAATGCGTCAGCACATCGATACGAAGGCAGAAGTACAACGCACCTTGACTTCCCAAGCTCTCTCACCCAAGAGGCTGCAAAGCAGCTTCAGAATAGCGAGCAACAACTGCAACGCCAACTTAGGGACCACTCGCCAGGCAAACGTTTGTTCATTTGCCAAGCCTATCCAAGATCTGGGCGATGCAATGTGGTTCACAAGGAGAACGTTATCTTGTCAAGGCTTTGCCTCTTGCAAACGTGCAATAATTCCGGTCTGTGTCCAGCCTGTTCGTCGTTGTCAGTACACCTCTGGAAACAAAAACAAACACAATAATCTAAACAAATGAGGTCGATCGAACAATAACATTGAAACTTCAGCCTGGACCACTGGGCACCTGAGCACCCACACAAAAACAACTTAGTTTCCCTCAACAAGTCAATGCGTTTTCAGGATGACTGACCCCTCCACAACAAACTCACCTCATTGCACAGGAAAGCACAGTGCGATGGGACATCATGTTGTTAGGATCATGGGGTTTGTTCTCATGTGCAAACTCGCCGTCGTGCAAAAAAAAGTCCGCCACACAGGGCCACACAGGGCCACACATCCGCAAGTTTGGGCCTTCCGAATGCTTCAAGCATACGATGAATGCCCCCAAACCACACCGCTCAAACCACGCCTCATGGCCGCGGGCTCCCACAGAGATGCGTGCCACCTGCGGAGCCAATGGTTCCGGCAGGTGCCAAGATTTGGGCTGGTAGGGTTCAAACCTGCAGAACGCGCAAGTGAGGTGTCCCATGTTTTTCATGACACCTTACGGGTAATGTGGGTGACTGATTCATAGAGGCCCCCCTTACCCTCACCCCGCCTCACTCACCCTCACACAATTTCGGAGACCCAATAGAGGAAAACGGTAAAACTACTGTTCGGGGGACAGATTGGCCTCCCTCAAGTTTTATACTGGATTAGCATTGGTTAGTATTGGTTTTGCTGCCTTGGTACTGGCATAGTATTTGTTAGTATTGGCTTAGTATTGCTTTGTGCTGCCTTAGTACTCGCTTAGTATTCATTAGTATTGGCTTAGTATTGCTTTGCGCTGCCTTAGTGCTCGCTTAGTATTGGTTAGTATTGGCTGAGTGTTGTGCTGTGCTGCCTTGGTACTGGCTTAGTATTGGTTAGTATTGGTTAAACATTGGTCAGTATTGCTTGGTGCCGTCTTCGTAATTTGCTAGTGTTGGTTTAGCATTGGTTTAGTAGTACGCTATCTGTTTGGGCCTGGAAATGGCCTGGCCTGTAGCAATTCCCATTTCTTTGTTTGGTCCACGACTTGTTTCTTCAGAGTACTGAGCAAGTCAGAAGATCTCTGCAAACAACACCCATCCCCCAAACTGCCGATGGCCTTACATATATTTGACACAAAAGTGTTCAGCCAACAAATATTTGCCGCCTCAAACGTTCAATAGTAATACTTAAAAAGGGATACTTAATCGAGAATACTGTTGGCAAAGCTTTTCTGTATTTGGTACCCTTTGATTTATCAGGCACCGATATTACACCAGAAGGCATTGGGTTCGGGTACTGATTGTGGACCCTCGTAAAATGAAGAAACGACCTGCCCATATAGAACCCTCATCAACTCATCGTCATAGGCCGGTTGCGGGAGTTGGCATCTCTGGTATGGTGGATAAGATGGGCAAACATAGCTTGCAGCCTCCCACGCGCAAATAAAACTCCCACCAATGGGGCGAGTGCTTTTCACAAAACGCTGGGACCTCTCAATGCCAAAGCAAAAAGCTTTGAGCGCCACTGACTCTGACTGGTAGGGTGGCTTTTTGAGGCCATCCAGCCAAAATCAATCACCCATCACCGTTCAAGGCCAGGCTGAACAACCTGATCCCACTGATGCAAACGCCAAAACTGACAGGACCCGCCTTGGCAGTGTTCTCCACCACATTGGTGATGAACTTGCGAAGGAGCACGGCAGCTACGTCTCTAGAGCCTCAGTGTCTGGAATGACACGCTCATTGAATCTTGCTTGCAAGACCTTCCTAGGGCCGCCCAGCATCGCTATAGAAACAGCTGGGAGCCTGAGGAAGCCTTACTTCGAAACCTAAACGCCAACCTCCTGGCTCGACCGAGCAAGCTGAGCAAGCAAGGCATGGGCGTGATGATCCATGAACTGACCACCACAGCACGGTCCACAAGCCCGTGCCTCCTGGGAAGGACACCGAGGCGAAGCCGGCAGCATCGCAGTGGGCGTCCTCGTGGGTGACGATGCAGTCCTGCATGGAAACCCAAGTCTGAGACTGGACATCTGTACATGTACACCTGCAAGCATACGTGTGGGCATGAGGATGGCATGAGGCGCACGTTGCAATGTTTGTTTAATGTATGAAAAGTCAGCGCATATGCATATGCATGAATGAACCAATGCGTGCACAAGTACATAAAACGAAGTAATAAATTATCGAGCGGTTTTCATTGCATAAATAAAAAATGATGTATGCATATGAATATGATAAGAAAATAGATAGCGTATGAAGCTCTTTATTTATGTTTAAGCGACTTGCGAAGCCTCTGTAAAGACAACAGCGACATCGGATACAGTTGCGGTTTCCTTTCTTGTGAACCTTGTCTTTCCTCAAGGTTTTCCTAAGTGCGCGTGCTATAGCCTCGCGCGGGCACAGTCGAAGCCACAAAGCCGTTTGTTGCTGAAGTAGAAGGCACGCTAAAACGTGGCAAGAGTAGAAGTGGCATTCGTAGCAGTAGCAGAAGTAGCAGAAGTAGAAGTAGAAGAACAAGTAGTAGTAGTAGTAGTAGTAGTAGTAGTAGTAGTAGTAGTAGTAGTAGTAGTAGTAGTAGTAGTAGTAGTAGTAGTAGTAGTAGTAGTAATGCAGCAGCAGCAGCAGTAGCAGTAGCATTCATAGTAGACAGCGCAGCAATAGTAGTAACAAGCCGTAGTCATAGCAATTTCCCTCGTCATCGTATTGGGAATAGATACTCCGTTGTGCCGTGTCCAACTCTCTTCCCAGTGGGACACGTCAAGCAGAGGAGTTTTCTTAGGGTATGGCTTTGGGCTACCATTTGTTTGCCAATTGAACGGCGCAATGTGCGTATATTCGGCCTGCCTGCCTGCCGGCTAGCCCATGCACCAATCAGGGAAAAGCCCTCGGCAGCTCGGAAGATGAAAGCTAATTAGGTCACGCATAGATGTAGACCTACCCGCGGTCGCGTTAAGTCGCGTCCACGCGCGCGAAGTCACATCATTCATGGCCACACGCATACGCGCAAAGTAGCATCAGCTCGCATCATGCATCATTTTCGTGGCAATCACTCTGGCCGCGATAAATAAAGCTCGGGTAATGACTGTCCTTTGGCCCTGATGCCGGCCAACACTGCTTGAAAAAAAACTAAATCCATTTTTTGCGCACAGACACACACAAACCACAGGCCAAAGCCCCACTTTGATAAAGACTGTTTTCTGCCACAGCAACGCCCTTCGTAGCCTTAAGGGCCGCCCATCTAGAACCGCCAATGTCTGCTTAGAAACAGCTCATGATCTTCAAGGCCGACCCTCCAATGCTACAACACCCTCTTAGAAATTCCGGCTCTCTCCAGCCCGCTTGCAAAAACACACATTTGTTGCTGTCCTTTGGCCAGAGATGGCGGACCGGAGAGGACTGGATAGGCGGTGCCCAGGGGGGTCATGTAAAATCACGCTATTTCTGAACGTAAACCTTAGCAATCCAGAACGCAGAACCACCACCTCTACATTACAACAGTTTGAATAACCCTCAAGTAAAACCAGCTTGCACCCATATTATAGGCATTCCTCATCCCTTAAGAAGTATGGCCCAGGTGTGTAGACAAGCCAAATATCGCTTTCTCTGCCGGCCCTATCCTTCCTGAAGACATTCACGCCCGCTCATCTGCTAACACACGGCTATTTACACACGCGCGACAGGACTGACCCAAGGTTGACAGCTGGGCGCGAAACGTCTGGGCCTTGGCGTTGAACTCCGAGAAAACTCTCATGATCTCAGCGCCCAGCATGTTGTCTGGCACTCCAGCCAGCACCTTGGCAAACTCAATCCGGGGCTGAAAGCCGAGGATTCTGCAACGCAATGCCAAGCTGAAACACATTTGAGAAGCACGGCAGCTCCGTGCGACGGTCAAACAAAAATGCCGCTTCAAGGGAGCCCATTAATCCAGTTGAGTTGCTTTGCGAACAGTTCTGGATGACACAACAGAAGGCCACGGCAAATACTTCTTGTGATGCAAGCATCAAACACAATGATTGCATTCTTGGACAAGTTTCCGCGCGGGAGGAAGTCCCGGCATCCAAAGCTGGTAGGGCCAACCTCCTCCCCCAAACCAAGAACTCACACCAACTTCTGCTGACCTGCTTTTCCGGCCTTATCAAGTGTGAGCCATCGTCTTGCTTTCAAACCCTCACTTCCGGCGCTGTTCAGCCAAGACGCGATTCGGTCGGGCAGGGCATGGCCGCGGATGTGCGCCTCCAGAGGAGACAAGTTTTCTTGAAAGACTTGCAAAGCTGCCCGCACTTTTGGGTTTCGGGGGCTTTGGGGGGTTCAGGATAAAGCTCATAGTTTGTGTAAAGGCGGCCAGCTCCGTCGTTTAGGTTTACCTCCAACGAGTTTGTGTGTATGGTGGATGCGTCTCTGTGCGTCTGTGTACCTGTGTGGGTCTGTGCGGCTGTGTGCCTCTGTGCCTGCGTGTCTGCGTCTGTGTGTCTTTGCGCCCGTGCGTCCCTGTGTCTGGGCGGTTGCTCTGCCTGTGTGTGTCTCTGTGCGTCTGGACGCCTATGTCTCTGTGCGCGAGCGTGTTATACGAGTACGTCTGTGCTTGCATCCGTCTCCGCGCCTGTATCTGGTTATATGTTTGCGTGTGTGTCTGCGCCTGTGTGTCACTGGTCTGTCTGTCTGTCTGTCTGTCTGTCCGTCCGTCCGTCCGTCCGTCTGCCTGGCTCTGTCTGTGCGTGCCACCAACCGTTTCATGGGCACGGGGAGCAAGCAGGCCATCCGGTCTGGCACCAACACAGGCACCGGATGCGTTCTGGTGAGCAGGGGCAGGCGCCAAAAAAGGTTGGCGTTGAAATGCAGCGAGCTTCTTGTTCGGAAACAGAGCAAAAAGGAAGGCTGCTTGAAGGAACCACAACCTTTACGGTTTGCTCAACTTGTGTATGGCTGTTGCCTTTGCTCGAGAGCCGAAGCATGGTATATCTCCCCCTTCTGGAATCATAACATGGGACTGGAAGCAGCCCTTAAAACTGGTATGACTTTGGCATACATCGCAGCTTTCCTTTCGCACAGGCTGCACATCGCTTTGCACAGGCGTTGCAGCAGCCCCTTGCAAATCTGAACCAGCCCCACCCACACCAAACGTCTGAGGGTCAGGCCGTCTCTTTGGCCCGGGGCAACTCCATGGAAAAGCAGCCCATCAGCGTCGCGTTGCTGCGAGTCGTTGACCTAGACGGATTGCTTCCTTCCAAACCAGGGCTTCAAAAGGCAGCGACCAAGAAACAACATGAATGCAGCGATCGCTGCGTACAGGAGATTCACTTGTGGGCGAGCCGGTACTTTAAGGCTGCTTGTTCGGCAGTACAACCTACATAATCACACGAAGCCTTGTGCTGTAGCCTGCGGCTGAACATGTCCAAAGCATACAGTGACAAACAGGGTAGTCACCGAGTCCATTCAAACAGTTGCCAGCTTTTCAACACTGGGCCGTTGCAACCGGGCTTGAGAATGTGGCAAGCTCTGCTCTCACAAGCCCCGCACTCCCTAGCTCTTCCCAAGCTTTCGTCTGGCCGGGCTTACAGCTCAGTGCAGACGGCCACGGAAACTCCTTGCACGATTTGCCGAATTAAAAGCAACACCGCCAAGAGGCCCAAACAACCGTGCAAATAAGTGGTTCTAAAACCGACACCCATGGAACATCAAACAGCAAAGAAGCCAATCTCAGATGCCCAGTGGCCAGGGCAAAAAATGCATATTTGTTTTCCAATTTTTTTTGTTTGGGTTCAAAGGGAACCCTTCCCAAAAAAAAGGAAAACAAGGGCACCACTGGGCAACTGGGCAATAGTGCTCAGCATAACATTGCACCATCCTGACGGCACCTAAGGCTGGCGCCTGAGCTCTGACACCTTGCCCTCCAGCATAGGCCTCGACGCCACCCAACAGTAGTTTAAGAGGAGGGACACGGAGTGGTTCTGTTTTTGGATGAAATGCAATCTTGCAATTGGAGAGCAAACTACAAAGTGGGCGTTGGCCCAAGAAGCACCGAATCACAAGAGAAAGTATTGCCTGTATCTTGCTGCGCCTCCAGAGCTGAGCATCAGAGATTTCTAGCTAGCAATTACAGTACCTAGAACGTCCCCAAGGTTTAAAAACGAAAGATAAGCCGGAAAAACAACGCTTTAAACTCACTATCCAAGCACGATGCCAAGCGGCGGTCGTCAAGAGACCGTCTCGCCAAACCCAATGTACCACGCCGACCCTGTCATGGTTTCTCCTGGTACATTCGCTGGAAAGGCCATCTGCCCAAGGAATAGTCAGCACACGCCCTTGCCACCCCGCATGAAACGACCAAGGGCCCTTAGGAATGTCCAATCCGAGGGGCGGGTTATCGCCCACCAGGCTGCAAAAAAAGAGCACGTCGTCACCCACGTGCAGCCGCAGCTGTCCGCAATCCGACTGGCGGATGCGCACCTGCCAGCGCTGCCAAGAGTCAAGAAGGCTCCGTTTAGACTCGACCGATGATGGAGGTGATATGAGGTGGTTGATTTGGGAAGCTGGACATGGCTTTGCTTGAACTTATCTGCTTCACATGACTTGTGCTAAACACATGGACACTGCAAACATGTTGCATGGCTTTGAATGTTGCATGGCTTTGAATGTTGCATGGCTTTGAATGTTGCATGGCTCCGTGAAAATTGAACATGCCCAACTTCGGAGCTACACCCTCACTGTCGAACTCCTTTGTACCGAAGGCAAGGCTTTTGCCCTGAATGCGCTTGGAGCATACATGGATGCATCACCGCCTGTGACTTCTAGTGGCACTCATGCAAGCCTTGCGAACGTGTTCACCGCGCTCGCATCCTGATTTCTATGGATAGGTTGCATCCAAACCATGGTAACCAAGGTGGTAGCCACTTGGTCTGGAAGCAACTCAACCACCCAAGGCGCTGGGCAAATGCTTTGTTGCGTGCCCTGCTCTTTAAGCGGCATGCCCAAATCTTGGACAAATGCAACGGCGGAAAAGTCCGTTCTCTGACGCACCTTGCCTCACTTGTTTCAGAAGGCTTCTCTCCAAACCGCAAAAAATGCATGAGGGCCAGTTGTTGAGGCAAAGGTGCCTTTAGGCTAGGTTTTGGGTTAGTTCAAATGGTTTCGTGTGGGGTTTTCGGGTGGGTTTGTTTTGGCTTCGAGTGGTGGTGGGTTGAGCGTGGCCTAGTTAGCGGGTTTAGAGCTTTGTGGTTCAGGCTGGGTCAAGGGTCGGTTCAGGGCTGGTTTGGGGCTGGTCAACTTTGTTCCGGGTTTGTTGGTATGGGCTCACGAGTTTAAGGTTTGTTTAGGGCTTCTTTAGTGTTGGTTTAAGGCTTAAACGTTTGCTCAGGTTGTTTGGTTTAGGGGGTTTGGAGTGAGGTGGGTTTGGGAATGGTTTCGGGCTTGCTTTCGGGTTGGCTTGTGAGTTTAGGGTGGCCACGGTCGACCGACGGACTGGCCAAACACCCCATCACCACGTGGCCTCTTTGCCCAGCAGCGCCTGCACGTCCCCACCTGGGCTTCGCCGCGCAATGCGGGGGCCGTGGTTTCAAGCTGGCGAGGATCCAAAAGAACGCCAAGTCCCAGTGCTTGTCATGTTCCAGGGCTCGGGCACTAAAACAAAAACACGATGTGCAACCCATGGTAGTGTTTGCTTTTCTCTCGCTCTCTCTCTCTCTCTCTCGGCGCATGGGTAGCCTAGAAGTTGGCATTTTCGTTGCAAGTGCTTCGCATAAGCAGAGCCAATCCAGCATGACAAGGGCGTCCAATAGCACATTATAGGTGAGCCATCCCTTACTACCAACGCCTAGTGTGCGCAACAGCTTTGAACAAGTTGCCAAAGGCATACCGGGCCGCCAGCAGCGCCAAGCACCATGACATGGGTATGTTGTTCAAAAGGATTACCCAGTTCGAGGGAGAGTGCTAAAGCCAAATCTGTTTGCTAAGGGAAGGGCAACAGAGCTGAGTATCAGAGCTGGGTCAACCTATCTCACCCCTGTCCCGAGATCGTCACTGGCAAGCATAGCATATCGTAGCATCGAGCCAGCATGTGAAAAAATAAATAAAAATGAGCCTGGACACAGCTTGGAACAGAACCACAGGCTCCACCATTTTCCCTTTGGCTGTTTTCTCCGCACAAATCCACCTGAGTTCGAGCGGCTCTCGCCGCTTTTTACCAGCAGAATCCCATCTGCCGCCAGCTCCCCAGGCAGCTGCAGCACTTCGCCGCGCAGCTTCCGCACACGACGGGAGTGCAAAGCTTGAGGGTAGCCCTCGCTGCTCTGCTCCACCTGGAGTTCACCACAAGCTTTCACCTCGTGGCTTTTTGGCCCTCTCCAACAAGTTTAAGAGTTGCTCACAAGCCAACACCAAGGTGATGCATGGAGACATTGCTGGCATGACATCCTTGAGTGGCTTTCTGCCAGCCAGAGCCGATCGGAGTCTATGCTGCATGCAAAACCATATGCCCCAAGCGTCGGTGACCATTGTTGAAAATCCCGAACATTTTCAAGCGCACATAGCATGGAACACATGGCAATATCCGTGGCACAGTCACCGTGAAATCCCTTTCCTATTGCATGACCATGTGGCCTTTCCCTGCGCCTGGCCAACAGCACTTCCAGACTACATGTGAGGACCTACATCGTCTGGGAGTCACATAGAAACTAAGGAGCAACCACTCGAAATGCAACTATGTTGGCAGGGCTCAAGTCTTCATGTTGCATGTCGACCAGCCCAGTTTTGTGGCGCTGGTAGGGGGGCACATGCAAAGCACCCACCCACACACACACACACACCCACACACACACACACACACACACACACACACACACACACACACACACACACACACACGCATTCCACAACATCGTTGGCGCTACTTCAGCGCGGCGGGTTTCCCAAGGGCGCTTGGTTCCCTCACAATCCCTGGCGCTGAAGCGCGAAGAAACTCGTCAGCGACAGGATCCCGCCTGAAACTTCACATGCTGGCCTTCTAGCGGCATCTCCCCGACAAACTTCTCCCCGACCGCCTGGCAGCGCCATGCGGCTGTGGTGAGGACCCAACGCACTCTCCATATGTCGGGATGGCCGGTCACCGCACTTTGGGCCAAGGGACCAGCTGGGAAACACCCCATCCCCAGCCAGAGCTGCCAGCTTTCTTCCGTCTCGCGAAAAGACGATAACTCTGATTGCATCCAAGCCGCCATGTCATTTGCAAGGGCTGCTGCTTCCTGAGCACACCCACCCAAATCCAAAGCCAAACGCGCAATTCGCCATTTCAAAATGTGATTGCCGAGTTGCGGCAGAGAGTTTGGTGTTTTTCAGACGGCCCGGAAAGTGCTGTTGAACAACTGCGGGTAAGAGGAGGGAAAAGAGCACAAGTTACTTTCGTGTAGCATTTGTTACAAGTGCGGTGCTGGCACTGCTTGCTGCCAGAAAGCAAGCATTCTTGTGATGGCATTCGTCCCGAGGAATTGTTGTGACCCATGCTTTCAGCCCAACTGGCGGTTTCCGATTTCCGCAACATGTGTGACGTATTTACTTGTTTTCACACGAAAACGCCCCCACTCCTCCTCCGGGGGAAAAAAAAGATTCGCCCACCTGAAGGCAGGGGGGTGCCAGAGATCGTAAAATTGATCGTAAACTACTTGAATCGTTGCAAAAAGAGTAACTTTTACGCTTGTGTGGGTTGATTTTTCAATGTTTGCAGTTGTTTACGTTCTGTTTTTAAAAGATTTATGTGCGATGCGTCTCTTTCATATGACTTCCTGAGACTCATCAATTTTGTCTTCCGAGAACCCCGAGATGGTATACCATAAGCAAACAGAAGTAAACAATCGTAAGCCCGCTGCATAAATGCCAATCACACCAACATCGTATCTAAATCGCAAACATAAATATGAAATGGCTTCCCTTGACTTAGCCTACACTGTAGGTCACATCTTTCTTGCCTTATTCCTCCCTGGTCTTCCCCGCAGTGACCAAATTGAGAATTCATTTCCATTGGCGGCAAAAGGGCACCCTTCCAAGCGGAGCGGCGCTTCTCTTCGTAGCATGATGGGTGGAGGGAGCCCGACCGTTCTGAAAGTACCTCGTTACAACTCGCAACCAAGTTGTGCTGCTTGGCCAGGTCGATTTGTCCTTTTTGCCTGGTCTCGCCTGGTCACATTCTGTTTTTTTGAAGGCATTTTGCGAAAGGCATCTACCGCTGTTGGCTGCTGGCCCTCTTTGTGTTTCCAGTGCTTCCTTCCTCGCAGCATCTTGCAGCATCTCGCAGCATTTCACTGACTCGTGCCAAGCAACTGAGTTTGCAAGTTCTGCATTTCCCACATTTGTGCCGTGTTTTCAGACCATGTCAAGCCCCTCCACGCTCAAGCCGCGCGCGCCTCCTTGGAGACGTAGACGTCTCGGCCGTAGCGCGCTTGCGTGTCAGGGCAGCTGATCCACCCGAAGCCCCGATTGAAGGACTTCAGCGCGCCTCAGGCTGAGAGAGGTGTGCAGGCTCCCAAGCTGGACCCTGCAGGTCAAGATCCCCCCAAATTAACAGGGGTTTCAATTTGGGTCCATTCTTCAAGGGGCTGGGGAATGGTGAGGCTATGTCAAGGCAGTTTCAGTTTGGGTCCATTTTTAAGGGGGTGGGGGGGTTCTGTCAAGTTGTCAAGGCAATACTTTGCTTGCGTTGGATACCCGTGGCCAAAGGAAGAAGTCAGGCAACTGCCAAACGGCACTTCATCTCCAAGGCGAAATGTATGAACCCGCAATGTCTCAATATATGGCTGGAACTTTCGGAACCAGAAACCTTCGATGACCTAATGCTAGAGCAGTTGTCAATCGACTTTGAACTTGGTGTTTGTTTTCGGTTCTGCAGAAGGGAATTGTCTGTGAACAGCCTCGAGTTCCTCGAGCAATGAGCGCTAAATCAAAAGCTGGCGGACCAATCCAACAGCTACCGCAGTCATGATTGATTGTAGTCGGCTTGCTCGCAAAATATAGGATGGAATCCACGCCTCGCCCTACCCGAAGGCATGTTGAAGAAACACCCCGACCGTTGGGCCTTGCTTATCTAGATTTTCCGCCTTCCACAACGCGCAATGTCTTGATATGGGCACATGGTATGTTCTAGACGTTTGTCCCGCGCTGTCACGCTCATGAGAAGGACTCCTTTGGTTCCATAAGATTTTCTCCAAACCACAAAAGCCGGCTGGACTTGAATGTGCTTTCTTCCAGGCTTCCAGGCGGGAGAAAGCAAAATTTGAGGCCCGGAAATGAGGCCACTTGCAGTGGCCATTTTGCAAAAGCTTGCAAGGAAACCCGAGGGGAAAAAGCGGAAAAAAACAAAAAGAAGTACCAAAGAATTAAAAACCAGTGAATAACTGAGGCACCATAGAAGACTTCCTCCGAGTCATCGGAGAAAGGCGGCAATTCCGCCTGGCCGGGACCAAGTGAAACAGCCCTGGAAATGCCGGCTCTGCTGATCCACTTGAAGTCATTTCTGGCCCTCTTCACGCTGGCAAGAAGCTCTTAGGCAGTGGTGTTTTTGCCAGCAGTTGCGTCAAATGTTGCAACTGAGAAGAACTGGCTTTCCGCTCAGCATAGTGGATGTCCATTTCAAGGATGTTCAAGAAAGAAGCAGCTTTGACACCGCCATACAGCAAAGAACCATTGTGCAACTCCAAGAGGCATAAGCACGCAGCCAAATGACCAAAGAACTTGCCTGGCCCTGCAGCTTTTTAAAACGACAGCCAACGTGTGTCCCTGTGTAGTTGCCTGCGCGCATGTGTGCGTAATTTTGCAAATTATTGAAGCCAATTCAATGTCTTGTGTGGCGCACCAGTACTGCACAGCTGGAAATTTTGAGCTACCTTCCAACCACATGGCAAACGCAACCCAAGTATGATAATGTGACGTGGGTATGTGTCTGTCTGTGTTTGCCTGTGTGTGTGCATGTGCTTGTTTGCTTGCCTGCGTGCGTGCTTGTTTGTTTGCTTGTTTGTTTGTTGAATTATTGTTTGCTTGCTTGCTTGCTTGCTTGCTTGCTTGCTTGCTTGCTTGCTTGCTTGTTTTGTTTGGGTTGCATGGATTGTTTGTTTGTGTGCTTGCAGGCTTGTTGGTTGTTTGTTTGTTTGTTGATTTGTGTTCTTGCTTGTTTTATTGTTTGATTGATTGTTTCTCTGGTTTGTCTGTCTGCCTGCCTGCGTGCCTGCCTGCCTGCGTGCCTCTGTCTCTGTCTGTGTCTCTGTCTCTGCTTCTGCTTGCTTGTTTGCTTGCTTGTGCTTGTGTGCATGCGCGTGGGGGATGCTTGTCCCTTGCAGTGCTGCGCGGTACGGTGTGCCAACGTCTCGTCTGCTGTACTGCTTGGAAAGCAATTCATACAGGAACCGTTTCGACAGTCCTCGAGATGCATGCACTTGAGCTCTATCCTGAGAGTTGCATCATGGGTACAGTAGCAACGCCATGTAACAAAGCGTCTGAAGACCGGCCAGCCGAGCCCTCTGGTTGTCCGACATGCTTCGCACCAGCCACGTCTTCTTGCATGCCAAGACCTCAGCTGAGGCCAGCTTGATACGTGATTGGCTGATTATGGCTGATTTGCGATCTGAATTGATTGCTTGGTGGCACCCGTTGTGCATCGAGAGGCAGGCCCACCTAAATGGATCATACCCGCCGCATACCATTTCATGAGCACACTAAATTCTTGAGTGTCTCTGGGCAAAGTCATGCGCTACTTGGGGCACACTGCTACTTGAGGAAGTGATGCCAACACCGTCTGAAGAAAGAGAGTTGGCTGTCCAGCCAACGCAACCTTCAACGCAACAGGCTTTGGAGAACACCTGATCCAGCCCAGAAACCTGATCGGGAAAAGCCAGCCAAGCGCGTTGGAAATTGCAATCATATGCAATCATCATACAGCAAATCAGCTCCATTATGTCCCATTCATAACAAAATTGAATCTGGAAACACCACATGTCTGCTTTACTGCATTCAACTCAACCCATTCCTCGTTGCGTCAGCTGACTGGCACACCTACCGTAGCTTTTCCCGCTAGAGGCGCCGCATCAACTCAACGACTTCACTGGCCCCGCCTTCGATCGAGCGCGCCGAGCGCCGCAACGCGCGAGCGCGCTCAGAGCCCGAGGGCTGCGGAGAGACGGTCGTTTCAGCCGGATCGGATGCCAAGCTGAAGCGAGAGATCCTGAAGCAACCTTGAGGCACAGTCGTGCGGGTCCTGAGCAAGTCCAAACTTCCCACGACTTCCATCCTCAGGTTGAATTGGAATGCGTTGCTGAACATGAAGGAAGTAGAAATGTACAAACAATGCACACACACGCACACAAACATGGCTCTTTGGCATCTGGTGGATTTCGAGCATGAGTGAAACTATTCCATGGATACACCAAACAACCTGTTGACATTGCATTGTTCAAACGCCTCCAGGGAGCCGGTGATCTCTTGGATGGACAAAAGTCCTGGAATCACAGGTAAGCCTGGACTCTCAATGGATTTGAATGAATCAGGGAACTACGGTACGAATCCCTAACTTTTCAAGGAGATGTAAGCTCAAATTCCAAGGATTTCAAACCCCCATTTGCTTAAGCTGCCGGGAAAAATACATATGTCCAGTGATAGATTCTCTCTAAACCCAGCAAGGACGATGAACTTTCGTCTTTGCGACACCGGCGGCCAGAGTGGCGAGCTCAGATCTAAAGACAACAGAGGACGCAAGAAAAGACAAACACATCTCCAGTAGTGATCTCAGATGCCCAGTGGCCAGGGGGAAAAAAAAGGGCATCCTCTTTTTGGTTGGTTGAGTTTAAAGGGAACCCTTCCCCAAAAAAAAAGAGAAAAAAGGGCACCACAGGGAAACTGGCTGATGGATTCCTCAACTCCGACAAGGGAACAAATATCAATTTCAGCCCACGGATCACCGCAATCCCGGTTCACGGATGCGCCTCGCGGCCCAGCAGCTCCCGGCCGCTGAGCTCCTCCACGGCCTTCTGGGCCGAGCTGGCCGAGGCGAACTGCACCTTGCCTCCGGGGGAGACATCGAAGCCACGGAACGGGACGCTCGTCACCCCGAATTGGAAGCCTCAACCGAGGAAACAACCAGCCCAGGTTCTCCCTTTGCTCAGAGGTGATTCTGAACATACTAGCACAACTTATTGCCCACGACGTTTGCCAGCGAGCACTCGGCATAGTCCGGCCTGAGCCTTTGGATTTGCCCGTCTCCCGATTGATGAAGACCGCCGCGTAGCTTACCTCACGGCATGCTTCACCCGCCTGCCCCCCCATCAGCTTCTCTTCCAACAGCAAAGTGGCCTCTAGATTGCGTTCAAGGGCACAACGTCTGAAGGCCAAGCCGGGGAGAAAAATGCCCACAGCGTGTCCAATCGCGCTACTGACTCACCAAGGAACTTAGGCACCAAGGCCACACGACACCCCTGCCAACTAGAGGCTTCAAGAGAAGTGAGTGCCCACCCCAAAACACAACTGCCGCAAGCAGTAGGCAACAGCAACACGCAAAGGGCGTGATTCCACGACGCCCGATTCAGAGCAGATGAGTGGCTTGAAAGTCTCTAGTCATCGATGTTTGATTGACTTAGATGCTTGTAGCATCGGAATTAATGATCAAAGTCCATTGCACAACGATGGCGCTGCAATGGTTCTTGAAAAGTAACTCCTGGCACGCAAATCAAGATGACAGCCAGGGCATGAGATTCAGGGCGGCTGTTCAATTCTGAACCCGAGTTCCCTTGGTGGCACACACCCCGTGCGTAACACGGGTTCCAAAAAAACAAGACTACATGTGTTTTGATTTATGGCGAGGTTGGGTAAAAGCTCACCCATGATGAAGAAATATTTCTGATTGTTTCATGGTTTGTAAGCTCAGGCTGCGCAAGCCCAACATGGTAAACTGCATCCATTTTGGATTCTAATGCAGCCAGCAACGGGTTGCACGAACAATGGACGCCACTGACGCCACTGAGAACTCCATCAAAAGGCCCCTTTCAAACATGTCGCACTTCATTTGCCTGCCGCAAGGCTCTAGAAAAAACTAATTACTAACAGCCGGAAGCTTTTCCAATTGGCGTCTGAAAATGGAACCAAGTCTTCCAAAGGGGTTTTGGGAGCTTCCATGTTCGTTTGGGGGAGGCTACCCAAAAATAGGTCTGGGTCAAAACTAAAGCACCAGCGGACCGCAGGTAGTTGGTTCCATCTAGGCTTCCAAAATGGATACCCATTTTTGACCAGCCAAGTTGGAACCCACGGTTGCAGCTCGGAAACTCCGTTGCCCCCCCCAATCCGTTGCCTCTCCCACCTGGCCGGCGAAATCCCGGAGGCCATCGGAGTCCAGGTCCCAACTGAGACCTTGAGGCAGCTGGAACCCAGCTGCAAATAAATACATATATATATATATATGTATATATATACATAAATTATTATACGTGTCTATATATATATATTATGTGTGTGTGTATGCGTGGTTGTGCAAATAAATGTGCACACATCGCTTCCAGGTCTTTTCCCTCTGCTTGCGATGCTTGCTAGGTACCCGCAGCTAAACTTTTATAACCGCAGGTTGGGGGCAAGGCTGGCTATTTGGTTGGTTGACTTTGCTTTGTTGATTTGTTTGGCTGGTCGGCCCATCCAAAATTCCCAAAGGATTCGTCAACCAACGATTTAAATGGCTGGTCGGCCCATCCAAAATTCCCAAAGGATTCGTCAACCAACCGTTATTATAATTCACACGGCACCACAACGAATCACAACGAAAGTACCCCAAAAAAAGCGTCACTTGGCGGCGTCTGCGCTTGGAAGGAAATGCGGTAGACGCCTCCCACGAAGACGGTGCGCCCGTCTGGCTCAGGGGCTTGCCGGGTGCCTGCAGAGAAAACGGCGCGCTGAAGTGAAAGGGAGCGGTTGGAGAACACGCTGCATTTTGCGCACCTCCCTGCAACAATGCATCATGAGAACGGCCAGGTATTCCCCTCAAACCGCGTTGGTGACCTGTCGGCAGTACAAAAGCCAAACGTGGCCAAAAGTTGCTCTGTGGACACCGTTTTTTAGGGAATCCGCCGCGCTACGTTCTCCGCACAAGCTCGGTACAAAGGGTGGCTGCTATTGACTGCTATCATGACTGTCTCTATCTCTCAATCTGCCTCTCTCTCTCTCTTTCTCTCTCTCTCTCTCTCTCTCTGGTCATGGTAAAGGAATAAGACAGAGTTGGAACAGGGAATCCACGAACAGGAAGAAAGGAGGAAACCAACAGGAAAAACAAACGTCTGCTTCTTCCGATTATCACGTGCCCTGCAGAGATCTGAATGCCTTGGGGGTTGGTCAATCGGGAGCCCACATTGGGCCAAACAATGTCCTCGCTCCTCAAACTCCACACGGAAGTCAATGTTTCTTTTCGGAGGCATTTCTCGCGACATCCATGTTTTCTCAGATGCCCAGTGGCCAGGGGATAACCAAGGCATCCTTTGTTTGGTTGGTTGAGTTTAAAGGGAACCCTTCCAAAAAAAGAAAGGCACCGCGGGGCGACGACTGGGTTTTAAAGGGCTCACCCGCCATGCGCCTGGCCGGCGGAAGCTCAAAGTGGCCCCGTCCAGGTTGGCACCCTCCAGCTCCTGGCGCGGCGTCAGCGTCCCCCGGGGGGCCCCGCGGCTTTGGAGAGTGTTGCCAGCGGCCCTTTGGCCAGACATCGACCTTGTTGCCAGCAAGATTTCCACTGGAATACAGGGAATGTCTTCGGCACGACGCCCGTGCCGAAGAAGCTGCCAAAATGGGCAACGGAATTCAGCACAGCGTTGCAATCGAGGCATAGTACTGCCACTTGTTGTTACGGTAGCTTTGGTACCCCCGAGGCTAGGTGGAACGCGGCTTGAGCAGAGCACACCCCAATTCAACCGGCGCATCCAGCCCGCAAGCCGAGGATAACAATAAACCTGGCCGCAAAAAAAAGAGACCCCGCCCATCGCGTACAGCGTCAAGAAGATCCTGTGAAGGCTAAAAAGAGCAGAAACATAGAAGCATCAACAGCCGACAAATACAACAATGCCCAACAATGCCACGAACACATGGCGCAGCTGGCCAACAGGTCCAATTTTCCGAATTCCTCAGCTAGGCCGGCGCCCGGCCGCGTAAAAAACAAAAACAAAACATGCCCGGCCATGGCGTCCTTTAAGGCCCGGTCGGCCAGCTCAGCGGAGGCAAGCCTCAGATTCACGATCTCAAGGGCACATCTACGACCAAGGCGTCGCATTTTCCCCCAATGCATTAGTTGTTGATTGCTCACGGGAAGACAAAAGGCCGCAAAGGATCGCAAAAAACACCGGATGGCATGTGTCATGTAGGAGCCGCATTTGAAGCACATGGATTCTTTCCGCTAGGAATGGGGAGGAGGGAGGGCAGCAGCAGTGACAATAGCAGTTGCAGTTGCAGCCGTCGCAGTCGCAGCAGCGGCAGTAGCAGTAGCGGTAGCAGCAGCGGCAGCAGCAGCAGAAGTGATAGCGGCAGGAGCAGTAGTAGTAGAAGTAATAGCAGCAGTCGTAGCAGTAGCCGCCGTAGAAGTAGAAGTAGCAGCAGCAATAGCAATAGCAGTTAGTGCGACCCAGCGTGGCTTCACACCCCACGGAACCACATCTCACCCCACCGCCTAGCACATCGCTCAGCCCACAACAGTACAAGCAAACCCTACTGGCACACCACATCAATAATGCCGTTTTTGTTGCAACTGCCTTGTCCGGCGCCTTCGTGCCTATGTGTTTTCACATTAGCCCTACTTGTCGGGGCTAGGCTGCAAGCTTGAAAAATGCCCCAATCGTGTCCACAAACGCTTGGTACACCACACTTCACCAACATGGGCTGCAGCATTGCTAAGTTCTTTGCCAGCCCTTTGCGTTTATGAGCAACAATCTTCCGAAAACACCTGACAACCAATGCGCTCAACAAGCACTTCGCCCATGACACACCGCGTTTCACATGCGCTTCAACCAGCATCAGCCCGGAGGGGCCCCCATCGGCCCCGGGGCTGGTTTGCGCCTAATTCACATTAGCCTCTGCTCGTTTGAGCTAGTTTGCGAGCTTAGAAATTGTTCGAACTGTGTCCACAAACGCATGGCGCACCACTCTTCCACAACATGCGCTGCAATGTTGCTAAGTTCTTTGTTCATAGTCACTATGTACTTGTGGGCAACAGTCTTCTGAAAACAGCTGACCACCAATGCGCTCAACAAGTGCTTCCCCCATGCTTCTTTATTCTTTCTTCTTTTTGATATATATATATATATTCTTGATTCTCTCTCTTCCCTTACTCTTTCTTTTCTCTTTCACTTGCGCTGTGTCTTTCCTTTTAGCCTTCTCTTTCTCTGTTGCGCCCCTGCCACGAAATCTGCTTGTGAAAGCTCTGCGTTCCTGAGCGAAAGGAATGCGTGCGCCTGTGGCGGGAGAATAGAATTGTCTAAAAATCACAACCCTCGGCGGGGTTTGGTTCCTTGAGGTGGTCGAAGTTGGCCTGATCGCAATGCCGCTCAGGCCACGCTAAACGAGTGGAGTCAACTCTGGCAAGGCCAGAATTATCAATTCAAGGTTTTAACTTTATAAGTTGTCATTTACAACAGGGGACTACGCAAACGCTACCTCTCCTTTTGCCTCCTTCATGTCGCACAAACGCTACTCACACATGTTTTTTTTTTTACATCTTTTGACCTTCCGATTTATATGCTGCTTGGTTGCCGCAGGCCTGCTTAGAACGCATCCAAAAGCAACACCCTCTGCCATTCCCTGATGACTGCAAAACCTGGAAATACCCCGCATCTCCTGCCACATGAGATGGCCTTGTGGAACAGGAATGCAGGGGCCAGTCATGTCCATCAAGCCCAAAGATAGTGAAAAGCGCAAGCTCGCTTCAGATCATGCATAACGAAATTCCTGGAACCAATCATAATGAACAGTAGCACCTTTCAGATGTCAACAATGTATCGAAATTGCAGGGGTCCTTCGAACATCTTGGGCGTCCTATTCGAGGCAACAAGGGCAACCTGAGCTCTCGACTATGTGCGCAGTTTCTCTGAAATGAGCGAACAATGTGCCACAAGCCAGGCGCCCGAATTGCATCGCACACGCAATTCCAACAGCAGCATGACCACATGTTCGCATTGAAACATGAGGTGAAGATACTTGCACTGGGTGGAAGGTCCGAGAAAAGTAATGACTAGTTACTAGTCTTATCTGGGTCCACGGCTCCAATTTCCCGCTGCCCTTGGACTCCCGAGTGAAGGTGTTGCAATACACAACCTCAGGCAATACACAACCTCTCGCCGACGCTTGTGAGCAACCATGCAAATCGCAATCCAAGCAGACAGACAAGCACGCATCGGGCAAGATGTGGCGGCAGCAGGTAGGAAACCGGTCCAGCTCAAACATACCAGGAACGGCGAAGTCTAAACAAACGGCAAAGCATATCATGCTTGCGGGCCGGGAAATGCTTAGCTGGACAACATGTCCAAATACAAATCCCTCCACCCCAAATACAAACCTCAAGCATCGGCCAGCTTTTGGCTCGTTGAATGGCCATACAGAAACTTGGAGATGCGCATCTTGAAATCAGCCCGGGCTTCGCTCAGCCAATGAAGGATCCCAGTTGATGCCATTGGCCTGATGCGATCCGCACCTCTACGCTCTGAAGTGGATAGTTAGTGCTGGGAGTGGGAACGTGCGAGTGCCAAAAAGCAAGGTGGGCCTAGGGCGGTGAACCAACAGGGACACGAAACTCAGAGATGTTGAAAGAAGTGTGAACTCTGCAGTTGCCACAGGGCTCGCATGTAGGCCGGCTTAGCCCCATGCCTGGTATCAAAACCTTCGCCTGAGCCTCCCTTCCCTGACAAGGATACCGATCTCTGCCAACCAGCGACGCTTGGAACTTGCAATTGAGTTGTCTCTGGGAGAGGCAGCAGTGCCCAAAAAAACCGCGACCATCCTCCGAGTCAGCAAAAAGGCAGGAAGAAACATGTCATTAGTGATGCTTTGCCAGTCAGCAATGAGCATCAAACGCCGCAAGCTAAACTCCTCGGGCCTAGGTACTCTATCCAGCTTGCATGAAACCAACAGGACACGCACTCAACATGGGACCTTGGAGTGAAAGCCCATGGTGTTGCCACTCTCAGAACAACTTCAAAAACGCTGGCCTCAACTATCATGACAAACATCCATCTACGCGAGATAGCACAAGCAGCTCCCGAATGCTGCTTACCATTGCGGTGGAGTTTCTGTTGCCCGTGTTGTTTGGCATCCTATTCAACAAACCATGGTTGTGCAAAACTGGTGCCGTCCAGCCTTGTGTTGCCATCGATGTTCTCGTAAATACAAACTCCGGCTCCAGCACAAGGCCTAGCTCTAATGCTCCTTAGTCATCCTTACCAGGTCCTCCAGTAGAGAGGTTAGAATAATACGGGTACGGTGTTTTTTCTTCTGTAGTCTATTTCAGTAGGGGAACCCTCCCCCACTGGGGGGACATAGCTTATGTGAATCACGTTCATAAACGGGAACCTCCGAGCACCTGAACAACAAAAGCAGGAACCCACAAATCTCCCGAACCGATGTTATCACTGGGTCTACCGGCCGTCTTCTCCCCCAAGCAGCTCTCGCAGAAGTCCCGAAGCAGCTGGGCGCAAATTGGGCGGCCTATGGGCCTATGGGTGAGCCTCCTGAGTTTGGGTTTGAAGCAATGAGATTACGTGGTAACACCGCCGAAAAAATGACAGCGCAACAGAGCCGGATTTGGGGTAACATCGCTGAAAAAACGCTGTATTCACGCCGGATGAAAGAAATAGTCTGAATGATTCAACACTGCGTTGGGCCCACCAATGGAACTTGACGTCCTGGAAGACCGTGTTCCTTTTAAAGGAAGCCCCTGTCAGGTTCATGTTAGTTGCTGGGGGGGGTAATATCTGCACGTTTTAGATATGTGTTGGGCCTTTCCATGCCTGTTCTAAACTGAAGACACCTACCCACCTGTAAAAAGTTCACAGTTCGCTAACTCAGCAAAAGGTCCAGGATCTTCCTGTGGATGTTGGATGTTCTACATGTTTGATGCAAACACCTCGCTGCCGTGTTCAGAATGCCCCGGATTCGGATGCATTTTGGGATGGTGGCTTTCCATTCGAAGTGGACATTCAAGGCTGGCGCAGGCTGGGCACGTACATCGGTGCCCATGCCCACTCTCACAGGCTCAAGTTTCGCACTCACCGGGACCTACGACCTACTGTGGATGGACGAAATCCATTTCGCACCACTTTGAAACCATGGTTGAAGTCATTGTTTGTTGCTATTTGCAGGGGAATCATTCAGGGTTTCTTAGATGACGCAGGATATCGCCCATCCACAGCATGACCTATCCCAAGTGAGTCACAATCAAAACCCGGTATTAACATGGTTGACCCGGAACCATGTAAAGAATTAAGAAGGCGGCCGCAGCTATTTTTGGTTGGGATTGTCCCTTGCTAACCTTCATCTACCCAGGTTTTGATTGTGGCTCAAGTTGTTTCACGCTGAAAACGCCCACGCCGGCAAGTCCGTTTTGGGCTGCACGCTGGCCATGGAACAGAAAAACAACAACGACAGCTGTTGTGGGTTGCTGTTGGCCCCCCCTGCAAAAGTTTAACTTTTTGGGGGTTGTGGAAAACACCTTATTTCCCAAAAAGCTAAAGTCTAAAGATCCAACCCAATAGCAGTCAAGGGTTGTGGGTTGATCACGATTGGGGCACCTGCCTTCACGCAGGCACCAACAATGATGTCATACTTATGCTAAGCACGACATCCGAAGGCTTGGGTACCATCTTCGATATGATCGACACGGACCATCCCACATCCCCAAAATTAGGGAACACCGTGAAGCAGCTTTCTTGTCCGTGGTGCTTCAGGGGTTGATGTCTAAACCAGTTTTCAAAAAGGGGAAGCACTCACTTGCGACAAGTTTTTACTCACTTGCGAACTCACCTAATTTGACTCACTCGCGACTTAACCCTGACTCACTTGCGACTACACACTTTCCAGAAGTGTGCTCGCGCGCAGGTTTCGCGCATCCACCTGACTCACTTGCGACAACATTCGCGCCACGCGACCATCAGAGGGAGGTTTTCGAAGTGATGACATGCATGTTGCAATCATTTTGCCCGCCACAGCACCTGACTCACTTGCGACGATTCGCCAGACAGTCTCTTTCTTCCTTTTTTTTTTTTGGGGGGGGGGGGGGCATGATAAGCACACCCGCTCAACTGAGCCCGTGCTGCCTGCTCCTTAAACCAGGCTTTTGGGTTTGGCTTTAGGATTTAAGCTTTTGGGCTTGGCTCGCATTACTGTAGGTTTTAGGGTTCTGGGTTTGGGCTTAGGGTTTAGGCTTTTGGGTTTGGCTTACATCACTTTAGGTTTTTGGGTTTTGGGCTTAGGGTTTATTTTGGGTTTGGCTTGCATCACTTTAGGTTTTTGGGTTTTGGGTTTAGCGTTTAGGCTTTTGGGTTTGAATTTGGGATTTAAGCGTTTGGGCTTGGCTGGCTTACATCACTTTAGGTTTTTTGGTTTTGGGTTTAGGGTTTAGGCTTTTGGGTTTGGCTTTAGGATTTAAGCTTTTGGGCTTGGCTCGCATCACTGTAGGTTTTAGGGTTCTGGGTTTGGGCTTAGGGTTTAGGCTTTTGGGTTTGGCTTTAGGATTTAAGCTTTTGGGCTTGGCTCGCATCACTGTAGGTTTTAGGGTTCTGGGTTGCGTGTAGGGTTTAGGCTTTTGGGTTTGGCCTACATCCCTTTAGGTTTTTGGGCTTTGGGTTTAGGGTTTAGGCTTTTTGGGTTTGGCTTTAGGATTTAAGCTTGTGGGTTTGGCTCGCATCACTGTAGGTCACAAAAAAAATGCCCCCCTCCCCTTGTTGGGTCGTCTCCAAAACAGGTTTTGAAACCACAGCAGCCCTCGAAATAGCAACATATCAACCTGCAATGCATTTTGCGTGATAGATTCCCTTTAAAAACCAACTATTCGTTTCAAGTGGAAGCTTTGGGTCCACCGAACAATCATTGTGTTTCCACACAAGAAATGGCACTCACTTGCGACAAAGTTAACAACCGACGCTTTTACCCCAAAACCACACCTAGGGTTGCCATGCCCCTCCCCCCCATCCACAAAACGCTGTAATTTGCGATGTTTTACGTGACCAATTATGTGCCGTCACAAGCGAGATAGTCCAGTCACAGGCGAGAAAAAAACAACGTCACAAGGGAGAAACAACTGACGTCACAAGCGAGGCACCGCCCTTTCAAAAACCTGCTACCCTTTGATCTTAGACTCTCGCCAACCATCAAACTCACTAACAAAAATGTCTTCAACAACACAAAGGGTGTGCCGCAAAGAGGGCCCTGAACATCTTGAGTGATCACTCTTTGGGCATCATGTTCAATGGCAAAAATAACACAACAAATAGGCTTCCCACTGCAGTATCACACCATTGCCAAATCAACACTAACCAATCCTACACAACTAGTAAACCAGGACTAACCAGCAAGCCATACTAGCCGCATAGCTCCGAATCGGATCAAAAAGGGTCTTCAGACTTCTGGGGAGCGGGGGCCGCCCTCACAAAAAACCGCTCAGTTAACAAGGTACCCGTGGCATATTTGGGTATGGGTCAAAATTTAACGGCCAGGGGACCGCAGGTTTTAGTCATTGGTTCTATTGGCCAGGGTTCCGTTTTGGGTACCGTTTTTTTGACCCACGGCCATTTAGCGGGACGTCCTACGTGCTTTGGCCTTCAGACCTGCAACCGAGTTGCTTCCGCCGGTGTCTCTGGCAGTAGGCCAGACACAAAAAGCTGGCAGCTACCTGGCTGTATGGAGCAAGAACTCGGTTGTTCTAAAAGCCGTTTGCAGACACATTCACACACTCACACACACCTTTCTGGCTCGTTCCAGTCTTGCATGCGCCCACATCTGCCACTGCCAAGCCTTTCAAGCAAGCGCAACTGAATGAGTCCAATCACCTTGCCCTAGCCTGCCAACTACACCAATCCCAAACCAACACATGCTTGGCCAGCCCAAGCCCCAACGTGTCCAAAGCCAGCTCAAAAGCTGCTGCAAAATCAGTCACAAATCAGCCAGCCAACTGCGAAGGCTAGT
>CAUJNA010003462.1:362145-387145 GCA_963377175.1 Effrenium voratum | reverse complement strand
AGGCGAACGAGCACGGCCACAGCATCAAAGGGCCGAGCAAACTAGGCGCAACCCTGTGAGGCCTTGCCAAGAAGCAGGATGCTCACTGCGCGCTGCGCCTCTTCTGCACTCGCCTGCAAGACCAAAGCGATTTGTCAGCCTGCTGGGCAACATGTTCAACCTGACATTTAATGGCTATGGGTCAAAATCCCGTACCCCCAGTGAACATCCCAATGCCCACTAAAAACGACTAAAATAGGTGGTGCAACTACCCCAAAATGGTACCATTGGTGTTGACCCGCAGCCATTTAATTTAAATTTGTCATCAGCCCTAAACCGCCTGTCAGCCTCTACCAGGCTCACTCACACGTGGCGTTTGGCTGCCAAACGCCCTGAGGCTTGCGCCATCACGGCACGCCCCGCGAGATTTCCCTGAGGAGTGCGAAAGAGCGAGGAGGATGTTGCCTGCCAGCCACTAGCGATCTCCATCGGACTGCTTTCCACTTTCAAAACAAGGGATACGGCCGCAGTTTGTATGCTAGGGGGGGGGGCTTCTGAGGCGATAGGAAAACGGCCCTTTATTTCATTTCATGTCATGCATGGTGCTGATGCAAATGTTCGCATACAATGCAAACCACCGAGGGGAAGCAGTTGAGCTCGAAAGCAAATCTTGAAAGGGAAGCAGTTAGCCAATAAGCCAGTTTCGTGCTGCTTGTGAAGCCAACCAAAGAAGAATGCAGTGCAAGCACGCGCGCTACAAAAAGCGGCCCCGCCAACATACCCAGGCATTCTGCGAACGATTGGAGATCCAAGCCCTGATGCAAATCGAATGTCCGCAAGAAACTGTGCAAGTTTAGGGCCTTGAGGCCTCTCCTCTCAACCTTCTGCTTCCGCCAAGGCTTGCTGAGCTAGATGTGGTGACCCAAGCAAGGTGCCTGGCAGGCTCACCCTGAGGCCCCAAAATCGAGGCTAGGACACTTCCCAAGGTCCCAACGTCCCCCAAAAGGAACAGACATAATAATAATAACAAAAAAGCGCAGCCCTTTACAAGGCTTCTGGCAGGCCTCGAATTTTCAACTCCAAAGCTCGGAGCGGCGAAAAATGCTCGGCCTCGCCGGCCTGTCCCAGAAGATCCCGCAGCTGCGCCTCCGAGACCTGGCGCTGGCGACCTTTTTAGCATGGAGTGCATCCGGGGTCACCCGGGAAACCACGTCTTTGGCGTCTTTAAGCCTTGCCTCGTTCTTTTTTGTTTCAGGGTTTTGAACTGGGTGTGAAAAGCCCCTTGCGCCATGGAGATGGAGACCGTGGAGACCTCAATGAAAGTTTGGCAATCTCAAAGCAAGCCCCTGGGCAACGCAGTGTAAGTATAATTTCTATCAATGTGTCTGAGACTCAATATTTTAGCTGGGATCTGCATGATTTGCCGTCCTGCATGGCAAAGCCTGCGTTGAGCTGGTCATGGCTCCTTGGTAGCTGAGATGCTCATAAAGATCTTTTGCCACCTGCCAAAGCCCGCTCTTCAAAAACAACATGAACATGGTACTCGTGCGCCCCATCAACCCAGCCTCATCTGGCAGATTACCTACGAAAAGCCGGCACTCTGCCGCATCGCGGGTGCGGGGCCGCTCTGGCCTGGGTCATCCAAACAAATATTTGGGTGGGGGAAAAAGAAGGGTACCCCCAAAACTGTTGTTTTCCTTTCGGATGCCGTTTGAAGCAACCTTTTTCAAGGGCACCCTCCAACAACACCCGGAGGTTAACTTCCATGCAACGACGAAATGAGAGAGGGACCGGTCCTGCCACAAGTGTAACTCCGAAAGGCTGTGCAAACTATAGCACAGAGAAAATAAACTAAACACAAACGCGCGAAGCACATCATCCATCCAACAATCTAACCCCACCGCATGTTGATCCTCAACTGCGTGCTCTTGCTTGCAAGCGTTGTGTGTGTGTGCGTGTGTTTTGATTTTTCGTTGTGTCGCAATGCACGTCTCGAAGCAACGACGGTCCCCTTAATCAATGAGGTGTAGGTGGTGGTACGTTGCAGCGGTGACGCAAGCTTTGATGAAATCTGGCCGGGAGCTCAAAAGGATAAAACAACAAAAACATAGAAGAGCATTGGAAGATCAAAAGCTGCATCTCAATTCACGCAACTTTCACAATGCTGCGGTTCAGCAGAGTTTTCTCATAAGATTTGGCCTTCCACATGGAATGCATGGCTCAAGGCTTCTCATTTCCGGATTTTTTCAAGTGTAGGTCTCTGACTGTGCCCGGGGCAGCCTGCACGGTAAAAGGAACGCACGTCACAGCAATTCATTGGTTCGTTGTTCAACAGCTTGGCTTTCTTGCTCAGCTGGTTAGTTGGTTGGTTGGCTGGTTGATCAATCGGTAATTGTGTAATTGTTGTGCTTATTTTGCTGCAGGTTGTATTCTGTTCATCCAGCAGTGTCTGCTGCCCTGTCGGCTAACCCTTGCAATGAGTGATTTCGCTGGGTGTTGAAGTTGAACCCTTTCCAAGCTCAGGATATGCGTTTCGCGCGAAAAGCCGTTCATCCTTCGGTAGAGGTTTCTCCGGTCCTACCAGTTGACACGCCCGCCACTTTGCCTGGACTCGCCCGAGCGACTCCATGAGCCGCGCAGAGATGCGGCTCCCGTCCAGCAACCGGCCAGTCAGCTCCTAGCGAAGGTTTGGAAAGGCAGCGGAATGTAGGAACGCCGGACCCAAAAAACAAAAAAAACAAAACGAACACGTGTTTTCGCGCAGTTCTGGCCAAACAAAACGATGATAACCACAATTGCCCAAATCTGCTCACACCAGTTCATGTCCGCCCCGTCCCTGGCTTCAAAAGAGCATGTGGCGCAGTGCTTGGATCGTGACTTGTGCGCACTTATGTGCGCTACAGTTGCTTTGCGCAAGGCAAGCGGACTGTTCCGACACAAGCTATTGGTCTGGACATACTTGCTTGGTCTGAGTTGGCATGCTTACGCGCTTGTTACTTGAATGAGGTGGAAGGCACAAGCAATATATAGTCGCATCACGCATAGAACTTTCCATGTCGGGACGGAAACGCTCCGTAACATCAACGCTAGCTGCCACAGGTTTAGCAGTCAGTTGGGTGTGCTGCAAGCTTCTTGGCCATACTCTGTGCCGTCCGAGCGGTGCCATGCCCAAAAGCATTGAAGTGTTCGGTGTACAACGAATATGATCCCATGAAGCTTGTTTCCGGTGTACAGAGATCCCATGAAGGCCGAGAATATCAACAAAAGCCCTGAAGGTGTCAACTTGGCTACCTGTGTTTTGGCCTCGCGGCTGTTTCATCATGTTTCTTGGTTGGCTGGTGAATCTGGTCAGGCTCAGCAGGCTGAGAGACTGGGATAGGCCATGCAGGGGACCAGCAAGGGCCTGATCAGTGGGAGTTATTGCCAGTTGCTTGTCGCTTTTCTCCAGGACAACCCTGTCTACAGTGGCCTCAGGCTTGTGCCGGCTACTAAAACTTCTGATCAATCCAAGGATGCCCTTCAGTCAGAATGATTTGGACTGCCTGGGGCAGTGGCAAGCGACCCCTCAATGCATGCAATCGGCAGAAAAGCCAGTGCGTGCCAGCACTTGGCAGCCTTACGTGGAGAACTGACTGCACAACCGAATGCCTGCAAACCAAGCAAACAGCTGGGCCTTGCACTAAAACTTGCTTGGGTGGTTTGGTCCGCATCTCTTGTTGGTGTTCTGATCGACTCTATTCCCTGGAAGACTTCGTCTCCGGGCAATGCCCATCCGCGGAAAAGAAACACTTGGCAGAATCTCGCTGCCTGCTGAAAAAGCCGAAAATGGCAGAGACCCCCCACTCAATGAATGCGCCTGCCTGCACAGCTTTTTGCGCCAGCTCCGGTGTCTCAAACTCCACCTGGCCGCCAGGAGCTGCTGCTGGCTTCACCGGAGTCAATGGAAACAGCGCTGCGAGCCCTGCCTTGCCAGTGCCTTTGGACTCGCCTGTCTCACGATTTGTGAACCTCGCCGCGCGGAACCCAACCGGACCCCGGCGCCCTGGATCCCCTCAGTGCAAACGCGACGACCCATGTGAGACAAGGCGATGAGCCGTGTGGCGAGGGGAGACGTGCGTTTGGTTTGGCGAGGGCTGGTTTTTGGCGCTTGTTTTTTTTGTTCTTGGGTCTGTACCTGAGTATGTTTTGGGTTTCTAGTCATTGGTTGGCCGCATTTGCAGCATCACAGGCCTCACCGAGACCTGCCCATTGGATGTTGGTTTGTGATTTTGTTTGCTGTCTGAGATCATGAGGGCGGGTCTGTTGTTGGGTGGGTTAGGGATGCCGGCAACCCCCCAACCAACCAACCAACCAACCAACCAACCCACCCACCCACCCACCCACCCACCCACCCACCCAAGCAAGCAGGCAAGCAAGCAAGCAAGCAAGCAAGCAAGCAAGCAAGCAAGCAAGCAAGCAAGCAAGCAAGCAAGCAAGCATGTCAATGCAAAGCACTCGTGATGCGGCATGGCAAAATGCCAGCGTTGACCTAGGGCTAAGAAACCACCTACGACTAAGAAATCCCCTCCGACTAACGCTGTCCTGCTTCCCCCCTCAGTTTGCCAGCCAACACTGCTTTGAAAGGGCGCCAACTCCCCCCCCCCTGTGCTAAATCCAAGAGAAGCCTTCTGAATTCCCCAAAAACAATACAAATATACATATAATATAAACAAATAGCTAGCGGAAACTGCAAATGTCGTATTCTGCTCTGTTTCACACATCAAGGTTTGACAAGCTCATAAAGGGCCCCAAATAACTCCGTGTCTTCTTTCTGGCACTGACCTTCCGGTGAAAACGCGTGAGCACCTTGGCCTCCGACCGACGGTCCGGCCACACGAGCAATGTCCGTCACCCGCAAAAGTCGGGGACTGCTGGAACCAAAAGCAGCATGCACCCAAGCCGTGCTGTGCCAAGCGGGCACCAGGATACATTTTGACACCTCCTTCCGAATTGGCATTGAAGGACAGTGATTCCTGCCCGTACACACAGCAAAAAATGACCAACTGAGTGCTGTGCTGGTTTGATCATGATCATCTGCACAATTTCGAGGCTTGGTATGGCAATCTCAAACGGCGTGATTGCAGCTGCAAAGCATCACCCTCCCAAAGAGTGCCACATTCGCTGCTATGGTACGAATGTTCAGCCAAGCCGCACCCGCGCACTGTCCACGGCACCCACAGTGATTGAGCAAAAGTCCCGCAAGATCTCGGACGTGGTATCTCAGCAAATCGGACAGATATGATGTTATCCAATGGGGTTGGGATAAAGCACGTGCCAAGCTTATATTATGTGCCAAAGTTTTCGCTTGTTGAGCAGGGCAACAAGCTTGCCGGGTAATCTCTCCCCCCCATCATCAAGGTCCCCCTAATGTTTGTTTTGCGAAACCCCAGTGAGCACAACGCTAAAGTAGAAAAGGCCGGTCCTAAACCAACATGAACAAGCAACTTCTCCCACCGACATCTCTGGTCGTGCTGGACCCCTTGCCCTCAGTCAGCCAGCATTGTGTTTGAAAGAACGCAGGTTGCGGCATCCATTTAAATCCCCCATCTGTGAACTTGATCGGGCCCGCAAAGCGAGAGACAGCTAGTTGAGTTGTTTAAAGCCTTTACATGAAAGCAGCATTCTGGTACATTCTTGGGCTCGCCACCTGTCCGTCCTACACAAAATGAAAACAAACACGGGAGTTGGCAGCCCCAAACTAGAAAAAGGGATCCCCTAATAGTGAGCAGTGCCTCTTTTCAGGACTCTCCAGAGGATTTTTGTTAGGAGGGGGCGTGCTTTATTGCAAGGGGGAGCGCATTCCTCTGATGAAACTCTCGGTGGATCAACCAAGCTGGCCGCTCCCCATGAGGGACACATTGCTTGGGCTCTTCTGGGTTTCTCCTGAGCTTCCCCGTGTGGCCCTTTCAGCCCATCCAATCGGCGCCTGGAGTCAGTCCGGCCACGAAGACTTGGCGTCCGTCCACCTGGCCGAGCTCCAACCGCGCAACCCACCGCCAGCATCCGCCAGCATCCGCCAGCCACGTGAGCCACACTCAGAAACGCTCCGTTCGGAGGATGCCAAGCTGCTGTTGTGATCAGAAAAAGACAGCAATAGTTTTCCCGCACAGCGAAAAGTGCAGCTTTGGACTTGCACAACTCGAAGCTGCTCTGAACCAACTCTTGCCAACATGTCTTGGAAGTAGGTCACGGTCGTGCTTTTTTTTGGGCCCCTGAAATGGTTGTCTGAGTGCAAACTTGCTGCCATCCCCCCCAAAAAGAGTCCAAGTTTAAGCTACAGATTCTAAATCAGCTGACCATTGCGCCACCCATTGCGTATGCTAGTTGGCTCGCTGCGAGGCCGTGCATCCTCAGCCCCTGCATTATGGCCCAATGTGTCCTGCAACATCCTGTGCACTGAATGGCGCATAACATCACAACTCAAGGCATTTTCGGGTTTGCAATTTTAGGCTTAAGTGATGTGATTTGCAATGTTGAAACATTTCCAGCAAGGCGCTGTGAGTGATTGAAGGCTTGGGGCGCACAGGAACGCGAAGAGGTTCACTCGCCTGTGGCTCGCGGCGGGGCTCCGACTGCCGTTCCTGGCCGAATGGGTGACGAACCATCCAACCAGTGCGCAAACAGCAGCTGGCTTGAGCTCTGAAGAAGACCCGCTTCGCAAACCCAATCTTGGCACCGCTGCACTCACACGGACCACCCTGCGAAACGAAGGGATCAAGGCGCATATTCCCTCATACGTTTTCATACGTTGATGAGTGGAAGTGCACTAGGGTGCAACATGTGCGCTTCCCTGGAGTGCAGCCCACCCAAAGAACCCTTCTTAGAAGGTTCTCAAATCCTTGCCTGGTTTCTAGGTTGTTTCCCTGCTCGTCGAAGAATCCCATTCTTTGCAGTAGAACGTGTAGTTATCTCACTTAGCACTTCCCGCCAAACGCAACAACATCTTCTAGGCTCGGAAAAGCTATCGACAATGGAGCCGGGTGCCTTTCAATCAGCGCGGCCGCAAATCCCAGCGAAGTTCGAACCAACAGAAAACTTCCATGCACCCCTCCCGCCTGGCCGAAGGGCTCCACGCTAAGCTTGCGGCCCTTGTAATCCTGCGAAGCACGGGCTTTCTTTGCGGGGCATGTGAGCAAACAAGAAAGGACAAACTCCTTCTGGGCATTTCATGTGTGCTTTGACTTGGCATTGCGGTCGTGCTCAAGTGAAGGGGCTCTGGCCTCGAAATCCGAACGACGCCTAGCATTGCTAGCTTGCAGCAGCCTGTGAGTTACGTGCCGGAGAAAGGGACTGGGAAAAACCACAGGTGTCTGTCCTTCCCCGCGAGCTGCTTCAGAGCCTCTGCTGCCTGCTCATCAGTCTCAAACTCCTCAGACGGAGCCCAGCCATATCAAGCGAAAAGGACGATGACAGTTCTCAAGCGGGCCAAACTCAGACACCACCTAGGCCCTTGCCCAAGGTTGCCCATCCCACAAGGCAGCCCTCTGCTTAGCAATAATGCAAATCTAACAGGCAAATTGCATCAACTGGGCATCTGGACAGCCACGTCATGTGCCTTCCCTCATACATATGATCCCCAACTGCTTGCAATAGGCAATTTCCTCAGATTGGAAACAGTGCACGCACGTTTTGCCCATGTGGTCCACCCTTCTCATCTACGAGAAGACTGCACCTGTAGCGCACACGCCCCTCCAACACACCGGCTCGCCTTTGTAGAAGAAGCTATGAGGAGCAGAAAGCCAAGTCACATAAACAGAACTTTTGGCTTTCCCTTTCTGTCGGCGAGCGGTCGTTTTGTGCAACCTTCGGCGCAAAATGCGAAGACCTCGAGTGCGAAGACTTCAACCGGTCTTATTGTTTCACGGCATGGCGCCATATCACAAGCTGATACATGCGCAGCCAAAAGTACTCTTCTTATCAACAACAGGGAGTGTTGCCGGCGGTTGAGGCTGTGTTTGACGGTTTGTTGCTTCAGCACGGCCCATACGCACAGCGGAATCACGTTGCTTTTTGGCCTCTGCATGTTTATGTGTTTCCTGCAACACCTTGTGGCAGTTCAAAAATGCATCACCCAGCGTGAGGGAAAAACAAAACAAAAAAACATACTTTAGAGCCTCCGGCTCAGTCCGCCGACACTGTCCGCTCCCTTTTCTCCTTCTTCCTCTCTCCCTTGTCTCCCTCGTGTGTTCTGTCGTCCTCTCTCCCTCCCTCTGCTCCCCATCCTCCCCATCCCCCCCAGTCTCTCTCTCCTCAATCCCTCTCTCTCTCTCTCTCTCTCTCTCTCTTTTTCTCTCTGTTTCTCTGTCTCTTTCTGTCTCCCTGTCTCCTTCCTGTCCACGCCCCTCTACAGAAAAAGGGTACCCTAATTCGAACCTCTCTACTCTCTCACTTTCTCGCTCTTTCTCCCTGTCTCTCGCTCTCTCTCTCTCTCTCTCCCGCTCTCTCCCTGTCTCTCTCTCTCTCTCTCTCTGTCTTGTTGTTGTTGTTGCTGCTGTTGCTGATGTTGCTGTTGTTGCTGTTGTTGTTGCTGTTGTTTTTGCTGCTGTTTGTTGTTGTTGTTGCTGTTGTAGCTGTTGCTGTTGCTGTTGCTGTTGTGGTCGTTTGGTCAGTCATGGCAGCATCAAAGCAGCCTGTAGTCTGTGCTACGCATCTCGTCCAAAAAGTTTGAATTCAACACACCTACTGAGAAGCCATATTCAAGAAAGGGCCGGCTCAAATCATGTCAAGCCGCCACAAGCACCTGATCTGCAGGTAGCATCCCCAAACTGCCAGAGAGAACTAGCAACACCAAAAAATCACTGACCCCAAACCAACCACCTCGCACATTCCCAAACAAAAATATTTCACATAAACAGTACCAGGATTCCCCCGCAATTGGCGGGTTCAAGCCCAAGGTCCCAACACTTTGGACCCTCTGGACGTAGCCGGGTCCAAGGTCAAGCAAGGTGAATTCGCATGGCTAAGCCCAGAAACACACCTCCCGCCCCCAACGAATGACACATGGCAAATAACTGGATGCGGGGCGCCAGCTTCCCACAGTTCCGGCTGCGGCCGCTCTGGTCCCTGAAGACCCGAGCGAAGGCTACGGCGCCAATGGGCGCCGCCAGTTCCAAGAGAGAGCCTGCACGTCGCTATTCACGGCCGCTTGAAGTTTTCTCAGCGTCGCTATTCGCAAAATCAACAGCCCTTGCAGAAGGATCGCTTGTGTTGAACATGTGTTGCCACCGTGGCTGGCTGGCCTGAGGCTACATTAGCTTCACCTGAATCATGATCACAGGAGTCCTTGAAGCATCAAACTGAGGTGCAGTAACCCACTGGTATGTATTGAAATGGGAAAATAAAACAACAGAACATCCAACAAGTGCTTTGGGGGCAGGATAGGCCCTGGGACAGCCGTTGCCCGGGTTGGCACGCTAACGCTTTGCCCAGTCTCCTTCGTCCATCTCTGCCGATAAGCCGCCCACAAAAACGGTCCGCTGCACGTTTGGAGCCTGAGAATGCTCGACGACTCATGATCGCGGGTCAAGAGCTGAAGGCTTGAGGGCGGGGCGTCGCAATTGAGGACCTGTGGGCCTTTCGTTGTTGTTTTTGTTTCTGCGTTGTTTTTGTTGGTGGTGGAGGTGGTGATGTTTGGTGTTGGTGTTGGGGTAGACAACACTTCCAAACGCTGAAAAAAATCACTTCAGAACACTGAGCACTCAAAGGGTGGCAAAACCCCGTCATATAAAAATGATCACTTCCGAACGCAGGGGTCCCAGCCAAGGATCACTTCCGAACGCAGGCAGGCATCCCAGTCAAGGTGTGCAAAATCTAGTGGTTCTGGGGGGGTGGGGGGGGATGGTAAGCACACCCGTTCAACTGAACCAGCCCAGCCTGCTCTGCAACCAAATGTGCAAATTCATCTGGTTCTGTGGGTGGGGGGTGGGGTGGAAGGACACCCGCTGAACTGCTTCATCCCAGCCAGGGTGTGCAAAATCCAATCAATTTGTTCTGGGGGGGATGGTAAGCACACCCGCTCAACTGAACCAGCCCAGCCTGCTCTGCAACCGAATGTGCAAATTTGGTGGGGTGGGGTGGGGTGGGGCGGGGGCATGATAAGCACACCCGCCCAACTGCTTCATCCCAGCCAGGGTGTGCAAAATCTAATCTATTTGTTCTGGTGGGGGGGGATGATAAGCACACCTGCAAAAAGGGGTGCGGGGGGCATGGTGAACTGGAAGCAGTTCATCAGGGTGTGCAAAATCCAATCAATTTATTCTGGAGTTGGGGGGATGATAAGCAGTCACACCCGCGGTGAGTGCGTCGCTCCTGAACGTTGGGATTCGGAACGCTCATTAAAAATTGCTTCGGAACGCCGGAAAACGTACTAGTCGCTTAGGAGCGCTGAAAGCACGGCCACATGCCACGCGCTGCACCGAGACACCAGCGAGCGCTTCGCTCTTGAACGCTGAACCGGCACCCATGCGTCCACGCGCTTTCATAGCAGCTTGCAGAGCCTGGCATTTGGCATGTGCTAGAGACTTGCCATCGTTGACCTAGAGAAAACAAAGTTTCGGGTATGCTTGGGAGAGAGGGACCCACCAGGTGTTTTCTTCGGAAACCGCACGTTCGCAGCAGCTTGCAGGGCCTGTGCGGAGAATTGCCCTCATGAGAGCTCAGTTGGGGTGTTGGTGCTTGGTGTTGTTGTTGGTGGCGGTGTTGGTGTTGGTGTTGTTGGTGTTGGTGTTGGTGTTGGTGTTGGTGATGTTGTTGTTGTTGTTGCTACTGTTGCTGTTGCTGCTGTTGCTGTTGTTGCCATTGTTGCTATTATTACTATTACTGCTGTTGCTGTCGCTGTTGCTGCTACTACTGGCGCTGCTGCTGTTGCAGTTGCAGTTGCAGTTGCTGTTGCTGTTGTCGTCGTCGTTGTCGTTGTTGTTGTTGTCGTCGTCGTTGATATTGTTATTGTTATGGTTATGGTTATGGTTATGGTTGCGGTTGCGGTTGTGGTTGTGGCGGTGGTCGTGGTCGTCGTGGTCGTGGTCGTGGTCGTGGTTGCTGTTGCTGCTGCTGTGGTTGCTGCTGCTGCTGCAGCTGTTGTTGCTGTTTTTGCTGTTGTTGCTGTTGCTGCTGCTGCTGTTGCTGTTGCTGTTGCGGTTGCGGTTGCGGTTGCGGTTGCTGTTGCTGTTGCTGTTGCTGTTGCTTTTGTTGTTGTTATTGCTCTTGTTCTTGTTCTTGTTCTTGCTCTTCTTCTTTGTTCTTCTTCTTCTTGTTGTTGTTGCTGTTGTTGACTGAATGTTGTTGTTTGATTATTGTTGTTTGGTTGTTGTTGTTTGATTGTTGTTGTTTGATTGTTGTTGATTGTTTGTTGTTGTTTGGTTGTTGTTGTTCGACTGTTGTTGTTTGATTGTTGTTTGATTGTTGTTGTTTGATTGTTGTTGTTTGATTGTTGTTGTTTGATTGTTGTTGGTGTTGTTGTTGTTGTTGTTGCTGCTGTTGCTGTTGCTGTTGCTGTTGTTTGGTTGTTGTTGTTGTTGTTGTTGCTGTTGTTGTTTGGTTGTGGTTGTGGTTGTGGTTGTGGTTGTGGTTGTGGTTGTTGTTGTTGTTGCTGTTGTTGGTGTTGGTGTTGGTGTTGGTGCTGGTGCTGGTGCTGGTGCTGTTGCTGTTTCTGTTGCTGCTGCTGCTGTTGCTGTTGCTGTTGCTGTTGCTGTTGCTGTTGCTGTTGCTGTTGCTGTTGCTGTTGCTGTTGCTGCTGTTGTTGTTGTTGCTGCTGCTGCTGTTGTTGTTGTTGTTGTTGTTGTTGTTGTTGTTGTTGTTGTTGTTGTTGTTGTTGTTGTTGTTGTTGTTGTTGTTGTTGTTGTTGTTGTTGTTGTGCTTGTGGTTGTTGTTTGCTCTTGCGGTTGCTGCTGCTGATGCGGTTGTTGCTGTTGTTGTTGCTGCGGTTGTCATTGAACTTGATGGTGCTGTTGCTATTGTTATTAATAGTACTATTTAAATTATTATTCTTGTTGTTGCTGTTGTCGTCGCAGTCGTTGTTGTTGTTGTTGTTGTTGCTTTTGTTTTTGTTGTCGTTGTGTTGTCGTTGTCGGGGTCGCTGTCGTTGTCAGTGTTGTTGTCTTGTTGTTGTTGCTGTTGCTGTTGCTGTTATTGGTGGCGTTGGTGTTCATGTTGGAGTTGTTGTTGTTGGTGGTGCTGGTTGTGGTGATGGTGTTGGTGTTGTCGTTAACGTTGTGGTTGTAGTTGTGGCTGTTGTTGTGTATGCTGTTGCTGATGCTGTTGCTGTCGCTGGTTTTTCTTTTTCTCTTGTTGTTGTCGTTGTTGTTGTTGATGTTGTTGTTGGTGCTGTTGCTGTTGCCGTTGCTGTTATTGTTGTTGTTGCTGCTGTTGTCGTCGTCGTCGCCGTCGTTGTTGTTTTTGCTGTTGCTGCAGCTGTTGCCGCTGTTGTTGTTGGTGGTGGTGGTGGTCTTGTTGTTGTTGCTGCTGCTGTTATTGCTGCTGCTGCTGCTGCTGCTGCTGCTGCTGTTGTTGTTACGGTCGTCGTCGTCGTCGTCGTTGTTGGTGGTGTCAATGTTGTTGCTGGTGCTGTTGTTGTCGTTGTTGCTGGTGGTGGTGCTGGTGCTGTTGCTGCTGTTGTTGTTGTTGTTGTTGTTGCGCTTGTGGTTGTTGTTGTGCCTGTGGTTGTTGTTGCTCTTGCGGTTGCTGCTGCTGATGCGGTTGTTGCTGTTGTTGTTGCTGCGGTTGCCGTTGAAATTGATGGTGCTGTTGTTATTGTTGTTAATAGTATTATTAATATTGCTATTGTTGCTGTTGCTGGTGCTGTTGCTGTTGCTGCTGCTGCTGCTGTTGTTGTTGTTGGTGGTGGTGTTGTTGTTGTTGCTGTTGCTGTTGCTGTTGCTGTTGTTGTTGCTGCTGTTGTTGTTGTTGTTGTTGCTGTTGTTGTTGTGCTTGTTGCTCTTGCGGTTGCTGCTGCTGATGCGGTTGTTGATGTTGTTGTTGCTGCGGTTGCCTTTGGAATTGATGGTGCTGTTGTTGTTGTTATTAACAGTATTATGTAAATTACTTGTAAATTATTATTATTATTGTTGTTGTTGCTGTTGCTGTTGTTGTTGTTGTTGTTGTTGTTGTTGTTGTTGTTGTGGCTTTGGTTTTTTTGTTGTCGTTGTGTTGTCGTTGTCGGGGTCGCTGTCGTTGTCATTGTTGTTGTCTTGTTGTTGTTGCTGTTGCTGCTGCTGTTATTGGTGGCGTTGGTGTTCATGTTGGAGTTGTTGTTGTTGGTGGTGCTGGTTGTGGTGTTAGTGTTGGTGTTGTCGTTGACGTTGTGGTTGTAGTTGTGGCTGTTGTTGCGTATGCTGTTGCTGATGCTGTTGCTGTCGCTGGTTTTTCTTTTGTTGTTGTCGTTGTTGTTGTTGATGTTGTTGTTGGTGCTGTTGCTGTTGCCGTTGCTGTTGTTGTTGTTGTTGCTGTTGTCGTCGTCGTCGCCGTCGTTGTTGTTTTTGCTGTTGCTGCCGCTGTTGCCGCTGTTGTTGTTGGTGGTGGTGGTGGTCTTGTTGTTGTTGTTGCCGCTGCTGTTATTGCTGCTGCTGCTGCTGTTGTTGTTACGGTCGTCGTCGTCGTCGTCGTTGTTGGTGGTGTCGCTGTTGTTGTTGGTGCTGTTGTTGTCGTTGTTGGTGGTGGTGCTGGTGCTGGCGTTGGTGTTGGTGTTGAAGTTGTTGGTGTGGTTGGTGTTGATGTTGTCGGTGTTGTTAGTGTTGTTGCTGTTGTTGCTGCTGCTGTTGCTGTTGTACTGCTGCTGGTGTGGTTGTGCGTGTCGTTGTTGCTGTGGTTGTGTTTGCGGTTGCGGTTGTCGCTCCTGCTAACTCCGACGCTGCTTGCTGCTTGCTGGCTGCTTGGGGTTGCTTGTTGGGGTTGCAGTTGTTGTTGGCGGTGGCGGCGGCGGCGGTGGCGGCAGCGGCGGCAGCGCTGGGGCTGTTGGTGTGGGTGTTGGCGCGTTTCTTCTTCTTCTGGCAGCGGCTGCTCTCGTTAACGCCAAAATGAAAAACACCCCAGGCAAGGAACTGTCAGGCTGCAGCAATTTCTTCGCAGCATCCTGTCAAAGGCTTTATGGGGGAGATCTGCTTGGAGAGCGTCCCAGGCGTCCCAATCTAAGAACGTCTGGCCGGCAGAAGTTTGTTGCGCGCACACCCCTTTTTACACAAACAGAAAACACACGCGATGGCTGCCACGGACACTTGCCCAAAAGAGACGCGGTGCAATCACCAAGTGCAACCCAGCGTGGTTTCACACCCCATGGAGCCGCACACCGCTCACCTGAAAAGATTTGGATCTCACCCCGCAAGCAAACCAGCATGACATACCACATCCAAAAAAAGTGTGTTTGTTTATGTTGCCACTGCCTTGTCCGGCTGGTTCGCGCCTATGTGTTTTTACATTAGCTTCTACTTGTCTGAGCTAGGCTGCGAGCTTAAAATCCGCCGACCCCTTCTCCTCAAAGGGGAGGCGCACGGGAAGGGTGGTTGCAGTACAAGCGCATGGATTAATCTTTGAGGCAAGCATATGACTACTGGCATCATACGGATGCCCATCATCATCATCATCATCATCATCGATATGATCCTTCATCATTCGTATCGTCAACATCATCATCATCATTTCTATATCCTTCAACATCATCATCTCTTATTAGCCGGCACTGGTGGTGCCGAGGATGTCATCATCATCTCTTATTAGGCAGCACTGGTGATGCAAAGGGTGTTATGATGATAGTTGTCATCATAATCATCATCATGATCATCCTTATTATAATGTCATCGCTCTTCTCACCATCATCATGATGATCATCATCATCTCATTCTTATTCTTATTCTTATATGCATTTCAAAAGTAACGTTAGGCCCCATTGGCAATGCAGAGGATGCCACGATGATAGTTATCATCACAGTCCTCATCCTTGTCATCACTATCATCATGGTCATCATCATCTCTTGTTGGCCGGCACTGATGATGCCGAGGATGCTACGATGATAGTTATCATCACAGTCCTCATCCTTGTCATCAGTATCACCACGGTCATCACCATCTCTTATTAGGCAGCACTGGTGATGCAAAGGGTGTTACGATGATAGTTATCATCATAATCATCATCATGATCATCCTTATTATGATGTCATCGCTCTTCTCATCATCATCATCATGATCATCATCATCTCATTCTTGTTCTTATTCTTATATGCATTTCAAAAAAAAAGGTTAGACCCCATTGGCAATGCAGAGGATGCTACGACGACACTTATCATCACAGTCCTCATCCTCATCATCACTATCATCATGGTTATCATCATCTCTTATTAGCCGGCACTGGTGGTGCCGAGGATGTCATCATCATCTCTTATTAGGCAGCACTGGCGATGCAAAGGGTGTTATGATGATAGTTAGCATCATAATCATCATCATGATCATCCTTATTATGATGTCACCGCTCTTCTCATCATAATCATGGTGATCATCATCATCTCATTGTTATTCGTATTCTTATATATGTCAAAAGTAACGTTAGACCCCATTGGCAATGCAGAGGATGCTACGATGATAGTTATCATCACAGTCCTCATCCTTATCATCACTATCATCATGGTCATCATCATCTCTTGTTAGCCGGCACTGATGATGCCGAGGATGCTACGATGATATATATCATCACAGCCCTCATCTTTGTATATAGAAGAAAGATAGAAGAAAGAGATGATGATAATGATGACAATCATGATGACAATGATGAAGGCGATGACTATGATAACAATCATCATGAAGATGATAAGGATGATGACTCTTATGATAACTATCATCGTAACATCCTCTGCATTACCAAAGCTGTGGATGACTGTCATGATAACTATCATCGTAGCATCCTCTGCATTACCAAGGATGCCTAACGCCACAATTGAAATGTATATAGAAGTATAGAAGAAAGATAGAAGAAGAGATGATGTGACAATCGATGATGACAATGATGATGACGATGATGAAGGCGATGACTATGATGACAATCATCATGAAGATGATAAGGATGATCTTATGATAACTATCATCGTAGCATCTTCTGCATTGCCAAAGGTTCCTAACGCCACATTTGAAATATGAAGTTATTATTTTATTATTATTTGTTTACTCAGGCTGGTTAAAAGTGTGTGTTTGTCATCAGAGTTTTATATGATTTCATTGAGGGATTTGCTCAAGCTGGAGCCAAGAGATGTCATGCCTAACGCCACGATTGAAATGTATATAGAAGAAAAATAGAAGAAACAGATGATGATGATGATGACACTCATGATGACGATGATGCAGGCGATGACTATGATGACAATCATCATGAAGATGATAAGGATGATGATAGAAGAAAATCATGATGACGATGATGAAGGCGATAACTAGGATGACAATCATCATGAAGATGATAAGGATGATGATTCTTATGATAACTATCATCGTAGCATCCTCTGCATTACCAAAGCTGCGGATGACTGTCATGATAACTATCATCGTAGCATCCTCTGCATTACCAAGGATGCCTAATACCGCATTTGAAATGATAGAAGAATATCATGAAAACGACGATGAAGGCGATGACTATGATGACAATCATCATGAAGATGATGAGGATGATGACTCTTGTGATAACTATCATCGTAGCATTTTTTGCATTACCAAAGCTGCGGATGACTATCATGATCACTATCATTGTAGCATCCTCTGCATTACCAAGGGTGCCTAGCGATGTTGATGATCATGACTACGCATCATTATCGAAACGGCACCTCGCCTCAGATGCCATTTGTGTCTTTGAGATTTGGAGTCCTGCCTTGATGATAATCATCACTACGCATCATTCGCAGCATCTCTGGCAATCATGAGGATAATCATCACTACGCATCCCCAGCATCTCCAGCAGCGATGATCATAATCATGACTACGCATCACTGTCGAAACGGCACCTCGCCTCAGATGCCATTTGGGTCAAAAAGAAACCAAAGAAACCAAAACCAAGGGCACTGTTTTTGGTTGCTCGAAAACCACAACTAAATCCAGGGGTCGGCGGCACTGGGCGGCAGCCCTTAAATTTGTTTGAGCCGTGTCCACAAACGCATGGCACACCACAATTCACAAGCATGTGCTGCAAAGTTGCCAAGTTCTTTGTGCATAGCTACCCCTTTGTTCTCTTTATCTTGCTTCTTCTCTTTCCCTTGCTCTTTCTTTTCTCTTTCGCTTGCGCTGTCTCCTTCCTTCTCCCTTTCTCTTTCTCTGTTGCGCCTGTCACGAAATCTGTTTCTGAAAGCGCCGCGCCTGCCACAAGCAAGACCTGCGCCTGACCCTCTGGAAGTACTGTGCCTGCTACGAAATCTGCACCTAACCTTGCAAAAGTGCTGCGCCTGCCACGAAGCCGTGCAAAAAAGGTGGTTTAGCCAGCCAATTTAGCGAGGTCTAAACGAGATCTTAACGAGGTGTGAACAAGGTCCAGAGACAGCAGTGTGCTGTTGCGTTTTGTGACGGGAATGGGTCTCGCCCGCACACCCCCAAAGAGCATCCGGCCCCCCATATGGGCATCGTTGGACCCCTAAGATGTCCGTCTGGGCAGCGGAAGGCTGCCGATCCGTGGCCATGGGCTCCACACTCACAGCGCAGCCGCCCAGGGTCTGCGGGCACGTTCCGTGGGCCCAGAAAAACCAAACTGCCCACTGCAATCAGTGCAGAACGCACATTTCCAGAGCTGGAACCAATGGAAAGATGGGCGCAGCGATTCTAATTGAGGTCTGGAGCGTGAAGCAAAAACGACCCACTTGCTGAGTCATTGCGGAAGAAAGGATGACACGAAATGACCCTGAGTTGTTCCCCCTTCCTTGTTGTAAATAACATTTTCACGGCTTCACGTGCCTTGCCGTTCAGTTGGTGCACTGCTTCTAGTGCTTGCTCTGCGCTGGAAAACTCCACCTTGCCACAGCCTCTGGATTGACCTGTCCTTAGTCACGGCAGCTGAAGCACGGTCAGTTGGTTTCAGACTACTTTGTCACTCCGATGCAAGCTCAACAGTTGATTCCGACAGGCCAACAGCTTACCATAATGAGGCTTCCAAACCAATTAAAGAAAATACAGCACTAGTGCATCAACCAACACGATTTCACCATGGCTGGCATCGCGTGTCCAACCCGACTGTGAGCACCCAGAAGGATTTCACCAAGCCCACGCAGATCGCATCCGATGGTTCCTGTGCCCAAGGGTCCCTTACGAAGCGAATTTAACAAACAGACTTTGCGTGTTTGAGGTCCGTATAAGCCGCCTGCTTCCCCAACAGCTTTGCCACATGCTAACATTGCAAGCCAGGATGCTGACGGTCGATGAAGACACGCGCAAAGACTACCTCACCTCAGCATGAGATTGCATGACAATCGCGACCGCTCGTCTCAGCCAAGGGTGCTCTACAACCTCTCAAAGCAGCCCATCAAATAGACAGCGATTGTCCAATTAAAATCTGTTCCGGCGAGTGCCGGCAAATGTCCATGCCATGTTCCCTTCAATTGCCCCTATGACTTGGGCCCACGCAGTTCCCCAACCACCGCATCACCAGGCTCAAGCGGGAGTTTTCAACCAAAGGACCCGAAAAGGCAAAAAAAACACCATCACAAGCCCACGACTTTTTGCAAGCGCAGCCATGGTTGCCATCATGTCTCGCCGTTTTGCTGGGGCCCACTCCCTGGTTGCCAACCCCCCACTCCGATCCCTTTTCCCCCCCCAGAGTCCAACCCATAGACAGCCAGGAGGCCCACCTGCGAAGCAAAGGCCTGCCTTCGGAGACGGGGTTGAACGAAAAGGGCGGCGTTTCTGAAAGCAACGGCCAATGTGGCTGTGGGTCAAAACCCTGAAATTCTGGTGAACATCAAAATAGGTGGTACATTGCGTGCATCCGCCCCAAAATGGAGGCATAGGTTATGACCCATGGCCATGTGCACCAAAACAGGCCTACATCCTTTCTATATGGCTGGGGCTTCTTTCGAACACTCCAACTAACAGAGAGCAACTTGCACCCCTGGTAGAACATGCATGAGGCTCAATGTCTGCCACTCCCTTCCAAGAGGGCCGAATCACCCGGGCATGCGTCAAACTAGTCACTTCGACCTATTCATCAATCTCACCCTATTCATAAATATGATACTGTTCAGACCCAACAAATCTAGTAGCAAATTAGAATAAGGCAGTACTAGACCCACTCTAAACTCCAAGACACCAACTTCAGTCGTAGTAGGGCTCCCCGACAGCTCCCCAAAGCAAAACAATTTTGTAAAGTAAGATCGAATGTTACATTGTATATTTGATTTGTGCGAAGTTAAAATGATAAGTCCTTTACATTCCTTTCTCAGCAGATTCCCATTTTGACAGCTTTCGTGCCCTGCAAAGGGGGGACTCCATTTGGACGACTCCCTGCAACCCTCTAAGTACCCTGCTAATAAACATTCATCAGCGCACAGAGGACATTTCCAGGGGGCGGCACCTATTATCAAGGGGAAGTGATCACTGCAAGCAGAACGTGTCAAGCAGCGCGCGGAGGTCATGATGCCAGTTGCTCGAATCGCTGATTTGTTCGAATCGTTCGGAAGCCACTCGATTCTCACACGCTGCTAATTGGCTAGTACCAGCCAAAGCGGCCGTGCAAAATGTAGCCGTGCTAACACCCAACTCGCGAACCCTGAGTCAACAGGCCAAAAGCAGCGGATTGGACCAAGTGGCAGGTCTTCCCTGGTCAACTCAGGTGCCAAATTGCCCACGAAGACCGCGCAGCCGGCAGTGTCCCGACGCTGCCTCAGCGCGGAACCAACGTCCCTTACGAGGTCTTTGGAGGCTCTGCCATGGCTTGGTATCCTAAACTGCTCAGAGTCGAAACCAAAGGCCTAGCCGGCGAGGCTGCAAGCTAGGCGTCTCAATTCCCAGGGATTCCTTGACTTTCCTGGGCAAGCCGGATGCAAACTCGCAGAAAGCATAGCAGGTTGCAACACCTGGGCAGGCCATTCCTCGAAAACTTGTGGAGGTAGCACTATGAGTAGCATTACTTCGCCATACTTGGTCGCAGTGATGTTCCGTGGCACTTCCACTTGAACTCAGTTCAGCAGGCTGCTTTCACTGGACATGAGATTGAAAAACCTGGCCTGTGCTTTCAAATGAGCTGCTGCAAAGCTAAAGGAGGACTCAATTTCATTGAGCCTTAAACTTACCTGGGCAATACATTGCGAGAAGGCGTTGGTGAATGGGTCGAATTGCTGGGTTCACGGCTGGCAGCTGGGCAAGCCTGCACCAGCAAAAGGCCCTGATCAACTCTGGATGCTCAACCTTTCTAATGTTCGCCTGGGCTTCCTGCGAGGTAGTTGAGTATAGTTTGTGTTCAAAAGAATGGCTAGGTTCAAGTTGGTTTTCCCGCTCACGGCAACAAACGACCCAAGTCCCATCTATGCCAAGACTCCAAAAGTGGCTGGGCACGTCTGCCAGCGACCGCACAGTGATTTGGCAGCCGTCCAAGGTTGTGCCATTTAAGTCACGAATGGCCCGGCGGGCAGTTTCCTCACAATCGAAGTCAACCTTCCCGGTGCCATTGGAGCTGCCATTGTCCTCAAAACGCAAAGCTCCATCTTTTGCTAAATCGGAGGTTTGGATTGGTGGCTTTGGAATTGAACCGCTGACCATTTATACAACCAAACCAAAAGGGAAAGCGGCCCTAAAAATCACACAACCAAAAGAAAGCAAAGCATCACACGGAGGGAGGCTGAAAACTCAAGACCGCCATTGCAATAAGTTGTCAGGGCACTCGGCGAATCAACACATGCAGCGCAGACGTGCCTCTTGAAGCACGTCAGGCCGCTTAAAGACCGGAAGTTCTGGCTCTCGGTTACCCATGCTTGACCAGCCCGAACGTTGCAAGAGGAAAGGTCTTCAAACCAAGGGGCGGGGTCCATATACACAGTGGCATAGCGTACCTCTCCCACCGTTTGGCAGTACTCACCCAACGTCTGCGGCAATGTATCCAGGCTGAGACCTGCGGGGCCGAGCTCGGCCCGTCCCAGTTCGCAAAAACTGGGAGCGCGGATGCCAAGGCCCAGGGCAAAGCTTTTTTCACGTTGAATCCGCCAAGGTTTGAACACGAGAATCGGGCAGGTTGACCACTCAACTGACACAAGGTTGAGACAGGGTGTCAGCTTGTCAAGAATTGGAAACGCTGAATCTACCAGGCTGACACTGCACAGGAAGTCAATTGACAACTCAGCCTCAAATCGATGGATGTTGGCCTGAAACGAAGATCTTGGCGCTGAGGTCCCGAGGCCGCCGCCTCGGGCAAACCCGCCACTTTGCGGAGTGGGGCAGCTGCACGGCGTAAATTTCCGGAGACTCGAGACACAAGAGCCCCCGGCTGAGGCAGACATGTTGAGACGTAGTGAAGTATCAGTCGAGAAGCACGTTTGCACTGCCTGACCGGCCTGAAGTCAACACAACGACTAGCACAAGGCAGCACTCGAATTTGCCCAGGAGGACGACAAAAAACCAGTCCGTGACAGCCTTGACATCTGGCCCACAGGTTGGCAATTCAATCGTTTCGAGTGGTACGCTTTTGAGTTTTTTTGGGGGAGCACACGCAGGCACTGCGCCCAACACGAATGGAAGCTAAATGACAGTTTGGTGACCAAATGCGAGCAAAGCACGGGATCTGCCGAACGGGCGCTGGGACTGGAGCTTGCCTCACCTGGCCGGTGGCATCTGGTGCACTGAGTTGGTGCAGCGTTGGCGCAAACATGGGTTCTCAGAATGATGTTTTTTGCTGTTTTTTCCAGGGGATGGCTGTTTCGCGGATAGCCAAAACAAACCCATTAAAAAAAAAAAAAAAACTCTTTGCAACTGAAGAAGAGGTACCCCAGGAAATGCATGGATTGTTCTGCGTCCATGGCCGGGAAGAATCACAACAACAGCACCCGCTACGCCTCTGGAGGTCTGGCTCTGGGCGTGTCCTGCCACGGGAATCTGTGCAGGGCCAGAGATCATTTGTGGGTTTGCCTAATGCAAGCCCCCAGGGATATATGTTCCAGGCTGTGGACCCCGGGTTTAGGGTGGGTATAGGGTTAGTGTAGGGTTGGCTTGGGGTTGGTTTAGGGTGGGTATAGGTTTAGTTTAGGGTTGGTTTAGGGTTGGTTTACAGCGGGTTTAGGTGGGTGTTGGGTTGGTTTGGGTTGGCTTAGGGTTGGTTTATGGTTGATTTAGGGTTGGTTTAGGGTTCGGGTTAAGGGTTAGGGGTGAGGATTGGTTTAGGGTTGGTTGTGGGTTGAGTTGTACGTGTCGGGATGCAAGGCTGCGAGTTCAGGGGCTCGAGGGGGTCTAGGGACCGCAGCGGGGTGGGATCCGGGTGCTCCAGGGTTGGGGCGGGGTGCGGACCCTACCCTTGGCATTTTTTTTGGGGAGGGGGGCGTTGGTGGCCTGGGGACCTGCAGGGACTGGAACATATATACAATGTCGCGATATGCATGAGAGGCCTTTGGATCCAATGCTCATGCATCTGCGTGTTGCAGATACAAAGCAACAGCAAATGAGGTCTTGGGCAATCAAACACTTCAGCAATCCCTCGAGAAACAACCGGAGGTCATCACCAGGCATCAAGCTCAACTTTGAAAATAGGGTTGGACGCAGGCGCCCGAAAACAATGCGGCAAAAAGAAGGACCAACTTACTGCACTCGGACATAGCTTCCACGCTCACAATCGGTTCGATTGTGGGCGCGGCTTAGCGCCTCTTTTGTCAAGGCGCTAAGCCTTTCATGTTGCAACCCCGGCAGGGCAAGGCTCCTTCTCCTCCTTGTAGTGCAGCCACGGGTCCTGGACGGCCTCTCCCACTTCCCCTCCCTGAAGCGGAACGCCAGGCTTCGCTCGAGATACGGAGTGTGGAGCTTGAGCAAGGGAAGGGAACAGGTGAAAGAACACTCTGCTGCACCTGACCTTTCCCACACAAGGAAACGTTGGATATACTATTTGTATATATATATATATGTTACATATGTATACATACACATAGGGACAGAGACAACCGGAAGCCAAGTGCAAAAGCCATTCAAGCTTTCTGCTTCAGAAACTCGACATCCAGTGCGTCCTTTCTATGACCGTTCATTTCAATTTGATGACACCGGTGCCAGTCCTTTGACACCAACACACAACAGGCGGCGAGGGCCTGAACGTCCGGCTGCTTCTCCTCAGAGGCCGTTTCGGCACCAAATGTTGCCTGTCACATGTTACGGATGCCTCATATCCTTTGCACGGAGAAAAACAAACACACTTTGGTATGCTGGGGCATTTTAAGGCTTCTCATTGGCCCACAAGACTTGAAATTAACAGATCAAACCATTTTGGGGCCTTGAGTTGCACCAAACTGTCAGCAAACGAGGTGACTTGCCCGAGGCAGGGACAAGCTCTCTTGACGCCGAACCGCGCATATCATAAACCTGTGGGCAACCATTAGCAATTGAACACAGCCACTGCTGCAATTGAATTTGTCAAAACGATTGCCATCAATGAGAGAGCATGAAAAACAGTGAGATCCATTGGTCGGGGTGTGTCTCTGCAAGCCTGAATCATTTAGTGGTGAAAATCATGGTTTTTGTTTGTGTGTTTTTTCCTGAATGGAGATCCCATGTAAAGCAACAGGCTGACAGATGAACGCGCATCGCTCGAACTGGCCTCTGGCTCCTCCCTGTATGCAGTTGCCGGCGAGGGTGCAGGCAAGGGTGCAGGCAGCGGTTCAGGCACTGGCTCCTGTGCCGACGAATGGCCGTGAAACCAAGTCACGTCAACAAGTTCCGCACTCAGAATATATGGATCTAGTGAATGTTGCCCTCTCTCAGACTGATGGCGGCGAGGCTGCGCTGCAGGATTAAACTGCGCAGTTCGAATTTGTTGCTTTGGGGGGGGGGGGAGGTTGGCCACAATTGGCCACGTTGTCGATGCGATTGATTTTTGCTGGGTGTTTGGTAGTTGTTGGGTGGGTTTGGGGAGGGTGTTGGGCTTGTTTGGTGGAGCTGGGGATGAAGTGGTTTTAGGGTGGTTGGATTGGTTGTGGGTGGATTTGCAGTAGAATTGGTTGGGAAGGGGCTTTGGTGTAACTCAACTGCTTTGCACAAATAAAGGCTCGTGATATTTTAGGGCAATGGCGAAAAGTTGGCAGCGGCAGGCAGCAACAACAAGAATTACTCTTAGGAGGCTTAATTGGAGATATACTCTCACATACGGAACTCGTTCTGTGCAAGTTCTCTTGGATAGCTCCGTGGATTTCGAAGTTGAGGGAGCCAAATACGATTGCCGCACTCCGATATGCGCGCCTTTCCACAAGCAGTAATAGGCCGAGGCTTGCCAAGGCTGATAGCAAGCCTTAAGGCAACAGCTTTGAACAAGTCCAATCTGCTGCTTTCCGGCTGATTTGGGGTGAGCGCTGGTTGGACAGCCAGCCAAAAGCGCAAAAGTCAAAGCCGCAAAAGCCCAAGAAGCCAAAAGCCGAGCAAATAACGACACTTAAGATTGCCGCTGGGAGGCAGAGATTGGAAACATCAAAATAATTATTTAGTGAATATTAGCAAATGAAATAGTGAATGGGAATAGTGAATTAAAACAATTGCGAATGGAAATAGTGAATGGGAATAGTGAATGGGAATAGTGAATGGACATACGCCTACATGGCGAGGTGACTAGGAAAAAGCAAAAAACACTAACCTGCATTACATTTCACTAAATTTGACTAAATTCACTAAATTTCACTAAATTTCACTAAATTTTGCAAATCCAATTTAGTGAAAATTAGTGAAAATTAGTGAAATTTAGTGAAATTTAGCGAAACTAATTAAATTCAATGAAATTTTACAAAAGATTCACTAAATTTCACTAAATTTCACTAAATTTCGCTAAATTTCACTAAATTTCACTAAATTTCGCAAATCCAATTTA
>CAUJNA010003462.1:349645-352145 GCA_963377175.1 Effrenium voratum | reverse complement strand
ACACACACACACACACACACACACACACACACACACACACACACACACACACACACACACACACACACACTCACAAAACACTCCCCATTCTTGGTTACTTGTTTACGCATTTCGCTGCACAATGTGCAAATGAACAAAACACGTCCTTAGTGACAACACAAAAACAGAAAACCTGAAATTGGGCGGGTTTGGAAACGAGGTCCTTCGAATGCGTTAAGCAAGTCATATTCGGGGGCAGGCACTTTCAAACCACGTGAGGTCCTGCAGAGTTTTGACCAGTTAAAAGTCTTCTGTGCCCGTTGAGTGCTGGCTTGCTATGCTGGTGGCTGGCTGACTGGTTCGCCGGCCGGCTGGCTGGCTGACTCGTCCTCTCGCTCGCCCACCAACCCGCACTCACCAGTGATCTGACGGGTGGGCACGGCTGGGGTGGCTCGATGGGTGGCTCTTTGCTGTGCCTCTACGTGAACTATGTTGCTGCCCCACACGCACATCATCACGTGGGTGCGGGTCAAAAGTAGGTACACAAAATGGAACCCTGGTAAATGGAAACAACGCCTAAAACCTGCGGTCCCCTAATGGCTTAATTTTGACCCACATTCACTTACACGTTTCGACACAAACTTTTCTAGGTCGAGACCTGACAAGACCCATGCCTGAGCCCAGCCGGAGGACCAGCCCCAGTTCCAGCCCCAAGGTGACGACCTGCAGCCGCCCGACTTGACATGTGCCATCCTGTGGAATGGTGATTCCCCTCTCTAAAACAAATTCCCATGGTCTCAACAAGCAAGCCTGGGTTTCCCATGGTCAACAAGCCACGCCTGGGTTTCTCACGGTCTCAACAAGCAAAGCCTGGATTTCTCATGGTCTTAACAAGCAACGCCTGGGTTTCTCACGGTCTCAACAAGCAAAGCCTGGATTTCTCATGGTCTTAACAAGCAACGCCTGGGTTTCTCATGGTCTCAACAAGCAAAGCCTGCATTTCCCATGGTCTCAACAAGCAAAGCCTGGGTTTCCCATGGTCTCAACAAGCAAAGCCTCAACAAGCAAAGCCTCAACAAGCAAAGCCTCAATTGCTCAACAAGCAAAGCCTGCGTTTCCCATGGTCTCAACAAGCAACGCCTGGTTTCCCATGCTCTCAACAAGCAAAGCCGCAAACCCTACGGCCTCAACAAGCAAAGGTTGGATTTCCAATGGTCTCAACAAGCAACGCCTGGGTTTACCATGGTCTCAACGCGCAAAGCCTGGGTTTACTATAGGCATTGCAACAAGCAAATGCTCCCCATGGTGAAGTGGCGCAGGCTTGCGTCCATCCGCAGTAGGAATGGGAATGACTCGACCGATCGCTGCAATGCCAAGTTCTTCCTGGGAATCCGTCCCAGACAAAAAATGCCTGCTCGAATGGGGTCGGCAAACCGGGCTGGAGCAACAACACCAAGCGTGCCAACCACTATGTCACAGTTGGTACCGAGCAACTTGTTGGCGATGCCAACGCTTCTGCTGGATGCTCCGCAGCATGCTTGGAACTCCACGTGCTGACTTGCATCACTCCATCTGAAGTTGCGTGTTGGCAGTTTGGCTTGGCAAGTTGGATCGGGCCGTCCGAATTTCGCTCCGACTCCAGAAAGCACGGCCGGACATTGCATCCAAGGCACCAACTGCTAGACCAACTCGGGTCTTGCCAACTCGAGTCTTGCCAGTCGCCTCGGGCGAATGCTGCCAAGCAAGCTGAAATTATTGAAACTGTGTTCCCAGGCATTCCAAGCCTTCCCAAATTCTGCCAAGATCTATTCAATGATCTCGTTTCGTTCCTGTTACTTAGTCCGTTTCGCGCCAACCTGTGTTGTTGATTCAGCGGTTGTATGCGCTCGAAATGGTCAAAGTTAGCACCCCGCCTGCCACAACATGGGCTCTCCCCCAAATCGATATTATTGCTGTAGACATTCTTCAAATGACTCATGCCAAACCCAATCCACGTCAACTCTTCCGAGAGTGTGCTCACTGATTGCCTGAACTGGTTGTTGCCGTAAAATGCCACAGCCTGAATGCTACCACTGTTGGGGAATGCATTCGCTTTGCAAAGGGCTCTCTTGACCTGGACCTTCTTCTTTCGTGTGCGTGTGAAAGTGTCGGTGTGTGTGTGTGTGTCTTTGTGTGCGTGCGTGCGTGCGTGCGTGCGTGCGGTGTGGTGCGGTGCGATGCGGTGCGGCGCGACGCGGCGCGGCGCGGCGCGGTGCGGTTCGGTGCGGTGCGGTGCGGTGCCGTGCGTGCGTGCGAGGGTGGGTGGGTGGGTGGGTGGGTGGATGTGTGTGTGTGTGTGCCGGTGTGTGTGTGTGTGTGCCGGTGTGTGTGTGTGTGTGCCGGTGTGCCGGTGTGTGTGTGTGTGTGCCGGTGTGTGTGTGTGTGTGTGTGTGTGTGTGTGTTGTGTGTGTGTGTGTGTGGTGTGTGTGTGTGAGTGTGTGGTGTTGTGTGTGTGTGTGTGTGTGTGTGTGTGGTGTGTGTG
>CAUJNA010003462.1:306828-346828 GCA_963377175.1 Effrenium voratum | reverse complement strand
AAAGCACACGGCTCTGTACACTGCAGAAGCTTTTGTCTGCTCGCCCTGTCTGTACCACGTGCTTGGGGGAAGTGAGGCATCAATGCGCTGGCACCATGACTGGGAGCTGCACGGTGCGGCGCCTCTTGGGAGGCTTGTCATGCTCCAGGAGATCCCAGAAGGTCTTCCGCAGAACCAGCTGGGCTGTGGGGTGTCGCACCGCCGGTCTTAGGGACGGCCGGTGCAGGAACTTGGGCTCCTCTTGCTCGAGGAGCCTGGGTGCGTTGGAGCCTCCGCTGCCCCGACGGTAGGCGGACCTCTGCACACGGAAGGCTTCGAAGAATCGGCCCCTCACACGCTGCCATTGATCTCGGTGGACCACGCAATGCTCGGGTGCAAGCCGGCGCCCATCTATGGAGGCGAAGGTGCAAATGTCCTCGCCCATGCCAGCGAGGAAGAGCTTCATGTACTCAGCAAGGTGAAACTCTCCCTTGAAACGCTCCCAGTGGAGAAGCCCAAGGCTCTCGCCCGAGTCGACGCGGACGGTGCTCGAGCACTCAGACGCTGGCAGGAAGGGGTTGCCGCGCTTGAAGTCGGTAATGCGGAGCTGCCAATACAGGTTCTCGTCCAAGTCTCGAGCCTCCGGGGTGTTCAGGGCCTTGATGGTCTTCTCGATGGCAATCTTGCACCCATCCAGCAGCTGCAGAAGCTGGAAGGTGGCCCACGTCACAAAGCAGTCCTCCGGGATCTGCGCAACTGCCACGTAGCGATGCTGGCCCTTCGCCGCATCCGGGCGCAGCAGGATGAGGCGCTCGTGCCGCGAGCCGCTGCTCTCCACCATACACCACGTGCTGTCCCCTGTCCGGGGGAAGTCCCGACGTGAGGTGTGGCGCAGAGTCGAGCCTGGACCTGCACTCTGCGAAGAAACCTCCATTTTGCCGAATAGCACGTTAGCAAAGCGTGCCGGAATGGAGCGATGCGAGCACCGAAGAACGGCCTCGCCCGGGGCGATGAACTCGCAGAGCTCGCACTCCACGCCCTCCACGGGGTGCCTCTGAAAATGCGCAACCCGCACCTCGGGCCGCACCAGGAAGCTGCCCGCCGCGAGGTGGAAGTTGAAGTCGAACTTGATGAGGTGACCACCCCAAGGACACTCCCGGTGCAGCAGGCGCCCGTCTTTCCGTTCGCAGGCCAGGGTCCAGCTGGCCCCTTCCAGCAGGTCCGGCAGCATGTGGAACCAGTCCTCGGCGCTCTCCGGCCGCATCATTTTCCCGAAACGGAAAAAACTGGGATGTGACGATGGATATGTTGCTTGAGCCCAAGGGCTCCGGACTGGCTGTGCTTGTTTTGCTTGCAACGCAAGCTATACACTTGCTGTGCGCTGGCGCAGCTTTTCCAGGCCAATTGGAAGAACAACTCCATGTCTTATCCTACCCACAAAGTCCGCGCAGAGGCCCTGCTTTGCTGGCAGGAGGAAACTCAATTCCTGCAACTTGTCCAGCACCACATGCGCATGCTGTCACTTCTGGATCTCCCCCTGGTAGTCCAACGGGATCAGCGACCTGGCCACGACAATTAAACCAACTGAGTTGCCATGGAACCTCAAAGCCTTGGCAAGAAAACCAGCTAGCAAAACGCCAGACATGTTCAGTTTTCGGGGGAGCAGTAGTCTGCACTCTCGAAGGCAGTCCGTCTTGGTCGATGTCACGCGGCCTACAGTACAGACCACTTACAAGAATGACTAGTCACATGCTCCTGGCATGCACCCATAAGTTTAACAAGGCATACGTCGGATTTGCACGAGGCTTGCAATTCCGTCCGGCACTTGTGGTTCAAGGAACCTCTAAGATAGCCCGCGCAAAATTGACATCAGGAAGCCCCAACAACTGTAGGCCCACGGGACAGAACGATGGTTGAGGCTTACTATGTTGGAGGTGGGGCAAGGGCGCGTCCCTGATAAGGCATAGTATGCCGTGGTCTATTCACATGCATTCTTGTGCCTCCAATCTTGTCCCATGAGTCAGTACAGCACCACTTATGCCCATGCCGCATCCTCGGCTGAGTTGCCGTGCAAAGACAGGAGAGCTTCACAATACGTCAAACCCTTGCCAGAAAACAATGATGTGATGCCGTTTCCTCCCTGACACATACATCGTCATGAGAAAGCATCAAGCCCCGGCAATAGTCAAAAGCAATCTGCGCCTGAGGGCAGCATGTTTTTTCCCATTGAGGGTGCAATAGGCATGATTTGGGTGTGGTAAAAAATAGGTACCCCAAATGGAATCAGGGTAAATGGAAACCAGGACCAAAACCTGCTGTCCCTGGCTTTGACCCATACCCATTTCCCAAAAGGCCGCACCTGATGCCTGGCTGCGACAGTCCAGCCACCATGAACATCGGCTTTGCTGGGCCTTCGTGAAAAGCCCAGTGCCCAGTCGTCAGACACGGTCACTCAGAATTTTACACGCACATTCTCTTCTAAACCAATTGCTCTCCACTAAGAACACAAGAAAAAGCCCGTGCTTTCAAACAGCCAACTGACGCAAAACACCTATGAGCTCATGCGCAACCGACACTGAGCTCCGTTCTTCCCAAGCTTGGCTGTTCCCAAGCAGTCAGCAAGAAGGTCTCACAGCCCCTCTGATGTGAATACGTTCTTACTTATGGGGCATGGGTTTGCAAGAGAAATAATCGCTGGGCCCCTTAGTGAAGCTGAAGTTGCTTTTGCTTCAATATTACGAATCCCATATAGTCCCAATAGCATGTGCAGGCTACAGTACGCCCTTTCCTGCGGTGCTCTGCAACATGAGCATGCACACATGCAAACGGCAAGCACATGCATGTTCCTGGCTCACTCCTGCAACGCAGCCTGGCTCTCCATCCTTGATGGCTGCAGCGCTTTGCTTGTCGCGCTTTCGTTGAAATTCCTGGCCGCGCAGGGAAAAGCTTCGGTGAGCACATTCGGCTCTGAAAGGGTTATGCAGGCTCAGCATGTAATGGGTAGCTGCTGGCCATGTTCATGTCCAGATGTTTTGATTTGGACCAGTCTATAGAATAATGAATCGTCACATGCCGAGCTTCAAAAGGCCAGCAAGCTGTAAAGTAAGCAAGCTAGGTTTCCTGACAACAGGCGTCACACATCTGCGCGCGCAAACGCCCAAAGAAACACATACCCTTGCCGGTGTGCACCGTCCTCCTGCGCACGAAAGCGGTTGTAGGTGCTGGCCGGCGTCAACGGCACCCAAACCTTAACGGCCCGGATGGCAGACGCGCTCAACAAATCAAAGAGTACAATGATCACAAGAACTGCTACTGTTGACCCCGGATTGATACACCCCTGTTTATTAATATGGGGGCGTCCCTGGTCTTAGCAAGGAACCATCACTTTTGGAGGGGAACACCCCCCTTTTGACAAACGGGTTCATTAATATGGGGTCAGCATTAGCAAGTGACTCAATGCTCACGGTAGTCCACACGGAACGGCTAGCGGCTACCACTTTCGAGGCGACCCTGAAACCCCTGCTTGGCTGGGACTCGTGAAGCCTCGAAATTGCCCACGTGCCCGTTTGAGGGTTGCTGGCCGAAACGCCCCAGCGACAAGGGTTTACAGGCATGCCTCAACAACCTTGAGCAAGGCGTCAAAGTAGCACCTCTGCATAGAATACTTGCACAACAGAAAGTACACTTTTCTGCATGACAGCTTGCTTTTATTTTAAGATGTTGGCTGTTGCAACAAATTGTTTGCAAATGGAAGCACGAGCCTTCCAAGGTTTAGCCTTCCTGCAGCCGTTGAAGACCTCAAGGACACTCAGCGTATATCAACAGGGTGTAGACCATTCGTTGCACCTGCTTCGCATTCCATGCCCAGCATTTGGAAGCTGCGTTTTACCTCTTTTTTTGCAGCTGCCCCCTTTTTGCAGAAGTGCCGTGGGTTCCCGATTCCCTGGGCAATTGCCCCATGGCCGGCCGGGCTCTCTCGCTCTGCATCCAAGCTGCGGAGCCCGGGTCCATGGTGCGAGGCTGCGATCTACCCCCTTTGACAGCTGCGGGGCTGGTGAATCGGGGTGGCCTCTCTTTCATGGCGTTCATTGCAAACAAAACGGGGTAAACTCTTTCGAAAGGTTTGGGGTTGGAGGATCTGACTTGCACCATGCTTTAAAGCAGACAAAGATGCATCAATACTTTTTGCCTGGCACGTTCGTCGCTAGATGCCGTAGGTGCTCCTGGTATTCTGCCGGCACTGTGCAAGAACTTCTTCCCGTGTTATTCCTTTCAGGCACGCGACAGCATCCGCCACATACGAGACATGGCCAGGGTGAGCGATTCTGCCTCGAAAAGGCTCTGGTGCCATGTACGGGGAATCCGTTTCCAGCAGAATGCGCTGCAAAGGTGTGCTTTTCACGACCTCTTGCACCTCTCAGGGTTGGATGCCGGAGCTTGAAATGAACCATTGCAACTGGCAGCTGGGGTCGCGCGCTTGTCAGGTGAATCTCGTTGAGTGAACATTGTTGAAGCCGAGGGCAATAGGATGGCACTAACGAGTTGTTTTATGATCAGTTGTCCGGCATGCTGTGTGGCCTCCTCTAAAATTGAATGGTTAATGTCCAAATGGGATTAAAAAATGCACGCGTAATAAAGACTTCTCGGGGCCCAAAATAATTAGTAAATGCACCTGGATTAAAGACAAGCCCCTGCCCCCCCCCCCCACCCATGAAAAAAAAAAACAATCCAAAAAAAGTCACAAAAAAGAAGAGACAAAGAGAGAAAGGACAGGAAGGAGAGGAGAGATAGCCACCCCTGGTCCTTGGATCTTTGGCACCTTGCTCTTGGCACCTGCTTCTTTCCTCAACCACCAAAAGGGGTACTACTTCAAGCCCCCAAATTTTAAGCCCAAGACTTTATTCCAGGGGCCCCTATAATAAAGTCTTGATGCGTGGTCCCCCCTGAAAAATGCAACTTCCTAAATGCAGTTACCTCTTGGCCAACTACCTAGCCAACTTCAATCCCAGGTGATGCTGGTGAAGCTTCATGCTTTCTCCGAAAAACCCAAACTGCAGACCTTGCCCAAACTCACGTTTTCTTACATGTCTCCTGCTTAAAAACTGCCCACCATCAAACCCACAAAGGGGGTAGTACTTCAAGCCCCCAAATTTTAAGCCCAAGACTTTATTCCAGGGGCCCCTGGAATAAAGTCTTGATGCATGGTCCCCCCTGAAAAATGCAACTTCCTAAATGCAGTTACCTCTTGGCTAGCTACCTAACCAACTTCAATCCCAGGTGATGCTGGTGAAGCTTCATGCTTTCTCCCAAAAAACCAAACTGCAGACCTTGCCCAAACTCAAGCTTTCTTACATGTCTCTTGCTTAAAAACTGCCCACCATCAAACCCACAAAGGGGGTAGTACTTCAAGCCCCCAAATTTTAAGCCCAAGACTTTATTCCAGGGGCCCTGACAATAAAGTCAAATGCAAACTCAGTTCCAAATTTGAAAAGGAAGCTCCAGCAATACTAAATCAATTTGAAACTCAGTTCCAAATCTGAAAAGGAAGCTCCAGCAATACTAAATCAATTTGAAACTCAGTTCCAAATCTCAAAAGGAAGCTCCAGCAATACTAAATCAATTTGAAACTCAGTTCCAAATCTCAAAAGGAAGCTCCAGCAATACTAAATCAATTTGAAACTCAGTTCCAAATCTCAAAAGGAAGCTCCAGCAATACTAAATCAATTTGAAACTCAGTTCCAAATCTCAAAAGGAAGCTCCAGCAATACTAAATCAATTTGAAACTCAAGTCTACCAATACTAAATCTGATGGAAACTCACCTCAACATACTATTCCCCATGCCCCCATCGTTGGGGGGGGGGGGGGCTCCCCTTTACTAATCCCCATTGGACATTAGTTCTATACCGACATATGGCTTCCAGATAGCTGAGGGACAGCCATCGCGAAGAGGCCCTCAACTAGCTGTGGCCATTCTGGGCGGGGCGCTAGAAGTTGTCTGCGCAGGGAACCATGCACTCTATCTGAGTCTTGTGGGGCGCTACCAAGCCAATCTAGATGTCAAGGCATGTGCCCTTATTCGATGTTGTGCGAGGGTACTGGATTACACTTCTGGCTGAAGGTTACTTGAAGCACCCAGTCATCACAGAGATGTGGACATCCTTGGCTTCAACAGCCTTGCAGCAGGGCTCTTTAGGAAGGGTGTCACTAAACATAACTTGGCCCAACCCTTCCCACTGTGTACATCAAAAGCGAAAAACCGCCTAAGATTGACTCCTTTTCACTGCTATTGTTCACCTAAAAACAGGCTGAACCACAACCCCGGAAGGAAGACTCAGTCGGCATGTTGTTTGCAGGGACGTGCCTCCTGGGCGTTCTTGAAGGTCACCACGCCCGTGAAGCCCAGGCGCAGGCCCGAAAACCCTTCCAGCAGGGCGCTCGCCAACTTCTGGGAGCTGGTGAAGCAGTGCACGTGCACCGGGTGGGACCTCGGACTGTCCGTCAGCATGCACGCCGAGGATGCCTTTTCACAAAGACCAAAAAAAAACAAAATACATATAAAAAAATCAGAAGCTCATCATCAAACTGATCCCAGTGACTCGGGAAGATGAGCCTCCAGCAGTTCCAAGGTGTCCTCTTCTGCACAGCGCGTGTGCACAACCAGTGGCTTGCCCAAGGACACGGCTAAGTCAATCTGGCGAACAAATACCTTTCGCTGCAGCTCCCGCGTGTGCTGCTCTTGTTTTTGTGCACGTGTCTTCTTGTCGTAATAATCCAGGCCACACTCGCCCCAAGCGACGACTTTGTCCCGCGACATTAGTTTCACAATCTTGTCTTCCATTTCGCTATTCCATTCATGTGCGTTCAATGGATGTATGCCAAACGCCCCGTAGACATTGTCATGCTTCAAGAACTCCACTGCGGCGTCAATCCCTCTCGCACTACATCCGATATTGACACAGCCCTCAAGATCACGCTCAGAGCCTTGCAGCGTCTCGCGCCACTCCAAGAAGTCAGCTCGTAACCGCGGCAAGGGTTCCTCCCCTTTTGCCACTGCTTTGGCGGCATCCTTATGGCTCTGCTCGGAGAGGCGCGGCAGCACCAGGTCCAGGTGGCAGTGTGTGTCAACAAAGGACGTGCCGTCCTCCTTGCGAAGCCTGTCCTTGCAGGCAGAACCACACCAATTTGAAAGAATGGACAGCAGCCACTGCAAACACAACCAAACAAAAGCAAGGCGTACTACAATTTCAGAGTTTCACCAACCATGCGCACCACAAATTTGCCCCCAGAGTTGCGCCGAGAATCCCTGATTGCGCTTAGCGAGCGCTTGGCCCCAGCTGCCTCTGCTTTGATATGAGGCCTCTTTCGTCCGAAGGCGCTAAAGCTGCGGGTGCCGTTGAGGCCGAGGCTTGCAAGGGAGGCAAGTGTGACCATGACCTCAGCCGGCTAAATGCGCGCGACATGCCAACACACATCTCACACAAGGACAACTGTAGGGGGTGCAGCAATGTTTTAACACTAGAAAAATACGAGTTCTCAAAGCTACAGCCGTGACTGGCACTCCACTTCGCTTGCCGTTGGCCAAGCCCAGGGCAGTGACCCCGCGGCGTCTCATGGCGCACCTGCTATGCAAACAAATGAGCTCCCATTGCTGCGTGGCTGCGCACGCTGCTCCTGATAGATCTAATCACGGTGGGCGACGCTGCGCTGTTCGAAAATATTCGAAAATGCAATGAGGGAGCTTTGGCCGTTTGAGTGCAAGCGCGCCATACAAAACACGCAAAGCAGCAACCATGTCTCTTTATTCTGTTGTTTGCTCTTGCTTGTGTGACGACAGGCGTGTTATCGTTTGAGCAATGCGCTCATCAACCGAAGACAGCGACGTGACGAGCGCAAGGCCGCGCCAGCTACAAGTCTAAATCCGTAGTTTTTTTGACTCCGGGTGCAATTCAACAGGTCATAGTATCGCATATGTACGTGTTGTCATGGCGCCTCCAAAAAACCTATAGGCCTTGATAATTCACAAACCAAGGTGTGCAAGCCATCCCGCGGCGAGGCTTGTCAGCTGGGCGGCAGCCGGCTAACCGCCTCGGCCGCGCCATGGCGCGCGACCGCTACACCTCGGGCCAGGGCGGCGCAGCTCCATTGCGCTAGGCAGGCCAGCGAAGGTGGCGGCGAGGGCCCGCTGTGCCGCAACGGCAACAACGCCGGACCAGCGCTGGTGAAAGGCCTGCAACGCTGAGGCACGCAGCCACTGAGGCCGCTCCCTCGCTTTGGCACGGGCGAGGAGCAAATCCCGCACCTCGCCGTTCCACCAACCGCCGGCCTCGATGCCGAAGACCACGAGCCGGCACCGCCGTGCCGTGCTCAAGCACAACCCCAGCTTGTCTGGCACTGCTGCCTCTGGGCTGGCCGGCCCTCCCAGTGGGCTGACCATCGTGGCGTCAATGGCAACCTGAGCGCCATGCCACACGGGCAACGCAGACGCCAGGATCTCGATGCGCCGGGCATCAGAGACCGGGACATCCACGTTCATCTCCGGCAGACACGCGCGATCGCCCGCTCCACCGATACAGCCCTGGTCCTGAGCACGCCGGACGTCGGGAAGGCAGCGACATGGTCACCCAAAGCATCGGCGGGGCGCCCGCAGCGGCAGGCGCGCGCGCGGATGCGGGGAGGGCGCGCGAGCCGTGGGCAAAACATGCAGGGCTCTCCCCGCCTGAGGCCCCGCCTGCGACAACAGCAGCGCGCGCGACGCAAGGTCAAGGTGTGAAAACAGCGTGTCGCGCGCCGCCACGTCAGTCAGGTCAGCGCGGTGGCCTCTCCTTGCCATCCGCGGAAAAAATCCCCGGCCTCGCCAGGCTCCTGGCCCGGCGCCACCCCGTCCCAGAGTTCCTGCCACGTGGGCCTGGTGAAGCCTGGCGGCAGCGTCAGCGCCGCCTGAACGGCTTGGGCCGCACACGCCGCCGCCGCCAGTGCTCAGCGCAGCCAGAAGGTCAGCCCCAAGCGCCGGCAAACGCTCCCTCAGAACCGGCAGTCGGCCCAGCATGCCCAGTGCACCGTCTTCCTAAGGTGCGCCTCTATGCCCGCATGCTCCTGCAACACAACACGAGCAACGCCGGCCACCTCCGGTTGGCACACGGCGTACACGTCGTCGAGGTAGGCGAACACGGTCTCCCGGGGAGCAAGGTGGCAGAGGCCGCCTGCAGCGCCGGGTGCTGCCCCAGCGCGTATAGGGCTGGCATGTTCAATGCAGCGGCTTTCTGCTGTGCAACCTGGCGTCGGGTAAAATTTGTTTGGTGCCGACAGACGAGCCCCAGCGCCCGCTGGCCGCCGACATGTCAAGCTGTCTTGCCGACACGCCACGGAGCAATGGCCTTGACGGTGGCTGCCACCAGCGCCAGCCCACGAGGGTGGCTGCTGAGACCAGCCAGCCTTTAGGCGCGCCATGCAATGCCCATGGCGGTGGCGCCCCCGACAGTCACCCCCGCAGAACAGACGCTGCACGCTCAGGTGCATAGCCGTGCCTGCGGAGTCGCAACCTGTCCACCCGGCGTTCCCGTGCCAACCCAGCCAGAAGCACTGCTGCGTGAGCCGGACCATCCCAGCAGCACTCACGCACGATGCCACGGGGCCGATGGCCCTGGAGAGCACCACAATGCACCCAGCCGGATCAACCCGTTACAAGGGGCGCGCCGCAGGGCGGCCTTTGCTGCAATTGAGCCGTGTGACCCGTGTAGTATGTTGAGAGCACCCCGGTTCGCGCTTGACTTGATTTACCACGCCGGCTCGCCAGAAGGGCTCCGACAGGAACAAGCTTAGAAATGGTTGCCCCTCTTGCCACGCATCTTGCCGGTCCGAGCCTCCCGGAGGCCGGGCACCAAAAAAAACCAGAGGCGCGAACAAAAAAAGAAGAACAACAAAAAACAGTGGAAGCACATAGCTGGGGGACCGGCCCAGTATAAAAAATCGGTCGGCCCAAGCCCTCCCGCAGCTTGGCAATGGACTGTGGGGATCGCGTCTCCGCCATCCGTGCTCTAAGTTGCATCTTCCCTTGCCCCGCCAGATGCCCTGGGTGCTGCAACCCCCGGGGCGCCAGTGCCAGTCACGTTTTGTTGTTTCTCCTTTTTCCCCCCAACGCCTTTTTCCGTCCAGCGGCGGTGAGACCCAGCAAGCCCGGAACCCCCCCCACCCGAAATGGCCGCCGAGAAAGGCGAGCGAAACGCTGCGCCCCGCAAGAAGCAGCAGCCGGGGCTGACAATGCGTGCAACTAGTGTCCGGAGAAAGCGGGCCGCAAGCAGGTTACGCATACCCATCCTGTGGGCATACCTTGCACCTAGGGTATATGCGAGTGAATGTGCGCAGTTTGCGATGCCCGTGCTGCTCGGTTGGTCGGGGAAGAAAACTTCGTAAATGCTTGCATCATCTTGCATCCTAGAAGGAGTTGGGATACCAGCGGCAGCACCCGCCTATGATCGGTTCCTCCCCTGAGAGGCTTCCCCCAGAAGCGCCGGAACACGTGTGCGCGTTTTGCTGTCAACATGTTGCCCTAGTTGACGCCTCTACCCCGGAGTCGGACCATGCGTGGGTGGAATTGCGCAACAGATAGGCCGGCCGATGGCGCTGGAGAGCTCCACGGTGCACCCAGCCGGCTCAACCCGTTTTACAAGGGGCGCGCTTCAGCGCGGCCTTTGCTGCAATTGAGTCGTGTGTCGTGTGACCCGTGTATTATGTTGAGAGCACCCTCGCACTTTCTGAAAGGGACTTTGCGGAAAGCGCTCCGGTTCGCGCCTGACTTGATTTACGACGCCGTCTCGCCAGAAGGGCTTGGACAGGAACAAACTTGGAAAATTTGGTTCCTTCTGCCACTCATCTTGTTCTTCCGCCTTTCGGGAGCAGTTAGAAAGTTGCTTGCTCGCTTCGACGACTTTTCCACGGGCGGCAAGGAAACACTCGGGCAAAAGCCCCACGGCACGATCAGGCCCTGGCAAACGGGCTGGTCCTGTTGGTGCGGGCGATTTGTCGGGCCTGGAGGGTGTCGGCATCCTTCGCCAAGGGATCAGCCACCCCCAAAATCTTGGATCGGGTATTGGCTCCAACCAATAGAAATCAGTATGTTTGTACTGATATTGATTTCGTCGGTTTCTATTGATATAATCAATATATTTTTTAAGCCCGGATTTTAAGACTTTCTTGATCGGCGCTGGTCGGCCCAGCTGACCCATGCAGCCATGACAGCCTTTGCTTCGTCCCTTCTCAGGCAGGCTGCCGGGCCGGAGCTTTGCAATGCCGGGGGTGGCACCCGGCCTCCCCTCGGCACCTTGCTGGCTGATCTTGCCCACGTGCCACCGGCGGGCGCATCCCGCTTGCCCGGCCGGTGAGCCGCACAGCCGGAAGCGGTATACAAATGGCTGCCCCCTTAATACCCCCTAAGCACATCCGGGGGCCGCCGGTATATAAGTGGCCTGCAGGAGAAGACGGAAAAAGGCGCGAGAAAAACAACAAAAATCCAAAACAGGTGCCGCTGGAAAAAACAGGTGCAGAAACATGACACTGGGGCGCAGCCGAGCTGGCGCTTCAAGTGCCCGGGCGCGGGCCAAGGACCGGATGAAGGAGGCGGCCTCATCACTCCACCGCCCGCCAACCTCGACTGCAAGCACGGCCAACCAGCATCTGTGCGCCCGCACGAGCTCTGGGTAGGCCCGACCTCCAGCCGCCTATCGTCGACCCGGTCAGCTTGAAGGTTCAAGTCCGCAAGGCGTGTGTTGGAGGTGACTCTGGCTCCAGCTGCCGCACACTCCAGCGGACACCCGCGCCCCCGGAGCACACCTGACCGGGCGCAGGCTGCACGATGGTCGCCGAAGGGGTCCAGAAGGCGACGGCACCGGCAGGTGCGCTCAGCAAGAGGCAAGGGGAGGCGCAGGCGGCGCAGGAGGAGAATACGGAAGAGATGGCAGGGATAGGATAAGGCTGATGAGACTGGCACTGTAGTGAGGAAACGGCTAGCGAAAGGCCCGGACTGGGAGTGCAAGAGCGCTTGGTCCCAAACTGCATCTCAATATAGTGTGTATATATATATATATATACACATATGTCGATGCTAAGGCAAATATTCAAAAAATGTTTTACATATTAGTATGTGTGTGTGTGTGTATGACAACACGTTGGTTTACGCGTGCTTGCGTCAATGTATGTTGAAATGCCTGTCCACACATATCAGTTCCCGATGGGGGCTTCACATCGCTACTGGAGGCCCAGTCGAAAACTAAAAGCTTAAACTACAAGTTGGGGACCTGTTTGTTTGATGCCTAGAAAACCGGAAGCCCAAATTTTGGTGGGCCCAGTACCAAAAAACATGTGAAAACAAAAAACTATCAATTCAAATTTTAGAAGGCCACGTGAGCAGTAAATCTGAAGACGTGAACATATGAACCACATTTCGGGATGCCCAAAAAGACAACGCACACATCACCATGACAAAGCCCGGCTGCGCCCCAGTGTTGTCGGCGCTCTTGTTGCCAGGTGGTCGGCCCAGCTGACCCATGCAGCCATGACAGCCTTTGCTGCCGGGCCGGAGCTTTGCAATGTGGGGGGTGGCACCCTGCCTCCCCTCGGCACCTTGCTGGCTGATCTTGCCCACGTGCCACTGGCGGGCGCATCCCGCTTGCCCGGCCGGTGAGCCGCACAGCCGGGAGCCGCCGGTGTACAAATGGCTGCCCCCTTAATGCCCACTAAGCACATCCGGGGGCCGCCGGTATATAAGTGGCCTGCAGGAGCAGACGGAAAAAGGCGCGGGGAAAAAAACAAAAAAAAACGGCCCAGTGAACAGCAAGGATGAAAAAAACTATGGAGCAACAAATTTCGCAACAGCTGGCAGCCAAAAACATATACAGGTCACAGCCAAGTTTGAGAAAAACAAAACGGCAGCTGTGCATTTTGTGATAGAACCTATGGGGACCACACATGTCTATGGGTGAAAACGTTGCGGCACAGCAGCCCTCGCCGCCACCCTCGCTGGCCTGCCTAGAGCCTTGGATGGAGCTGCGCCGCCCTTGCCCGAGGTGCTAACGGTCGCGCGCCATGGCGCGGCCGAGGCGGTTAGCCGGCTGCTGCTGCGGCCCGGCTGACAAGCCTCGCCACGGGACGGCCTGGTTCCGAAGGCTGATGGGCTTCTCGGCTCGTAGAGCGCGGCCTGTCAAAATGTTGAAGCCAGCGGAAAATATGGTCCAGAGTGTGCCTGCCTTAGACTCAAAAAATTACATTGCGGACAATACTGAGCATTCCATTTTAGAGGGGTCCTCATGCTTCCAAAAAATATCAATTTTGATCATTTTTTTTTCCGTGCAGCGAGGGTGAGACATGTTGTTTTTCGTGCAAGCAGGGTGAAGCGCTTTCGGCGACAAGGGCGGAGGAGCCTTCCCCGCCGTCGTGCCGCCACGGCCCGGGGCCCATCAGCCGGCCCGCAGCGGCAGCCGGCTGGCTTCCTCAGCCTCGCCGAGGCGTGCGGCCGCCAGCACATCGGGCCAGGGCGGCGCGGTGCCATCCAAGTCCAGGCCCGCTCCTGGCAGGCCAGCCAGAGTGGCAGCCAGCGCCCTCTGCGCCGCAACGGCAATAATGCCGGACCAGCGCTGGTGGAAGGCCTGCACAGCCGAGGCCCGCAGCCACTGAGGCCGCTCCCTCGCCTTGGCACGGGCTAGGGCGCGCAGCAACTCCCTCGCCTCGCCGTTCCACCTTCCCCCAACCTCGACGCCGAAGACAACGAGGCGGCACCGCCGCGCAGCAAGCAGCTCCGGGTAAGTTGTCTCCCGCTTACGCCGGGCCGCCTGCTCCAGCACCCCCCCGGCTTCTCTGGCGCTGCGGCCCCTGGGCTGGCCGTCCCTCCCGATCGGGCTCACGAGCGTGGTGTCGATGGCCACCTGGGCGCCATGCCACACCGGCAATGCCGACGCCAGGATCTCGATGCACCGGGCATCGGACACCGGGACATCAACGTTCATCTCAGCCACGCGGACGTGCATGGCCACCCGCCCCCCCGCTTCGCGGCAGACGCGCGCGACCGCCCGCTCCAGGGGGACAGCCCTTGTCCGCAGCACACCAGACGTCGGGCAAGCAGTGACATGGTCCCCCAAAGCATCTGCGGGGCGCCCGCAGCGGCAGGCGCGGGCAGCTGCGGGCAGTGGCATGCGGAGGCGGCGAAGCAGGACAATGCGGAACAGGTCGCTCGGCAGCCGAAGCTCCGCGGCGGTTGGCAGAACATGCAGGGCTCTCCCCGCCTGTGGCCCCGCCTGCGACAACAGCAGCGCGCGCGACGCAAGGTCAAGGTCTGAAAACAGCGTATCGCGCGCCGCCTCGTCGGTCAGCGAGGTGGCCTCTTTTTGCCAGCCGCCTTGGCCCGGCGCCGCTCCATCCCATAGCCCTTGCCACGTGGGCCTGTGGAAGTCCGGTGGCAGCGTAGATGCCGCCTGGACGGCCTGGGCCACGCACGGCAGCCCCACCACCCCCCTCGTTCAGCGCAGCGAGGAGGTCCGCCCCAAGCGCCGGCAGACGTGCCCGGAGGACCGGGAGGCAGTCGGCCCAGGACGCCCAATGCGCCGCAAAGCGCTCGCGGCGCGCCGCTCGCAAGCCAAGGCCGCCATGCACCAGAGGCAACTGCGCTCGCCCCAGCTGCAGCTCGCCCAACTCGGCACCCTCCAGCGCCGGGCGGCCACCAGGCCCATCCCCGGCGAGCAAGCGGCTCAAGCAAGCGGCGAGGGCGTCGTCGTGGCCCGCAGCATACGCAGCTGTGTCAGCCGGGGGCAATGCTCTCAGCAAGTAATTGCACCGCGGCCGCGCGCAGTAGAGGAGCACCAGCCACGCCGCCTGCAAGTCCGGCACGCAGGGGATGCGGTCGAGCAGCTGTTGTTGCTCCGCGCGTTTTTGGCGCAAATGGGCCTGGACGAAGGCGGCATGGCCCACCGGAGTGCCCAGAACAACCAGGCCGCGCCGCTCAGGCGGAAGCGTCCAGGCGCCAACCCACAGGTCGGCCCCGCCCGGCCCCTGCAGTGCATGGACGCCAGCCGGCTCCTCGCCAGCCGCATTCCAGACGCGCGTCTTGCCGAGGTGCACCTCTATGCCCGCATGCTCCTGCAAAGCCACTCGGGCAACGTTGGCAACCGCGTGTACCCGTTCTGGCTGACACACAGCGTAGACGTCATCGAGGTAAGCGAAGACGGTCTCTCCGGGGGGCAATGTGGCGGCAGCCGCCACCAGCGCCGGATGCTGCCCGAGCGCGTAGAGAGCTGGCATCAGCGGGTCTCCTTGTTCGCCCCCTTCCGCCTGGGCGATGTCGTGCGCCACGCCCGCAGCGTCATACCAGAGGTACGTGCTGTGCTCCGCGTAGAAGAGGCGGGCGAAGGGGAGCAACGGGGCGAGCGCAGTGTCACCCGCGAGGCCCCCCAACATACTTGTCTGGTGGACGTGGTCATACGCCCCGACACCGTCGATGCTGACCACCGTCGCGCGCGGATCCCTTTCACACAGGGCGCGGACGGCTCGGGCAGCAGCCTCCGTTCCGGCCCGAGTCCCGAGGGCGAACTGGAAGGGCCGGCAAGCTGTGTCGAAGGCGGCGGAAAACTGCTGCGCCAGCGTCCGGGCCACGAGTCGGCGGAAGGTGTCCCCCATCACCAGGCCGCGGACTCGACCGTTCGGCTTGCGCAGCGCCACCATGCGGCCCAGGCGAAGCGCCCGGGCGACGGTGTCGGGAACGTCCCCTAGCGCGAGTCTTTGCGCCGCATGGTGGAGCAGCTGCATGTCCTCTTCCGTCTCCAAAAGCAAGCGCAGATGCTCATTGGTGCAGCCCGACGGTCCAGGGGCCGCGCCGCGGCGCGCACGGCGTACGTTGCTGACGAAGGCGCCCCACGACAGCCGCACTGGCTCGCTTGGCTGGTGTTGGAGGACGGCTTCAGGGACCGGCACTCGCGGGACTTGCGGTCTGCGGGCGGGGTCCCGGAGCTCCTGCAGCGTTTCCTCATTGCCTGGCGCCAGCGGCTCCGCCGTCAGCGCCCGAGCTGCAGCCGAGAGTTCGCCCAAGTGAGCCAGGGCCGCAGCCCGCTCACCCCTCGCTTCAAGCGAGTCGGGCGGGGGTCGGCCGGATGTGACCCCAGCCGGGGCTTGCGCCGGTTGCAGCAACTGGGCCCACTCGCCCGCCTTGAACAAACGCACCCTCTGTTCCAGGTCCGCAGGGGCGATCCGTGCTTGGCCGCGCGCCCGGGACAGCAGCATCCTCGGAGCAAGCATGAACAACTTCCACCCCGCTGTTTCCTGCGCGCGTGCGTTTTCGCGGCGCATCCCGGATCAGCCTAAGGCCGGCGCGCAACGCGAAAGCGAGGAGGCCGCGCAGCCAGCCCGGGACCCCCTGCAGCGTCAACGTGCGGACGCGGAGTACAGCAGCAAGGTCGATGTCGTTCAAGGCGTCCAGTCCTCGCTGCATTGCCGCCTCGGCCACATCCACCTGGTTGCGGGCGCCGCCCCTGGCACCCCTTCGCCGACCCTGTTGCACGCGCCGTGTGGGCAAGCTGCCTTCGCCTGGCTCCAACTCCGGCGTTGCCTCCACACTCGGGTGAAGTTCCGGTCGCGTGGCAGAGACTAGGCGGAAGGCGTCTGCGGAGCGCAGGAGCTGCGCCGCCGCCTCCTGGCCAGCAAAGGCCTCAACCAGCGTCTCTTGCACCGCCGCGTGGAAGTACCCATCAGCTTCGACGAGGGAAGAAGCGATGGCCGCAAGCGGCAAGGACACGGCGCGACTGGTTGTGTCCGGTAGCCGCTCGGCCGCCTGATGCGCCCCCAGCCCCCGCAGCACGAGACGGACGGCGTCTACATCTGCTGGGGCCGCCTCCTGCAAGTGTTGCACCATGGGCAGCCACCCCGGCCACGTTGTCTGCTGCGTCCACTCCTCAAAAGCAGTGCGGGCCAAGGTGCCGGCGGCGGCGTGGAGCAAGGGCACGTACAACCAGGAATTGCCTCGAGTGGAAACAGCGCCCGACGGAGGCCCACGTGTCCACCAAGAGGCGGGGCGGGGCGGGCTAAAGGAGCGTGGGGGAGAGGCGGGCGCGTAGCCCGGCGTCACGGCGCCAGGCTGGCCCGGGGCGGCCTCTCCACCAATCGGCCCCTCGGGCTCGTCAACGCGGGGCGTCTCATCGGGCAACGTGGCCGCTTCAGACGAGGGCACGCTCACTGTGGCTAGTGGGAGAGACATTGCCGGGCCTGCGCCACCCCCGAGCGCGGGAACATCGCCTGAGGCATCACTCCAAAGGCTGGGCGTGCGCCAGCCCATCGGGCCGGCGGGTCCGGGCACTGATATGCCCGCTCTGGACAGGGCGGCCGCCGCAAACGCACGCTGCGTCACCAACTGATCGGCCTCCCCGGGCCCCGGGTTTTTGGCCTCTCCGACTCGGCAGCCCGCCCAGGGGCCGCAATGCGGCAGCCGCCCCCAATCCCCAGCCCCAACACACCCGACCCCCTCCCTGCGCGCTTTTTGCATCCACCGAGCAAGCGTCACGGCCGCGAATAGCAGCCGTCCGGCCGCTCGAGGCAGCCAATTGCTAAAAAACACGACCCTACGGTCTCGCCTTCGCGCGCAAGCTGTAGGGCTGGGTGAAGCTTGGGCCTCCTTAGCGGCGCCCCTCCGCTGCCAGGATCGCCTCAGCAGCCTGGACCAGCTGCCGCTGGAGCTGCGGGCCAGAACGTCCACCGCGTTTGCCCTTGTTCTTGCCCTTGCCCTTACCTCCTTGGCGCCCCAGGCTGCGGCTGCGGCTACGGCTGCGGCCGCGGGTGCGGCTCCGGCCCCGGCTGCGGTCTCTGCTGCGGCCGCGGTCCTGCTGCGGGGCCGGTGGACGGGGCGGCTCCTCGTAGTCCTCCGGCTCCGCGTGGGCCTCAGCCAGGCCGCGGACCAGCCCAACCACCCCCTCCAGGAAGGCCGTGACCACGGGATCCAAGCTCTCTGGCAAGCTTGGCCCCTGCACCAGCCGCTGCAGGTCGATGAGTGCCCGGCATGCTCGGCAGTGTGGCCCAGCCGCCACGTCACGCAAGCGGCACGCTGAGCACGCCATGTGGGTCCTAGCCAGACAGGGGTTACAGGCCGGCGTAAGCTGAGCCAAACACGAGTCGGCAAGGGTACATTCAAAAGGGAACGAAAGGGGACCGAACCAGAGGGCAACAGGGTACCCGGCGAACCCCTTCCTTTTTCAGCAGCCTCGGAAAACCCATGGTGCGAGGGGGCAGCCTGACTATTACGGGTTTGTGCAGGCACGGGCCGGCCGCGCCACGCCTTGGCCGCTCCAGCTCGGCAGCCCGCCTCAGGGACGCATGTCATTCGCACGCGCGACGTCCAGAAACTCACGCCGTCAGCAGCTTCACGGCCGCCGCACCGTCGCGCGATGACGCCCCGAGCAACAAGGTACCCTCCGCAGCGGCGCCGGACGGCAGCCTGAGGGCCGCTTAGCCCCGCAGCCCCTCCTGCGGTCACGCCGCGTTGCGGCTCGAACGACGGCCTCCCCCGCGGCGGCTGGGCGGGCAGCAGCTGACCCGCCGGCGCCGGCCCTGCCAGCGTCTGTGCCGCCGCCGCCCCTGCCAGCGCTTGCCGTAAGAGTTGGCAAAACAGCGTTTCGGAAGAGCACCCCGCACCGCGTGCGATTGTGCGAACCTCCTGTGCGCCGCCGAGCCGGAAACTTTCCAAGACGGCGGCCGCAGCCTCCATGGCAGCCTGAGCGTCGGAGCAAAAGCCCTGCTCCTCCAGAGGCAAGGTCGCTAACCGACGGGCCTGCAGCACCCTGTGCCGCCATCCGTGGGCCGCGAAAATGCCCAGAGCCACGCCCAGCAGCAGCCCGGCCGCGCCCCCGACGCAAGCCCAGCCCCATGCCAAGCTCAGGGGGCCAAACCCGGTGGTGAAGTACACCGGGGCCTCCCCCGAGCACGCCAGCAAAGCATGGGCCACACTTTGCCGGCACGTCGCGGGCAAGGACGCGGTGAAGGCAAAAGCCGAGGAGGCAGCATTGAACAAGGCCGACCACCCAGGCGCCAGCCATCCTGCCGCTGCTCCCAACCACAAGGGTACGTCGGCCATAGGAGATCCGCTACGCGGACTGGGGGGCAAACAGAGCGAAACTAAACACCTTAAGCCTTGAGCCACTTGAGCCAAAATGGCTTGAGCCAAAATTTAATTTTGTAAACATTTGTTGTATTTTGATCAAAAAAATAATATTTTGTCAACATTTGTTCTATTGGTGAAAGAATTAGTGAAAATGGAGACATAATTATCATGGATGACACACTTTCCTCAAAAAACATGTAGCCAGTCAGATTGTTTGTCAAACATTTGGAGTGCAAAAGTTTGAGGTCACAGGAAGTTGCAGTCCACAATGTTCCCTCACTATAAATTCGAACCATGTTCACACTTAAAAACATGTAGTTTGACAATCATGTGCGTGCCCTCGCTTTGGCACGGGCGAGGGCGCGGACGCCTCGCCGTTCCACCGGCCGCCGACCTCGATGCCGAAAACGACGAGCCGGCCTCGCCGTGCCGTAAGCAGCTCCGGGTAAGTCGTCTCCCGTTTTCGCCTTGCCGCTCGCTCCAGCACAGCCCCAGCTTGTTTGGCTGCCTCTGGGCTGGCCGTCCCTCCCGGGTAAGGTGCCATCATGACGTCAATGGCAACCTGAGCATCATGCCACATGGGCATGATGCAAACGCCAGGATCTCGATGCGCCGGGCATCAGAGACCGCTGCATCATCTTCGGGCTGCCCGTTCTCGCAGGCTTCTTCTTCTGAGGACTGTCCTTGAGGGAACGCACCACCTGAAAATCCGGCGATCGCGTCGAGGAGCGGCCTTATATTCAGGCGAATTGGGAACCGCTTGGGCAGTCGCCCCCTGGATTGGGTTGGGTTGCGGCTGTGGCTCTCGGGAGGGGCGCGTGGCCTTGTGGTAGGCGATGTATTGCGCAGGTTTGTGTCACGTTCTTTGGCCCAACAATTGAATTGTTTGGAATTTCGAAGAGCGTTTCAATGCGGCGTGCCAGCAGTGCCATTATGCGCTCTCGTGACCGTGTTTTCGGTCGATGCGGTCTGCGCGTAGTGCATGTGAGTCGGCTCGCACTGCTTCAGGCCTTGCGCACACCCGATGTGTCACGCAGTCCACGTATGTGTGGAGTGACGGCAGGAAGTGCTCGCGCAGAGGGGAGCAAGGGGGAGCCTTTTTTTTTTTGCCAGCGCTGCTTTCGCTGTTTAACGGCTTGTACATTGTTGCCGCTCCTGAATGCGGACTTTGTTTGACGCAGTCGCCCGGCACTTGTACGAGGAAGTCCGCATTTCCTTGAACCACGCCAGGGCTCGTGTGGAATGCTGCCGCCGTTGACCTGCCTGGACACGACGCTCTCGCGCCAGATGGCTCAGCCTGGTGTGGCGCGGGTGCCTCGCCTGCAGCGGAGGGAAGGATCACGGTTTTGGGGGCCCCTTGGGGAACAGATGCTTATGTGCAGACCCAACTCACCGCAGGCAAGCAGCTGCGCTTTTTGCAAGTCCCTCCGGCCCTACCCGCCTTGCAGGTAGCCTTGTTTTTGTCGTTATACTGTGCGTCGCCACGGTCTAATTACGCCTTACGCATGCTTCCCCCCAACCTGAAAGCAGGCTTTGCCACATTCTTTACTGCGTGCTGATAACAGTGGCCACCTCCCCTCCGCAAGCGGCTTGCTTAGCCCAGGTAGCCTTGAGAAAAGGTGGCTTGGGACTGCGAAGCGCTCAACTACACGCGCCCCCTGCCTTCTGATCGTTGTGGCTTTGAGGCTTCCACGTGGCCAGCGCTACTCGCGCAGAATGGCCCTCAGCCTCAACCGCCCAAGAGTGTTCAAAAAAACTCGCCCGAGTTTGCACGGGGAAAGCCAACGCCCTCCGAGCAGAGCGGAAGCGAGGGCGCTGCAAGGCGGCGCTGAGCAGTGCCCACCACCTGCGGGCCGACGCGTTTCCGGCAGTCCACGCGCCAACAGGCGCGCAGCGGGCACGCCGCCGCATGGTCGCCCAAGACATCGAGCGCGGCGCCGCACGGGAACCCATCGCCTCCGCAATACCGGTGCATGCGGGCGCCGACGCAAGGCGACGTGCATGTGCGCCGGGGGCAGCGTCAGTCTGCACGGCCGCAAGCCAAGCCCCCGCATGCGGGCCAGACTACGAGCGGAGGCCGGCGCGGTCGCTCGGCCGCATGTGTGGCAGAAGCTCGGTCTCGCGAAAAAGGGAGCAAGCGCCCCCCTCAGATATGTGCAAGCGTTCGTTAGGTCTGCCACAGCGTGCTACAAAATGCCACAAGGCTGCGCCAGATTTGCCACACGCCTTCCCGCCTCCACCACATGTGCAACAAGCCTTCACCAGATTTCCTACAAACCTCCAACAAATTCGCCGTGGGTTGGCCGTCGCTAAGCTTCAGCCTGTGCCCGCGTTGGGGGCCGGAGCAACGCCTTCCAAGATGGCGGCAAGGATGGCAACAGCTGGCGTTGGTCGAACAACAACAATTATCAATTCAATGTAGTAGTGCCTCGCGCCCGGACGGAAGCGAGCGACCCACCCGGAGTTGCTTGCCCCAGGGCCACAACGCCTCCTGGTCTTTGGCTCAGAGATCGCCTCGGGCTTGTCCGGAACTTGCGTGGCGTCGCAGCTTGCAGGCGCCCGCTGCCATGCGCGTACTTGCGACTCAAGGTTGGCAACGGCGCTGGCGGGCCCAGCTTTCAGTTGCCCGCCGCCTTGGGCCGCGCGTGGCCAGCGCCGTCGCAGTGCCCCAGCCTGCCTGAGCCGCCGTTCGAGCGCGTACTCTGCGTTGCCGCGGATGCTGGCGCCAGCCGCTTGTCTTTGCGCGACTGGGTCGCCAGCCGCGGCTCGGCGCGTGGGGTGCTTATGCGGACGTTTCACTCGAGGGGGGCGCTTTTCCTGATATTTCACCCGAAGACCAAGTTGGAACATTCGAGCAAACTGGTCGAATGACTCGTCGTCATCCAGGAGCTCGTGCAAGCTGTAAAACCGGAAGGGCCTGGGGCCTCTGGCTTGCCGAAGGTTTGCGGGCAGAAGTTGCGCAGGTTCTGGCTGGAAGTCCAAGACCTCAGGCAAGAGGGTCTGCACAGCAGTGTCTTGGGTGCCTGGGCGAGGGGGCTGGCTGTGAGTGCTTGTCGGGCTGCGGACATTTGTGGGGGGCCAATGCAACGCTAACTCCTATAGGATAGCATGCCATCGAAGATGGTTCTCCCTTACTGCTACCACCTGGCAGTGTTTCTTATTTGCAAAAATTCATGACTGGCTTCGGCTGGTAGTCCGCGACCGTGGCCCGAACACGTTGACACAAGCCCTGCCCGCCAGCGGACGCAGTCTTCGACCCCAAGCGCAAAGGCGGGACAACGCGTCCCGCCTTTGCCACGCCAGCTTTGGCATCATCTGCCGCGCACAGGTTGCGGGCGTTGATTTCGCCCAGCCGCGTGGCGCTGTGAAAGACGAGGTCCAAGCGACGCCTGGAACTGCCCTCGGGCCTCAAGCTACGTAACGCGGACGCGGCAAGCGAACGGTTGCGCGGTCACCCCGCTGGGCAATCCTAAGGCGTCGAGAGCGGCAGTGCGTCCCAGGAACCCGGTGCCCTGGCAGCGCCGTTGTCTCAGAGGCAAGCGCAGGCCAAGACAAAGCTGTGTGCGTGTAGGCCAGGGGCGACGTTCAAGCCGCAGCTCTTGCCAAAGAATACTTGTTTGCCATTTGCAAGCTCATAATCATTGCGATCTAGACGAATAACATCCGGACAGCAAACTCACTGAAGGGAACTCCAGCAGTATTGTCGGTGGGCTGCTGCTGGGTCCCACGACAGGTGCGGCAAGCAAAGTCGCAAGTGCGCAGGCTCAACGCATCCACAGAATTTCAGGGACTATGCAACGCTGCACGGGGTTCTTGCGGTACTTTTGTGGTGAACATTTACTACCAGCCACCTTGCCACCAGCTTGATGTGTCTCAAACTGCCCGAGGAACCCATCCGAGGTGGCGAAGTGTCGGTAGCTGCTGGCAGGACCGGCGCTGTGGAAGAAAGAGCCAAACAGGGAAGGCCGGCTGCAGCTTGTTTGTCCGGCGAATGGAAGGGCGTCCGCAAGCTCCTGCAACCAATTGGCACAGCGAAGAGGCTGCAAGCTGGCCAAAGGAAGAGCCAGCGATCCGGCAATTCAAAGTCTGCAGCTGCAAGCCTCGAGAAAAAACCCACAGCAGAGCGGATCTTGTCACGACGGCGGGCAGCAGCAAACTGGTCAGAAAGACAGCTCATGGCGGAATCCCCGCTATGTAGCAAAAAACAAAAGGACTGCTCCAACAGGAGATATCAAACTCGCAGAATCAGCTGGCAACATAAGCCTTGCAGCAAACATGGTTTGATTGGGTCAAATCGCAGGTCTCAAGTTGGACAAGGCCACTGCCATGTGGCTGGGCTCCATGAGATGCAACACAACTTTTGAAAGGAATGCAGTACATACGAGTAGACTTCGTAGCGCCAGCTTCGCGAGGTAGATCCCTTCAATTCTTGGCATTTCCATGAGACAGTCCTTGAAATACTGGTATCAACTTATATAACTCGCGCGACGCCAGACACGCACAGGATCGTGATCCGAACTCCTGCAATTGTCGAGTTAGGTCTGCTAGCCAAAGACTTTGAATGGTAGAAATCACGTGGTGTCAATCGTCAGGTATTCAACTGCAAGAAGGTGGATGAGGGTATGGGTGCAAGCCTCTATGGGCTTGCGACAAACTTGCCGGCTTCCCAGACATACAATCACCCCTGTCCATACAAGAAGAAGCCCGCATGCGTGCGCATGCTGCATAGTTCTGCTGGTTGATGTCGTAAGCTAGCAGCCCTTTTTCCCATTAAAAAAAGAAGAAAGTAAAAGCGCTTGGTCGAGAGGACAGCAAAGGAAGGCCGCATTCGCTGCCAGCTACAGGCGCAGTCATTGAGAGGGGCAGGTTTTGTATGCATTCTGCTGCGCCAATGTTCTCTAGAAAGTCCGGCAAAAGCGGCGGCAGCATGACACCGACTGCATGGCAAAATGGCAACATCCAGCACCTGGGCGGAACGTACCTGGCCTGCAGGGTGTGTGGACAAGCATCATCATTACACTCAAAGCACCGGAGCGCAAAGCTGGCTGTGCACTGCTTCTGTGTTCTTCGTTTCTTTCCGGTTGCCAAAGCATCTGCGCGGCTTCCTCCTGTATGTGAACCACTGCTCATTGCCAACATGTTGAGCAGGCACGCACGACTCTACAGCGGTCACCAAAAACAATTGTCAGATTAATCCTGGGGACAACGCTGTGCTGCATGCTGACGCATGTTCGGCTTTCTCAGCGCATTGTCACGGTACACGTCAGGGGTTAATGAGGCGCTTTCACTCATCTTGTGCCAACCGTGCGACGATGTGCATGTGTGTGTGTGTGTGTGTGTCATGGTGCTTGGCTCGCTGTTGGGCAACTGCAAGCTTGCGCTCTCTGACTGCTGTTTGGCACGCCCCCACGACAAGCAAATTATGTTCAAAGCAGTGCATGTTTTTGTTTTTTCGCTGACAGTACAGTGGGCACAAATTGTTTGGCGTCCGCTTTGCCGGCAACAGTACGTAGGAGCATTGCAAAGGTTGCGCTTAAACCGAGGCCTCGCATTGCGTCGTCCACCAATGCGTAGAAACCCTGGCTTGTGTGGAGCCCTGTCAGATGCCTGTTCTCTTTTGGCGGTCATGGCGGAGTACTTAGGCGGCAAGGAAACGCTTTTGTATCCCAGCAGCCTCTCAAGCGCTCTGTGCAGACATTTCAATCTACACCCGGCTTTCTCTTGCCGAGCGGTCGTAGCTAGGGCAACAACTGGTGAGAAGCTGATTGGTTCGTCAGTCTGCCAATGATTTCAACAAGTTGCACGACTTCACAAATAATACTTATGTGTTCCGCGTGGAGGGCAACAATGCACGGCCCCGCAAGAAGATGACAAGCAACACAAGCAGAGTCATCCTTCCAAGTACAAACCTGTGTCTTGTTCATATTAAAACACTAATAATCTATGTTTCGCGTTGTTTTCAATCCGCGAACCAATGTCCGATCCTCAGAATGTGGAAGCGCACTGCTTCGCAAGGATGCAGGAGACCACATTGGCCGGTCAGGCAAGCTCTGCCACTGTTTTCCAAATGGCTGTGGGTCAAAACCTTCCCCGCTGTGAACATCCCACTCCCACTAAAAAAAACTAAAATGGAGGTGCACCTACACCAAAATGGTACCATTGGGTTTTGACCCACAGGCAAATCGTCTCTGCACTGCAGTCAAGCAGTGCACAGTTAGACAACAGTGTGTTGCAACATGTTGCATGTAAGGGGATACGCCCTCCAAACAAATGTGCATAGTCACAGCAGCACTGGCAAGCTCAGGTCTCTTCGTGCAAACCGCAGCTTTCATGAGAACCATGCCCTTGCAAAGACTGGGTTCCATTGGTCTCGCTTCTCAACCGCGAGCAAATGAGAGCCCTGTGAGTCTAGCCCTGTCCCAGTGTCAATTGAAGTTCAGGCCCGGCCCTGAATCGTGATGTTTCACTGACAGGCTTTTCGTGCAAATCACCAAGCACGGGGGTTCTTGGAAAGCTCTTGGCCGTGCATTGAATTTGCCCCAGCTGGGGGCTGTCACTGGACCGGGGAACAAAAGCTCTGCATCTGCTTCAAAATCTTCGACTTGCTTGGACCTGCTTGCATGGTTGGCATGGTCATTCTTGCGATCTGACATTGCACTCGTCTGGGAAGATCTTTGGCATGTCTAGACCTCTAGGCACGGGCAGTCACATGAGATCCAGCAAGTTTGCCTCAGACAACAAATGTGCAAGCGCATGGAAGATCCCCAGGAAAGGTCGCTATTCAAAAGCTCGACTGCAACACACTTACTCGTTCCCTCGCTCGCCAGCACAAACGCACGTGCGCAAGCATGCACCTACACATCACACCACACGCCACGTTGCCAAACAAACAAACAAACAAACAAACAAACAAACACACACACACACACACACACTTAAACTCCAAATGGAGAGTGCTAATCTTTCGAGTACAACTGATGAGTCTCGAGTACAACTGATGAGTCTCGAGTACAACTGGGGACAAACCCCATCGGCTTGCTGGTCACTTGGCTTCCCTGTAGTTACTTCAACAGGGAAACAAGGAAGCAACAGCGGTTCAGGGGGGACCAAAAGGACGTTCAGAGCATCACAACTTTCTCAAATTGCAGGTACGTCCAGAAGGCGTCCCTTCCGGATTTCACGACCAAACCATCACTGTCTTCGTTGGGCAGTGAGTGATGGCGATCCACTGCCCCCCTGCTGAGAAACCGAAAGGGTGGTGACAGGGCATTCTGTCACTCCGCACACACACGCCCCTCAATGAGGGGCGAGGAGTCTCCTTTTCCGCAGGAAGATCACATGCTCAACCCCGTGTCCCTATCGTTGACCAAAAAATCCACCGCGGCGAGGGGAACGAGAAACAGCCCTAAACCGCTCAGAAGACGGGAACGAGAGATCACCACGTTGAGCATTACGAGTGTCGCCATAGAGGACTGAAGCGAGTTGTGAAGCAGTCGAGCGATCACCATGAGAAAACGGAGTAGCATAGGTGAACGTCTCCTCAACTGGAATGGCATCGGAATTCTGAACTTCACCAAGAGATTGTTCATGCGAATGATGAGTTGTGAAGGACTCCATTCGAGACAGACTGCGCTGGTATCCCTGATGCTGCCAGTCGCGGATGGTCCATGCCTGACCGTGCTCACCAGTGCGCCCATTGGGATCAGTCACCCGCTGCCATTCCCGAAAAGAATTGTCTGGTAGATCAGGTACAGTTTCACCGTGGTGCCATCGCTGAGGCTGTCCTGCAGTGTAGATCCGCACCCACTCCTGATCCTGCCAGACCGAGTATTCGAGCCATGGTCGATGTCCATGTCGAAGTAAGAGGCAAGGCGTATCGCGGGCTCCGATCCAGCTGATAGAGGAACAGGCACCATGCACAACCATGTACAAGCAACAACCAAGCAAGGTCATGCAAGTGTGAAAACCACCCTTATTTTGTACGCTACCCCACTCGCGTGCGTCTAGTCCTCATTTAGCTCGAAGATAGGTCTCGCCTTGGCTTTGCAGCTGTCGGCCGGTATGGGTCGGAGACCCCAACCGTCTCCGATGGTGTGATTCCACGTGATGCACGTACAGGTTGATGAAGTTGGGAAGCGTGACGTGCGCAAGCTGTCAGTTGTTGAGAAATCCCCTCTTGGAGACGAGTCAGTTCTTCGGTAGAGAAATCCGCCGCATCCGAGGATCTAAGGATCGCTTCTAACATCTGCGGTGACATACTCAATGCCGCGGATTGCGTGGCCACGCTGTGATGATCAGGAAAAGACATAGAATCAAAGTCATGACCAGCTTGAGGGGCAGCGACTCTCCGATAGCCCTCTGTGGCCCAGTCTCTTTTGTACCACATGGTGACATTGAGCTGCTCACCGTCTTGGTCCGGGTTGGGAGCATAGAACTCCCTCCACTCTCTATACGTGTGCGGTGGAGGTGGAGCATCATGTTCTTCATGTGGAGTCCATGATCCCGGATGAAAGATCTTGACCCACTGGGCATCTGGTTGTTGAGGATCCGGACACCATTCCAGCCACGGCATGACAACGCAACCCCGGAAAGACAAATTGATAGGTGTACGGCTGCAGACAACAATTACTGAAAGAGACACAACTGCCACAGTGCAAGAAATCACTTTTGCAGCAATGCACGGCTCCGGTATCGAAGTCAATCTCCCGAATCGAATTGAGCTGAACAGACTCCCCAGGAAGGCGAGGACGAGCATCAGCCACCATCCGAGTTGGAGGACGCCGATGAAGAGGTCAATCCAGCGTACATGAGGTCCGGTGCGCCCGAAGCGAAAACTGGCCGCGCAATGCTAGGGTGTGGGGGACCCAGCCGTTGGTATCCCCGTGACCCAGTCTCTATAATGCCAAGTATAGAAGGATGCATAAGATACCGGCTGCGAAACAGCACCTGTATTGGTGCCGCCTGCGCTATCCCTCGGCCAATACACTTCGAAGTGGTAAACCTTGCGCCATTCCCGATAGGTGGTTGAGTCATCCGGGGCTGGTCCCAAGGTGTTCTCGGCGACTGGATGCCACGGACCCGGTACATAGATCCGAATCCATTCTACTCTCGTATTCGCGGGGCCATTGACGATATCGTAGTCAAAGTAGCGAGGCAGGACCCATCGTGCAGCGCCATATATTGTAGAATTGAACATATCAACCAGTGGCAAACCGCTCAGAGTCAAATGAAAGCGGCGAACAGCTGGAGATGGAACGCACAACACCAAGCAAGACAACTCAACATGGAATCGCATACAAAAAGCAAGCACAACCGCGTCATTTTATCCGACATGTTGCTCAAGTATCACTCCGAATCGTTCCAAGGATCATAGAATGGTGGTGGTGACGGCTCTCGCCACGCCCCATCCGGAACCGATGAGTCCACCGAGGAATTGGCGTCTGCATTCACGAGCATCGCGAGTCCAATGGCTGGAAAAGGAGCTCCAAGTCGTTGATACCCTCGTGTTTGCCAGTCTCGGTACTCCCACACGTGGTAGGACACATACGAACTGGGCGTGACAATGGGATCCGTTGTTGTTCCTCCGGTGCTGTCTTCGGACCAGTACACTTGGAAGCGATATGACCTGCGCCACTCCCGATACGTGGAAGCGTAGACCGGGTCGAGCACTGGAGCATCATCGGGAACGGGTCGCCACGTGCCCGGTGAGTAAATTCGAATCCATTCCACTCCTCTGTCGATCTGGTACTCGAAATATTGAGGGTTCATAGCGGCAAGACAGGCTATCGCGCGGCCGCTAAAAGCAATCGAAAATCTGCGGCGAAGACACACATGCAATGACAACCGCGCGCAGCTGAAGGGATGCAAGGCAACTTTTCAAACTCAAGGTGAGACACAGCAGCGAGGTTTGTAATATACGACGCCTAAGCTTCACCGCCGTTGATGCCGCGCACACCTGCAATGATAATGTCCTGGTCGTTTACGATCACAAGGGGAAAGACATTTCCGCCCATGGCGCAGGAAGGCATGACAGTAATGCTTGCAATTTGCCGATGGGGACAGCGATGGACGGCCAGCACGTTTGGAGGGGAACACGGTAAAGGGCCGCCGAGATCTCCGCGGTGCAGAAGCGGATGCTGTCCGAGATCGTTTGGATGAACGCCCTGGACTGCGTAGCTCTTCATCACGGGAATGGTCAGTGCTGTAGATCGAGCGGCGTGTGCGCTGCGATTTCGATGTGGCAGGGGAGGATTGTCCGCGAGGAGCTGAGATCGAGGGGCTCCGTACTGAGGGCATAAACTGTGGGTGTAGAATCACCGGTGGTGGTGGCGGTGGAGGAGGCGGAGGTGGAAGAAGCAGTGGGAAACTTGGTGGGGGCGGAGGTGACGTAGTCTGCCGCATGGGTCTGTCAAGCAGGGCTCCAGGTCCGTGAAACTGTAACCACGTCGGCTGCGCTCCATGGGTCCAAGTAATGTACGTCTGTACGACTTGTTCCGACATGATTTGAGCAACTCAGTCATGCATTCAATTCAGGTCAGCGGCAACACCCACAACGGCAAGCAATATTACCCTGGTAAAATGCCAGTCAAGTGCAAGCAAGCAAATTTCATGTGATCAATAATGACTGCAATCCCAACCGTCGCAACCACCTGCAGCGCTAGCCGAATACACCGCCACGGCCTACCATTTAGTCCTCCTGTGGTCGCTGTTGCATTTGATGACCGGGTTCCTAGCCGCGAGCCTCAAGTTGCTGATAGACCTTCCATGCTTGACTTCCTCAATGGGCTTCTGAAGGAACCGAGCAATGGTTTTGTAGGTGGGCCTGGAATCCTTGTCTTTCTTCCGTCGCACCATCTCATCCAGCTCACCCTGTGTCCATGCCGTGAAAGGTTCACGGTGCGCATTGCGAAGTGCAATGGTGAATTCTTGTAGAAGTTCCCGAGGTCCATGAACCACCGTAGGAGACGGTCGGAACGACGAGGCACCTGGATGTGGACGCACTGAGCCATCAGAATCCGAGTCAGGTGTCGTAGGCGTCATCTGTCCTGGTTCTCGTCCGCCGTGTGAGGCTAAGGGAGCGGCCGTGGTGGTGGCAGGTGATCCAACATCGATTCAGGCCGACGACCAGAATTGTTGTCAGCGGCATCCCGATGTGCCGCACGAGGCGGGGATAAGGCCGGTATATACCAGGTGGATGAAGTGTCCAAAGGTCGGGTTCGAATTCGAGTGGGAGAGCGGGATCGGTCAGACGAAATGCGCTCTGTGATGATGCGAGGGCGCAGCCCGTGTCTGGAGTTCCGTGGTGCCCTGGGAGACACTCTAGTGTCTGACGGATGGCTTCGCTCGGTCATCAGGGCAAAGTTCAGGGTGTCCAGAGCTGTCGCAACTTGGGATGCAAGGACATTGAGTACCGCCACCAGGTTATTCACAAACTCGGCTGACAACTGCATGGCAAATGAACACACAGCAAGGACAAATCAAGCAAGTAAGGCTGCGGAACTGCGAAGACATGATGCTTGCGAACATGCATGCGCCGAAATACTGAGGTCCTTTTGCCGCTGGTGTTCCGTCAACGGTCATACGACAGACCTGATGGTCGACACGCCGGCATGGCCTTGACTGCCGGCGGGTACTTCGGATTGTAGGCATGGCGGCGGGACGTGGGAACCGCGTCGTCAGGTCGGCCAGGAAGCCGCCGGTGATGACTGCGAGATCGACGCCGATGAGGCTCCCGATGTCTGGACCTTCTCCTCCGTCTGTGCTCCCAGGAAGTACTGACACTCACCGTGCGGACGTGAGCAGGGTGCTCCGTACGGTTGTCTGAGGTGGCCACAAGAGTGACCGGTGCTGTCATGTAATCTGGCCGGACTGATGTTGCCGGCAAGGGCGGTGGCGTCGTAGACGGCGGGGGTAGCGGCGGTGGTTGGCCGTCAGGAACCGGTGGCGGCGGTGGCGGCTGTGGATGCCGCTGCTGGCCTTCAAGACGTTGCAGTCCGGCCAGAAGAAGACTGATTTGCGACGAAATGGCAAGCAGCATGTGCCGACATTCACGTAAAAGGTCCCCATGATTCATCACAATGCAGGTGAAGATACGACAGAGAGGGCCAAATCAATCAGTAATCTACTCAAAAGCGGCGACGGCAAGCAACACAACAAGCATGCAACACACTTCATCAAGACATGAGCCTCAGGCAACCCCATACGCTTTTTCCGGAAGAGGAGCGTCATGATGTACACCATGAAAGTCAGGGCACAAACCACGGTGGGCCTGTGCAAAAGGGTGTCAGACTGCATTGCCATAGTCGTTCACCAGAACATGCCCATGTAGCTGGGCACCGCAATCGATGATCGGAGTTTCCACCTGCCATCTTTGGCGTGAATGCAGTCATAGTAATGGGAAGCAGCTATGTCAGCGTACACCCCGCCACGGGGTATAGTGCAATGCTGTTGCCGGAGTCGTGCAGTTCCACCAATGCACACGGGGCGATCCGTGTGAATTCCCGCGAACTGCGCAGCTGATTGGATTGCCGCTTCTTGAGAATGAAGGCTGCCCCTGCAGTAAAATCCCATCGGAGGCAACCAGACTTCGTTCCAGTTTGAGCACTCGCGGTTGGGGGAAGGATGCTCTTGCCATTTTGAGGGTCTGATCAGCTCTTCATCACGCAGGATGTTCATGGCCGCCTGCATATTGGTATTGTGGGACCAGAAAAACGTCGACTGTGACTGAGTGCGATGCTTGTCCGGCAGCAATCGGCGTGGCTCAAACGAGAAGATGATCCCGAAGAGGTTCTTCTGGGAGTTCTTTTTGTCCGTCGAGAAGTGGTGATACGTCCGTGCAGTCCTGCTGATATATGGCCATTTTTCTTCGCAAATGCCAAGCTGTACGATGAGTTGCTGCGGCAGTGACTTTGGGGAGATCTGGAAGTAGTCAGAAATGTCTCTGACCACTTGATGCGTCCAACGTCCCGGGACGCCATGCGGTGGCGGAGAAAACGGAAACTCCGAAATGGACTTGATGCGCTGCTCATCTTCGATGATGCTGCGGCGATGCGGCATGAGGCTCCTGTAGACCGTCTCCCACGATTTCTTCCACTGCTCAGGTTCAGGAAATACCAAGGCGGCAATCGAGGGCAAGGTGTAGTAAAGGACATCATTCACTACGATGGCAATTTCCTCGACCCGGCAACCAGTGCGCAGCTTGAAGCGATGACTGCCAAAATCGGGTACATGCTGTCGAACTGAGAGAGGCAGCAGCACAATGCGGTTCTCGGATGGACTGACTTGAGCGGGAGGCAACGGAGGCGAGCGGGGCCTCCTTTGATCACTATGAGCACGCCTCCCATCACTTTTCCATTCACCCCAGTCCTCCTCCTCATCTGACTTTCCCTGTGGGCCTGGGGTGAGCCTGATCCGGGAATGACGGGACCTGGGTGAGCGCGAACGTGACCTTCCGGTGTGATTGCGCACCGCTCGGATGTTGGCCTCGGATCCAAGTGCCTGAGCGTCACGGGATGGGCCGTGGGATTGTACACTTTGCTGGTGTGCTAGTCCGTGTGTCCGGATGAACATTTGCATCTCATTGCCGTTGATGAAGTTGGGAAGGTGCTCCAGCGTCACGCGGCTCGTAGTTTGCACTGATCCGTCTGAGCGTAAGAGACTGGTGACCGTGTGCTCCGCCATGGTTCTGAGCCAGCTGCATGCAGACACAACGCAATACATCAACAACAATCACAAGCGTGCGCAAGAAGAGACAACATGACAAGCTCACTTGCAGATTTTGTCCCGAGCCGACGCCGAACGTCACGGAGAAGGTGGGGAGGCGCTTGAGAGCGTTAAGTCCTTGCTGTTGCTGAACCGCAGGTTGTGCCCTGCGCAGTGAGGCCGTCCAGAGTGGCCGAGCCCGTGAGGGCCAGCTGCTGCACCAGCCGGAGATCAAGCCGCCGAAGGCTCCGAAGTGCAGCTTCGCGACTCCGCCCGGCGGCACCGAGAAGTCCAGGCGTGCTCCAGACACCCTGCGAGGCCGTGCCGAGGAAGGTGCCGGTGACGCCCACAATAAGTAAACATCTGATCATTGGCACTCCGAATTCCTTTGATTTGGGAGGGATGATCAGGTAGCTGTGGTGTAATAGTTCTGGAAGAAGAATCACATCGATAGCCCAGCACTTTGTCATCATGTTGAACCTCAAGCATCACTGGTGGGCGATAAAATTCCAGGGATAGAAAATTCATGAGCACGGGCGAGTGTGGGGCAGAATCACGAAGCAGAATGAAACGATTGTCGACGTAGCGCTCATGCCAGATCACACCGATATCGGGCATGCGAAAAGGCAGAGAACACATTGTCTGGTGCCAGAAGAAATCCTCAACCGTGGCAACCAAATTGCAGAGCGGTGGCGCGGCTGGTGATCCCATAGCGACTCCCCGTTCTTGGCGGAACAAGTATCCGTTGATCTCGAAGTGACTGTTGTCAATGACAAAGTCCAGAAGGTGCCGGAGATCTTGTTCATGAAAAGTTCGAGGGATCTTTGTTTGACGGCGCCATTTTCCTTTGAACATACGGCGTCGATGATCAGACTTTACTTCGAACACTGACCATTGAGAGGATCTGCGAAGGCCAACAACTTGATCGTACCGATGGAGAAGCACTTGTAGTGCCTGGTGGAAGCGTTCCGTAGGAATGGACGTGAAGAAGCCTGACAGGTCTTGTGACACCAGGTGGATGTATTCATCGGGATCTGCCTTTGACAGCGACTCCCACAGCTGCTGGACAAGTTCTTGTACTGAAAGTTGACCTGCAATGTCGGGAAAAGTAGCTTTGGTAAGTTCAAATATGAGGGCGCCGAAGACCGTGAGGAAGGGAGCTGCCCACGTGCGAAAGAATGAAATGATGGGTCGTGCTTTCTGCCAGTCCTTGGTCGGCTTTGGAAGGATGCGAGCTGTGGGCAACGGTGCTTGAAGTCGAAGTCCCCATGCATATCGCTGACGTAGGAGGGAAGGTACCGTAGTTACCACTTCAGAGCGAAAAGATGCTGCGGATTCACGGCAAAGCGAAAAGACATCTCCCGAGCAAAAGGTCTTCCGCATCAGTATGGCAAACAGGGACGGACAAATCACATGTGCGCGGGAGGGGAAATGATCCGCGGGGATTACAACCCACGATGACAGAGAAGCCACGGTGCGCTGCAACGATGTCGATGACCAATAAGCACGATCTTGAAGGTTAGCTCGATGAGTGTCCATCAACTGAGTCAAAACCGGCTGCAGATCAACAAGAAGACTGGAACCATGCACATGCCAGCGACGAGCAAGTTTGCGAAGTTGCGTGGTGAAACGTTGATGTAACAAGTCGACATCACCGAAATACTGATCCTTCATTGATGCGGCCATGATTTCCATGTCAATGTCCGCATTGATGCGTGAGAACTCATCAACCATTACAGCATGTCCATGTGCTCGGTGTATATGGTGATCATCGATGTCCAAACAGCGACACGGAAAGGATGTTTCAGGAGTCCATCTGCGCTGCCATGTGCGGTAGTTGTAGATCTTGTCGCCCAACGTGGCACTGCGAGTTTCCACCACCCGGATCTTTGGAAGGAAAAGGGAGGGAAACAAATCACGATGAGAAGCAATCCAGCTTTGTAACCATGTGCCAAGTAGAGCTTTCCAATTCCGGACATGTAGAGGCGGTAGGAGTAGTTGTGTCAAAGTGGTGGGTGATTGTAGCTGTCGTTTGCGTAACACCTGGGCGAGGAGTTTCTGCGCCTTGGAGCGGAAGGGCTCGTTGACAAAGACGGAGAGCCGCAGAAAGTAGTAAAGCTGAGTAGGAGGGAAAGCTGCCGACAGAAGGTCACGCATGGCTTGGAACGATGCACCTGTATTGGATCCCAGCTGATAGAGAATAGAGTAATGGGCCTGAATGTCATCCAGCATGTCGGGACGTAGTTGCCGTTGGAGATCCGGATGTAGTCGTCGTCGAAAGCGTTTGTGCAAGCCGAGGGAAGTGGGAGACGACAACGAGTGACGTCGAAAATCAACGAGGTGTTCCCGGAAGCCCACCTTTCGCAGAAGTCTGTGTACCCAGGGTGCATTCAAATGCGGGCGTAGCAGGTATTGCCATTTGCTTTCCTGGACCCAAACCGAGGAAACGGGAAGTTTGATCTCAACCGGAACAGCACAGAAGAGCCAGTAAGTATTGGATCGCTTCCAGTAGTGAAGCGCGGGTTCGAAGAAGGCATGACGTCTTCGAAGTAGTTGTAGAAATTTGCGACTGCGTGAGTGTTCACGTCGTAGAACATCCTGATCAGTCGCACCAACGTAGTAAGGTGTGTGCCATGGGGAAAGTCGGATGTAGACGCACGGTTGTTGATGATGACCTGGATCGTGAATGAAGTCATAGAGGTCCGGAAATCGTGCCCGCAATGAGCGAAGATGTCGCGTGTCGGCAAAAGTGGAGTGCATGATTTCACACAAGAGAGAAGCCTTGTAGAAGTGAAGGACTTCAAAGAACGGCGGAAAGTAGCCATGATCTTGGGAAATGAGACGTTGTAAGAAACTGATCAATAAATAGGCAGTGCACCGACATCTATGAATCTCATACCTGTTGGCCACAGTGTGTTGAGAGTGTGACATAGCGTGATTCGGAATCTGAAGGGCAATCCGGACCACAACTAAGACTTCCAGAATGAGGCCCAACCACGGTAGTTGTGTGATTGATTCGTACTCATCAGCTGGTATCGACGGTGGTGGTAGTCCAGGGAAGCAGTATTGCCAGCACGTAGAGAACATGGTCAACGAGTGTAAAAAGTTGTCCAGAGACTGCCATTGTGCAACATCATCATAGATTCCACAGCGGCGAAGCTCATCCAACATGGTGAAAATGCAACCAATGAAATCTACCATAAGGCGGCGACATGGATACAAGCTGCACAGACAATCACGCACAAGGCAATGCAAGCACAACCAAGCACAAGATCAAACTGATGCAACGCAGAAAGATGACGGACGAGTTTTAACCTTGACTCATCCGTGACACGGTTGCCGCTCCGGGCTCATAAGAGAACGAAGGTCGTTAAGATGCCTGCTCATCAGCTGAGTAGGCGAGCGGTCACGATGAGGTGACTCAATGCCTTCTCAGTGAGCTTGGTGAGATAGCCGGGCTCCAGTCCCCACGAAGCCGCCATCGCCCCGAGAGTAGGTGCGTCGCCTTTCGGCATGCGTTGACGCGCTTGAAGGAGCTGCGTCGCCATGGAATCTAATGACTTGTTGCCGTTGAGCCGGGACGGGTGATTGGCCCAATTGACCAGTGACGTCAAAGTCGTGGTTGTGGGCGATTGCTTGAGATAAAGGCGTGGCTGGTCACTGGTCCATGTGTAGTACTTGACAACTTCTTCCGGCGTGCTGTGCATGGTGAGCAATTGTGACGCCGCCGGCTTGGGCGGCGGTGAAGACACTCCGTGAAGAGACTGAATGATCCGGGGTTGCACCGCGCTATCAAACGACTTGCCATCAAGGGCCGCTGCGCTGGCTGTAGGGAGGGAGCTGGCAGGTGACGAGGATGGTGTGTGGTTGACCGGTGGCGGCGTAACCAACTCTGCATCATCTTTCTGGCTTGCCATCGTGGGAGAGGTCGAAGCGCGCAGCGATGCTGAATACTGAGCTTGGAGCAGCTCGTGCGCACGATTTAGATCATTGTACTTCTTGACCATGTCATCTGTCTGGGTGGAAGGTGTGAGAGAGGCGTGGTGCTGCTGAAGAAATTGAAGTACCAAGCTGGCCAAATGGTCATGAACCTTGATCCGCTGATTGAAGTCATCGATGTTGAGACCCAGCGAGTTGGCAAGGTCCTTTTCCAGGGTGAGCAGGTTGATCGACTGTGATCGTCGTAGTAGTTTGGAACAGGTACTCCAAAGTAAGGCCTCGGTGCGAGTGCGAAAGCCTTCCCACGTCACGAATCTGCCGTGAGCGAACGGTCGGAGCAGCCAGTTGGTGAGGCCCCCATGAATAACCTGAACCAGGCGAACGTCACGAATATCCATGCCTGACATGTCGCGCAGGTTGCCATGCGGAGTGTTGGCAACGGTCATGGGCAGGCTAAAGTTGTAGAGCTGATTGACATCAAACATGCCATCTCCAGGTGTCCAGTCAGGCGATGGTGTAAGCCAGGCTTTCTGAGGGCGAACCGGTAGAGCCGCAGGAGGTCCAGGTGGCGGTGTAGGTTGCGGAGTAGTGACCGGTGGTGGCATCACGGGTGGCATGAACTTCGTTGGCGTGGGGTCTGGAGGGATCGGCATCATGAAGTTGATCGCTGGGTGTTGGAATTGCTGTGTGGGACTGTGAGTCGATTGAAAATTGGTGGGCATCATCGGGAAATTGTTGGCAGAGTTGTAGCCGGAATTGTGTTGCCAAGATACCAGGTTGTTCCAATCCATGCCTTCCGAGACGTGGTGATCATTGTGTTCACGTCGGTGTGCTTTACGAGCCTGAGGAGAAGTACTCCGATCACGTCTGCGCCGAGTCCTGGATCTATCACGATCATCACGTGGTTACACAATCGACTCTCAATATTCACGCTTCCATCTTGAGAGACACGTATCAGAAAACAAGCAAATCCGTGCAACGGCAAGGTAACAACGAATCCAACAAATGGCAAGCAAACGGCGATGGTGAGACGTCTCTATGATCTGACCGCTGTCTTCCCTTTAGTGAGACCTCGTTCCTGGTTAAATGTGAAATTCCGCTGTTCTATGATAAGCACGTTGAGGTCAAATTTTCCGACAGAGCCGGCCCGGGGTCACACACTGGGTACTGGGTACACCCGAGGATTCCCCACGAATGGGGTGTACACACTTAAACTCCAAATGGAGAGTGCTAATCTTTCGAGTACAACTGATGAGTCTCGAGTACAACTGATGAGTCTCGAGTACAACTGGGGACAAACCCCATCGGCTTGCTGGTCACTTGGCTTCCCTGTAGTTACTTCAACAGGGAAACAAGGAAGCAACAGCGGTTCAGGGGGGGACCAAAAGGACGTTCAGAGCATCACAACTTTCTCAAATTGCAGGTACGTCCAGAAGGCGTCCCTTCCGGATTTCACGACCAAACCATCACTGTCTTCGTTGGGCAGTGAGTGATGGCGATCCACTGCCCCCCTGCTGAGAAACCGAAAGGGTGGTGACAGGGCATTCTGTCACTCCGCACACACACACATACACACACACACACACCACACACACACACACACACACCACACACCACACACCACACACCACACACCACACACCACACACCCCACACCCCACACCCCACACCCCACACCCCACACACAACACACCACACACCACACACCACACACCACACACCACACACCACACACCACACACTACACACACGCACACTACACACACACACAAACACAAAGACAAACACACACAAAAAACAACAACAACACACACACATATACACAAACCACATACACAGGCACACACGCACAAACACACATGCGCGCACAAACATGGAAACAAACAAGCAAGCAAACAAACAAAAGAAACAAACTAACAAAAGAAACAAATAAACAAAGAAAGACATAACAAGGAAAGAAACACACAAAGCAAGCAAGCAACCAAGCAAGCAAGGCAAGCCAAGCAAGCCGCTTGCAGCAAGCCAAGCAAGCAAGGAAGCAAACACAAATGATGTGCTGGCTGTCCTTGTTGAACTCCTGAAAATGTCTGGTTTTGGGCCCAGTATTTTAAAATGGATCATAGCACCCAAAAAATGCATCGAGGGCACTGAAAGAAGCTGGCACAAAGTCGCAAAACGTGCAGCTCTTAGGTGCTGGCCGTTTGCCCATTCTGACCGTTCTGGTGGGGTGCGGGAGCCTTGCTACCGGCAGTGGAGACATGTACTCCGAGCCAGCTTCACCAAAGCCACCCTTTCAGCTGCTTATGCATTCATCTGGCTGTGCTTCAAACAAATGTCAAACAGACAGAAACATTCAGAATGTAAACATGAGTGCCTTACCTCTTGCATCAACCTGCATTCTCAACGGCCCCGCCGTGCCGGTGCAGACTTTTGAAGGGGATAAAGGTGGAGGAGGGGGCGGCAGTAGATGTTGGAGGAGGAGCCGTAGGGGTCGAGGTGGGTGGAACAGGCTGACGAGGCTGAAGTTGCGCAGCCTTTGGAGCTGAGGCACCGGCCCCGTTCGGCGCAAAGGCCTTGGCTTGTGAGTCAGCCTCAAAAGCCTTGCTCTCCGCCAAAACTCCAAAGAACTGAAAGCTTTCAGAGGGCTCTTGCATCAGATGCCTGAGAGCCTGCCTTGAATGCATCTCAACTTCTGACTTGCCATTCTGCCGAGTGGTCCAGAAATGGAATGTGCAAGCCAAGCCCAGGCAAAAGCACGAGCACGCAGCAGAAGTTGCATGAGTCAATTCATGTGGACCGGCTTCGGCTGATATCCGCATTTTGCTCTCTGTCAGTTCCGAGTTGTGCTGGTGTCGCGGTCAACCCACATCTTGATGAGGTAGTGCAGCCCCTTCCGCGCTGGGTCCCATAAGCATCTCAAGCTGAAGCAGCACAGGCTTTGTTACAGCCCCGCATGCTGCAACTCTCTTGCTAGCTCGGGGTGGGTCAAAAAAAAATTGTACCCTCACTCCCACTAACATGGCACCTGACAGGGGGTCCCTACAAGAGGGGAATGATCTTTCAGGTGCCCTCCCATACGTGCTATGCTAGTGGAAGGGAGGGTACCTGAAATGGAACCCTGGCAATCCAGGGAAACAGCGCGGCTCACGGATGACTTGCCGCGGCGCGTCAAAACTCTGCCCGAAGTCCGCGAAGTCCGCAAAGTTCCTGGCCGCGGAAGCCATCCACTGAATTGGTCGGCTTGAGGGGTGGAAACCTCT